>JAMJFZ010001131.1:12220000-12630000 GCA_026225945.1 Cricetomys ansorgei
AAAAGGGATAGAACTGAAGTATCTGTTAGGGTGCTAGAACTGTCACAGGTTGAGTCCATCTGGAACTGAGTCACACTGTTCAGCACAGGCCGTTCATACCTTAGCCATCATTGCACCTTGTAAGTGGATATCTACATTGGTAGTTGGCCAATCTAACTACAGTTTTCCAAACAGCAAAATAGCTCTGTCTTCAAGTTCCACCACATGTCCCAGTAGTCATGCAACTGCGGAAATAAAATGTGCATGCGTTTGTGTATTCTCATAGAAATTCATGGCTTAGCCTGGATTTTTATCCATAGGCATCCTACAACAAAGGTGCTCTTGCTCGAATCAACTGCGTGGCTCTCAGAATGTGTAGATCCCATTCTAATTTTGTCTTTTTTATTAGATGTCTCCCAGACCGATGGAGGAAACGTGCCGGTTGTGGCTTTCAGTGCCTATGTGTTGTTCAGGCAGTATGTGTAACTACTACCATTTGCTCACGAGCTCAGGGTAGAAGGGACTGTTGCTTCTGTGAGTGTGCTGTGAGAGCAGCAAGGGGAGATTTACGATATGAGCTGTCTGTCCTTCTAGTGATGGTCTCTCGTGGTTTCAAAAAGGACGATTGACCACGATGATGGAAAAGTCTATCAGTCTCTCGTGGAAGCGTACACCCTACCGTGTGCTTCTAAGTGACCTTGTACTAACCTGTTTCACAATTTCAGTGGTTGTGCTGGGTACTTTAGGTCAACTTTGACACAAGCTAGAGTCGTTTTAGAAGAGGAAACCCCAATTAAGGAAATGCACAGACCAGAGTGGCCTGTGGGCAAGCCTGGGGGGGGGGGGCATTTTCTTGACTGATGGTTGATGTGGCCTTGAGGACCCAGCACACTGTGGTTCTGGGTGCTATAAGAAAGCAGGCTGAACAAGCCATGGGGAGCAAGGCATTAAGCAGCATTCCTTCGTGGCGTCTGCATTAATTCCTGCCTTAAATTCCTGCCTTGATGTCCGTGGATGATGGACTACAGGAGCCAGGATTAAATAAACCCATTCCTCTTCAAGTTGTTTTGGGTCATGGTGTTTTATCATAGCAATAGAAACACTAAGACAAAAGCCTGAGCTCCTGTGGGGCATAAATCCTTTTAAATGTACCAAGCAGAGCAACACAGCAGGCACATCACTGCATTCATTCTGTTTATAGCATCTTCTACCTGAATTATATATTTCTGAAAACAGGAAAGAGACACCCTATCAGGACTGTGGAGATGAAAATGCTTTCTTTGGTCGTGTCTTTATGTCCAGCATCTTAGAAGTGCACTGGGGTCACTTGGTTCCTCTTTAAAACAGGTACCCTGCCTTCTGTTTCTCCCTGCGCTGTTTCTCTAAGAAACAAGAGCAGCCCAGATCTAGTTGTTGGCTATTCTGCTGCATTTAGAACTTGGGTGTCTTTATTCTTTGCTGTACTACGAGCTCATTAACACCGATTCTTTCACCTTAAACCAGTTTAATTTTAAATGCACAAAACAACTCCCATCTACGCAGAAAACTGTACCATGTAACTCTGAACAATGTTGTTATCTTGGTGTCAAGGATACCCCCCACCCCAAGGGTTGCAGCCAGCCAAGAAGCTCAGTCCTGAGCCACAGCCTCACCTGCCCAGTCCACCTTGCATTTTTACATTGACCAGTATTTAATTGGCTTCAGCTGCTTTTTTCCATAAAAACAACAGGGAGCAAGGGTAGATAGACCTGTAAGATAAACCTGTATAAGCCTATAGGCACATGGTCACTCAACTGACATTAAATACTTTGTACAAAACACTGTGCTAACTCCTCTTGGAATTGTCTTCAAACAGAATTTCCTGTCATCATGGGGGGAAAAATGGATTCAGTAATGTATAATCACTGAACACATTCCTTAGGGATGACCTGTCCAACCTCCCTAACCACTTCTCTTGCTCTTTCACCCTGCTCAGCTTGATTTTGCCCTCAGTTTGCAGGGAAGGCTTAGGGTTCAACAGAGTGAAGAAGGGAACAGACCAGCGAGGCCTTGTCACACCCAAGGACATACATCCAGAAACAAACTGATGTACATGTGTCTAAGGGCCATCTGCCAACTATAGGAGCTGAGCTGGTATTATATGGGTGTGGCTGACTGTGTTGTGAAATGTTCATTGAGTTCCAAGTCGCTACCAGCAGATTGTCAGCCCACCAAAGACACAGGTCCAGAGATGACACCTGCATACAGGAAGAGGTACATGCTATCCATAGTGGTGTTGGGGGGGGGGGGGTGGAGCAGGCATTGCCTTATCCGCTGGGTGATCGGGACTGAAAGTGTTGCTTTGTGAAGGGTAGGATGTACCTCAGTGGTGGAACACTTGCCTAGCATGTTCAAAGCCCTGAGTTTGATCCTCAGCACCAGGGAATAAAAACTTTTGCCTGTACCATTTTATATCTCTCACCTATTTAATATTTTAGAGCATTTTTTTCACCAGCAACTTGTTTAATATTAAACTCCTAGAAAGGGAAAGACTTACGCAAATCTAATAAAAAGTGACTAAAAGTCATCTCTGAGGGCTGTTTCATAGAACGCCAAGGGAGTAAAAAGTCATAATTTGTGCCTGCTAATTAAGTACCATAATCTGTCTTATAGGGACAGCACATTTAGCACAGGGGAACATGTTCCCAGTGCTCATGGAACACCAGGCTCAGGGGGGGAGTGAAGCATCAAATCAGTCTCCTGGATGAGGGTAGGAAGTTGGTCTGCTTTCTTCTCAGAGGTCACTGCAATCCAACTCCCAGGCCACCATCAGAATGAAGCCCTTCAAGCTCAATTGCTATTGACTCTACATTAAGTTTACTTCAGTTGTGAACACTGCATTAATGCAGAGGTCTTGGTGGGGTCCGGAGCCATCTCACGTTCCAAGGGAGCAGAGGGACCGTATGCCCTTGCCTTGAAGTTTCCTGTGTGGAACAGCTCATGATGCCTGTTTCCTGAGCTGTTAAAATTAGACAGTGGGGAGAAGCACAGAAGGCCATTCTACCCAAAACTGTTCTTACTTTGTTTCCTGTCCCCCAGAGAAAACAGACTGGAAGTTGTGTGTTCATTCAAATGCCAATCCCACTTTTCAGAAACACTCTGCTTATTTCAAGAGTGTACCCCCAAATGCTGAGAGCATCCTCTCTATGACCTGGCTCTACTAGACATAGTATACAGCTAATGCCTGTGCAAACCCAACCATGTTCCCAGTCACCCATACAGAAGTGTTAACCCACACAAGGTACTTAGCGCCTGGGCCAGATGTCTGCTCCAAAGATGCTTTTCCCCTGCCAGCTGACAGAACCAGCTCAAGAGAAAATGCCATTGAAAGCCCAGCGGAGGCATGCCACAGAAGGTTGTCTTGGGCTAAAAACCATTCATAATCTGATTTGCTATGACCGGGAGGGGGGGGGGTCAACAGCATGGTGTTCCAGTGGATGCATAGAGGATGTCATTGCCACCTCAAGAGCAAAGCAGACACACAAACATTGCTATTTTTATCATAGCTCATGGCCAAGGGGTTCTTTTATTTGCTAGAATAAAATTCTTGTAGCGGGCACATACTTTGAAGCTATGTCTTTGGTCTTTGTATAAGGAAAGCTTCATGAGGTAGAGTTTCAATAATTATGATGTAAGTGATGAGAAAGGCGGAAGCCACCCAGGTCAGTGGTTAGGAGGGTAAGAAGGAAGCCAGGGCGGAGACGGAACTGCGGAGGAGCACACGGAATCAGAGGCTAGGAAGGACTTGTACAGTAAAGAGAATGGCAGAGAAGTGGGAGCAGCCACAGAAACATGAACGGGGCAGGGGCAGTCCTGCAGAGGAAGGAACCAGTGTGGGGTGAGCTGCTATAACATGGGGGCCGGGGAAGGTAATTTCTAAGTATACATTTTCTGGTAAATCTCAACTCACCCACCCGATGACCTAGAGACACTCGGGTGAGATTGCCTTGGAATTCTTGTTTAAAATGCAGATTCCCTGTCGCCACCTAAGACAGCCTAATACAGCCTAATACAGCCTTGAAGACAGAGTCCCAGATGTGTATCCTTAAGAGATCAGTGCTATTGCGTTTTGCACAGACACAGATAGTACTCAGATATTACTTTAGGAAATGGCAGGAAAAGCAGAAGTCTTACCTATTTTAATGGCAGCAACGTCTTAGAAGAGAACAGAGGTTGCTTGCAGGTGAGGAATTTGTTGTTGAAAACTAACCAGCAAGCATAGGAGAGGACTTGGAATTAGGGCTATGCAGACAGAACAGTAGCCATTGCTGTAGGGGTGGTGGGGCAAAAGAGCATGTACTTACTTTAGACTTAAATCAACCTTGGCCTTTGTGGATAGAGATATACCTCAACCAATTGAGACACATACCCAAAAGGAGGAGGAGGAAGAGGAAGAGGAGGAGGAGGAAGAGAAGGAGGAAGGAAGGAAGGAAGGAAGGAAGGAAGGAAGGAAGGAAGGAAGGAAGGAAGGAAAAAAAAGGAAAAACCCAACTCTAAAGAAACCTATGAAAATAATTAAGCATGATAATTCTGGATTATCTTTAATTAGCAGAAAGCTCTGGTGAGCTCTGATTTCTGGAGGGTCATCGTACATTTGTTGCAAGTGATCTGTCATTGCTACACGTGCACATTATTCATCGCTTCACCCCTGATCTTTCCCTCCTCTGAGCACAGCCCTCTGTAAGACCCCCACATTTAGGCTACAGAATGAAAGAAATCCCCTCTCGCTGCTCCTGCTGCCACTGGTAGATGACATGTCCCTTCCACAGGGGTTTCAAGATGAAGACAATCTTCTCCTGCCTTTTATTCATGCTGTACTTGCTCCTTGGTGTCAGGACCGTGCCCATGCCAGGAGCTCCAGCTGATCCCTCCTGTGAGCAGACATTGCAGGTTCTGGGGAGAACCCAGCTTGGAAAGATTAGGCTTTCAGTGGCCTCCCAGCCTGTGTTATACTCAAAGGTCCCAACGGCACGAAAACAATAGAGTCGGGGAGCTTGGGAAGAAAACAGGCACCAGCCAGGTGAAACACAAATGGAGAGAGACTGAGTTCACCCCTTTTCTTTGCAGGCAGGCTAGCCTGTCACTGTTTTTTTCTCGTTCTTGCTTGCAGAATTGTCACCTCTCCGCAGCTCATTGTGTTTTTCCCTTCTCCCAGCACCAAGCCAGATCCCTACTCTGCCATATTCCTTCCCTACACCTCTGCTGTGTTTTGCCTCTGTGTGGGAGCTTGCTGCATTTGCTCCAAATCAGCTAGTTGACAGTGATTGCTCAGGCAGAGAGTAGAAGTCTAGACACCTAGGACTCCCAGCCTAATTAAATTAAATACTGCCTTTGCCTACTGAGTTCCTCTGACCCTCACCTGCTCCTCCATACTCGAGGACCCAGCTCCAGTGAAATAGCTCATGCACTGGCCCAACCTAAGGCAGCCTAGAATCACACGTCAGGTACATAACCAAAGAAAGTTCATATGCCAAGGTCATATAGCAAAAACAGAAGCACCATGAAGGCCAATACGGTATATAACCCTCCTCAAACCCACTAATACTATAGAAACACTCTCCGGTGAGAGAACAGAAATCTTTCTCTCTCATCCTGGTGCCCCACACCCAGGGCCCTCCATGCACAGTCAGGATGGATGCTACATCCTTTCTGCGTTCAAAGTGAAATCATTTTCTGCTTAAATCCACTTTCCTCAATTATTAACAAGGAAGTCTCTGAAGACCCTCATCTTAGGTTAGGGAAAATGTATTTTTAAGTAAGCACTGTCTCAATTAATGTCACAAAAATACAAATTGCTGAGAAACAAATACAGCCTATGACGTCAGTTCTAGGCCTGTCACTTACTCTATAGTTCTGAGGTGGAATTGTAGCCTGTGGCCTGCGGGGACAGTAAGGGCAGTACTGCCTCCTCATAAGGCCATTCTGGGATGGGACAGCACCCCACAGAGGGGAGGGCTGAGGGAATGGTAGGTTGCTCTGAGTTCTTTCATTTTATTCCTAGATTAAAATTTTTCCAGTGGTTTGTTTTACTTTATTTTTCTTGTGTTTTAAAGTAACATTGATACACCCACTGATCCCATTAGCAACACCAATTTTAAAATTGAAAAAAAAAAAATGGCAAGGTTTATTGTGGTGTCCTGTCCAGTCCCCGCAGTGGCAAGACACTCCACACTTCAGCCCTGTCCATAGCACCCTTCCACTGTGGACAGCTTCCCAATGATTTGGACTTATGCAGTTAAAAATCCAAAGCCATGTTTTGGAGGGGTTCTTGCTACTTTTATTTGTACTTAATTTGCAAAGGAAATTTACAAACAAATAAGAATGCCTCCCTTGGCAAATATGGTCATTCTGAGTATCTGTATCTCTTCCTATCAAGTTACCCTGGCATTATTATTGCTGGGACTGGTCTCAAGGACTGTCTTTGCTCAACAGGGGATTACTGGCTGATGGAGAGCTTGCCGCTCTGATCTCATCTGCTGTAACCCAAGGAAACAGCACCTTTTCACCTTTGAAACCAGCGTTTCTGTATTCCTCATCCTGGTCTCCCCTCACTAATTTTACGATTCTAATGAGGCAGTGGTGCACTAGTTAGCACAGACGACCTTCTAATTGAAAGACTGTAAATTCAATCTCCATTGCTGGGCACTGACAGGAATTTAAATAAATAGAGCCCCTAAAACTGTTGTGATGGTCTGGCCTGATGACCTGGGGCTAGCAGAGCCCGTCATACGTCAGAGGGGGCCAGCAGCCACTTCCTGGGTGTTAGCTCGGGGGAGGGAGGTCATCGGAAGCAGGTTGCCCTTACAAAGCAAAGTGAAGGGAGAGACTTCTCCCTGGCTCTTCGGGTGCTTTCCCTGGCTTCTCCGCAACACGTGCCAAGTTGCATTTTTTGTTAAAATGCTTCCTAAAACTGGAATCTGAGCCCAAGGGGAAGTTCCATTCTTAAATTGAACTTAAAGCAAGCAAGAAAAGCCTTATCTACAAGGGCACCTTTTGTCTGCTGCCATTTATAGACTTGGATGCAATAAGCTGTCCAGGGCTCTGTTGACATCAGCTTCTCGTGTGCTGTTTGCACCCCCAGTTTCACCCCGTGACCTTGGATAGCAATCCAATTCAAGTTTCCAGAATGAACTGCCCTGAGGATCAAAATGGGTGTGGCAAAGCTGCTTAATGGTCAGTCTGAGGATGAAACCCATGGACCCCATGATGCTACTAACATTTGCACCAAATAATTAAGTACCTGCCTTTGACACAGTTTTGACCTTCCACTTTGCCTTTAACATTGCTGCCTCTTCTTATATATTTCTTATTGTAAGCCACCTTGAATCTCTTTCGGAAACAAGTTACGTGTAATTTTGGAGCAAACTGGCTGCTTTAGAATATGTTTCTGGCCCTTGACAACAGCTACCTAGAGAGCACCCCATATTGTTGACAGTGCCTTTAATCTAGTTATTCACTTGTCAGCGTGGTGTATCTCTATCCTGGATATATCACGCAGACACAATGGAAAATTTCCCATTGCCTTTAAAGTTTTGCATTCTGTATATCTGGTGGTTAGACAAATAGAGCAAGCTTTGCCGGCTTCATTTTCATTCTTGGCAGCATGTTTTTATCATAAGGCAGATAGTCATTAATTTACAGAATCAACGCTGGGAACAGCTTTTGTGATCTCATATTAAATTTTCCCCTGAATCCGCCCCTTGGCAAAAATTACTCACATCGTTAAAAAATATTTAATTAGGCTGTAGTTTATACCCAGCTCACTGGGGAAATGTTGGAATTAATATGATTTGCATGAATTCTGTTTCTCTCTTTCTGTCACAGATTAGTTTTGAATTCAGTTCAGAGGGTCGTTGACACTGCCAAGGACTCACAATCGTGAAGGTCAAACAGGTAGCAAATACTTCCCCTGGGTAGGTTCCCTGAAAAGACAGCTCAAAATTGCTTTTAATTATGGGTTACCTGAAAGGCCACTCGCTGTTTTTATTTTTCTGTGGTTCCTTGAAATTCTGCATGGCTGCAAGTTTTGAGTAAACCATTTTGTTTCCGACTACAACAGCAAAGCTAACAGAGAGAAAGAGAGAGCCATGTGCCGAGGTTCATGGTGCCCTGCGATTTTCCCAGCCCTTCATTGATCTCCCTCAGTTCACAAAGGAGGGAAGTCTCTTTGCCTTGTGTAGGGATGCTGGTTGTAGGTGGACGTCTGCTAAGATGGCTAGCAGTTGGTATGGTTTTTTCATAGTAATGTGCCTGCTTAATTACTTCTCACAAGATAATAGGCAGTGTGTAGTTACGTTCTTCCTTGTTTATTCGTTTGTGAGTTAGGGCAACCTTAGGGAATTCACAGTCCTTGGTCATTTATTTTGAAAGAAATTTAATGGAATATTTAATTAATAATCTAATCAATCAATTAATCTCAGTTACACAAGTGTTGAAATCTAATCCTTTTTCACAGCTATATCAATAAGAGAAGTGAAGTGGCTGCCCACTTACCAGGATAATAGAAAACCATTACAGACACAAAGAAAAATTGAAATTGTATTAATTCCGCTACACTACCCCAGCTTTGCCAGCGTTAGCAAAGTCTTTGCATTTTAGGCAAATTTCACTTCACCCACTGGGACTATGAGATAGCCCTCTCATGCCCTAACCTTTTTGTAATGGGAAAAGATAATAATAATGGTTTCTTAAAAGTTATTGTTTCCAAACATTGATACGTCACTCTTCTAAACAAACATGTCCTAAGTAATAAATAGGCATTTTCGAGCTCCTTAGGCATTAGCTCTGTCTTTGTGGTTCAGTTATATTTTGAGGACACATAAACTGTCTGCCTCCAAAGTGCATTTAGCCCAGACCACGCTGCAGACTAGCCAACTGCTGATGAGTAAATATTTGGATCCAAGTGATTTATACAGGACACTGGAAGATGAGTGTCAGTTTGACCCTCTCTTGGCACAACTGTGAGTGCATTCCCTCTCAGAAAAATGGGTGCCTGGTGTATCCGGTGCCATCAAGTCTTGTTTGATGACAAGGCTGATGAAGATCACCACATGTTTGAGATTATCTTAAAGTAGAACAAAGAGAAGAGGGAGGAAGACTGCAGGTTGAGGACAATGTATGTCTTGCTGGACACTGATGGGCTCGCTGTGTGGGATGCTTACCTTGTTCAATCCTCCAGTGCCCTGCGAATCGGGTAGAATTATCCCCGTTTCACAGGCGAGGAAAGCGTGGAAAGAGTTCAAAGATGCAAAATGGATGATCCTCCCTATTCTTCTCATATGAACTTCTTTTTACAAAGGTACTTAGAATGAGCACCCCCACACACACCCCTAACAAGGCCAGTGAGGCTCAGAGCTGAGCCCAGAACCCAGTTCTTCCAGCTACGAGATCTGAAGTTCTCAATTAGAAGCCCTTTTTGAAGAACTCAAAGCTAAAGGACTTTCTATTTAACTTCTTCATATTCTCCAAGGTAGCAAGCCTCAGTATTTTATCCCATATACATGGATAAAAGTATGCCATTGACATCTAGTTCTCTATTGGGTTGAAAAGAAATATTATATCTTCAGGTAGAAGTCTGCATTTTCCCCAAATGCACTCTCAGAACAGCCCAGGCTAAAGCACATGAACGTCAAAACAGCTCTTCTTCTCCACTAAACTAACTCTTGTCAGTTTACTTTGCCTTAACATTGAGCAAATCAACTTAACTTTTTGCTTTCCCCAGACAGATTTAAGCATGCATGTTCCTTTGTGAAATCTTCTATCCAACAGGAGATAGAAGATGATGGGTGATAGATACATGATAGATAGATAGATAGATAGATAGATAGATAGATAGATAGATAGATAGATAGATGATAGACAGATGATAGATAGATAGATGATAGATGATTGATAGATAGATAGATGATAGATAGATACATACATACATAGATGATAGATAGATGATAGATTGATACAAAGATAGATAGATGATAGATACATACATATATACATACATAGATGATAGATAGATAGATGATAGATGGATGGATGATAGATAGATACATAGATAGATACATAGATGATAGATAGATAGATGATAGATAGATGGATGGATGGATGATAGACTGACTCAGCCAAATGAGGGAAGGCAGTCTATGTAAACACTTACTAGTATTTCTAACATACTTGTCTGAATATATGAAAACCAAAATAAGTGACTAAAAGAGAATGAGAGTGCGAGAGGGAGAAGGGTAGATTCTGTTGTAGATACTTTACACCTGACAGGGCATTAAGGTCATTAACACAGCCTCGCAAAGAAAAAAAATGCTGATGGCTCAGAACCAGAACACTTCTCTTCCTTGTGAATTGCAAATGCCTTTCCCCCATGGTGGCCATTTTGAAGAGCACAAATCTGCCAGGACTTCCTGTTTAACTCTCATCTCTGCATAGAAGTGAATCCCACTGTTCATCTCGTTCTCTTGGGTAAGAGCCATACCATTTATATCTAATTCTCTATCCGTTTGAAAAGAAACAGTGTATTCTCTTCCTTATCTCCCGAAGGTACCTCAAGAACCTAGGCTAAGTATATTCTGGGACTACAGGCTTTGTTACCTGGCTGCTCTGTCCCAGCTGCCTTGCAGGTGCCCTCCTTCCCTATATCTATGCTGTCACACCAAGGAAATGAAAAGTAAGCTTAGTAGCAGACTCCCCCAACCCCCACCCCGTCTAGCCAGGCTGTACAGGAAGATTTGCCTGAAGAGGGTTTGGCTAAAAAGCATTCAAAGTTAAAGATGGGAATTTGAGGGGATTTCTTAATGATGAAGTGTCTCGCCGTGTGACCTGCCTGGGTCTCTGTGATCAATTCTGAGCACAGTTTCAAAGCGAGAGAACGCCCGCAGGCCACAACTGTGCTGTGGCTGCCATCCACCAGCCGCTCATACGCTCACATGCTCCTGGCTTTATCATCTGTTTTAAGACCCTCAACAACCTGAAGAGCACTGAAAAAGTCTCATTGGACAGCAGAGACAATGGAGTCTCCCGAGGCTAGATGACCTCTTCAAGGTCACGCAGAAATGGTGAGTGAGGATTCAAACACTGGCCTTTCCTCCTCCAAAGCCCAAATGCAACCCCACCCCAGCCCAGGCATCACCGAAACAAAGGCCACTGCCCGTCCTGTGAGGCAGACTGGCTTCTTTTTTTTTTTTTTTTTTTACTGAAATTGTATATATTTAAGGTATGCAGCTGCTGTTTTGATATGCATATTCATATTGAACTGATTACTTCAGTCAATCTAATTACCATACCCAACTCTGCACAGTTCATGTGCTGTGAGGACACTTTGGATTGACTCGTAAAGAATTTCATGTCATGCACTGTTACCAACTCTAGTCTACATTTGATTTCCAAAACTTGTTCATCCTATAGAAGTGAAGACTGTGTCCTTTCCCACAGCCATCTCATTTCCTCTCTCCGTTCCAAAGGAAATGAAATCGGTATCTGAAAGGAGTAACTCCCATGCTTACGGCAGTATTAGTCACAATGGCTATGCTACGGAGTCAGCCTAAGTGCCTGTCAGTAGATGAATGGAATGGTATTTAGTTTGCTATTTGCAACCTGGAGGACATTATGCTAAGTGAAATAAGCCAGACAAGGATAAGAAAAATACTGTATGATCTCACTGACTTGTGAAATATAAACGTGTGTGTGTGTGTGTGTGTGTGTGTGTGTGTGTGTTTGACATAGAAACTGGCTGTTCTCTAACTCTGACTGTGCAACTGGCACAGGCGTGAGGTAGTGGCAGACCCCTAAAGTTCTGGATTTCAGGTCCTTAGTCTAAAGGCAATGACTAGAATAGAAGGTGCTAGGGATCAGAGGGGTAACATACAAGAAAGCCTTTTGAGATCATCAGTTTAATCAAACCCACAGAGAGGTATTGTGTCTTGGCAGTTATGAGGGTAAGTAAGACATCATCCAACGCATCAAGCATCTGGGATTTCAGACCAGGATTGACTCAGATGCAGAGTCAACTAAGTTAGTGTTGTCAAGCTGCTTAAGCTAGAATGAGCCATTTCTGTTTCTTCCCCACGCATGACATCTGTGAGGCTGAAAGGAGATGAAATTTCGTTAGAGAACATGTTCCTACAGCACACTCTTCGAAAGGGCTAAGAGGAAGCTGAAGGAGAGAAAGTCAACATCTGTTTCATCTGTGGGCACATCCCTGCCTCGCCTGAGCCAGTTTCCTATACTCTGCACTGGTCTTGCTCCTATTGGCACAAAAGTCCCCGATGGGTTGATCTTTTTCTTTTCACACAACATTGTCCAAATTCACAGACACTAACTATGTACGTTATGGAAAACGATACCAGTATTACCTTGTAGTGGGGGTAGGGGCACATACATCACTGCACGGTATCGCATTCCATGTGAGGGTCTCAGGTTGGCTGCAGGAGGTAAGCAAAACACTGACTTTTTCAACCAGATATGGCCTCTTCCTTATTCCTCAGGGATTCCACAAATCTTGGCTATTGATTCTCTAGAATGCCAGCCATGCTTCTTCCCTGTGTCTCAGCCTAGGAAGGCAACGAGTCTCCTGTGAGCTCCCTTTCACCTCTGCAGTGCTACTCTTAAATACATAGTGTGTCATGTGAGAGGATTAGGTATGGACTTAGGACATGTTGTGGGTGTTTTCTTAATAATTCTCCCTAATAATGGGGAGCAAGGCAGCAAGTTAAAGACTGGAAAAGCTAAAAAGGTACAGTATTCCATCCAGCTTCACTTTAACAGTCAATGGTGAGGACAAAGGAGAAATAACTGGCTTTTGCTTCCCAAGGCAAAGGCTAAGCCAGTGGTTCAGTTTATGCCGTTGTTATTTTTCTACTTTGAAAACATCAATTCCATATACCACCTTACCCGCCAAGTTCTGTAGTATGCCCCAAGTTAGAATCGTTGTCCTCGGGCTACTTGGAATGCTATAAAATACTTTTTCAGACTAAAATTTGAATGACCAGAACCAAATAAAACACCAATCTATAACAACTGTAGCTGGAAAGTGATAAGGATGGACCTCAGAGCTATCCCAGGACCCCTGACCCCGAGGCCCGTGCATAGCCTCGGAGAATCTGTCCATTACTTCCAATTGCCTTCAACTCCAAGAAGTCAGGGGAGGAAACCATGTTTCTCATTGTAGAGTCAAGGACTCCATGATCCCTTTGGATCTGGGACCATTGTTTTTCAATATGAGACCCGTGTCCACCAACCCCCATTAACCATAGTTTATCAATATGCTTCTTGATCAAAGCGTATAGTTTTGCTGAATGCACAAAGGCTGTGCTGTGTTTCTCATTCCAAGTCCTAGAAGAGCAGAATTGATTGCCCAAACATGGGCATCTGTTAATGTAATGAATGGGTAAGCATCAAGGATTAGCCACCACAGATTACTCTGGGAGCTTAGCAAACCTTTCTGAACCAGATTATCTCTTGAAAAATGTTTAGCATTTATTCACTTGCAAGTCTGTCCATTTGATCAATATCTATATGGGACATTGACTGGGCATTGGGCATCACTGTAGCAATGAATTAGACACATGGCCTCTGCCCCCAAGAAACTTACACAGGTCTTCAATAGAGACCTAGTGTATGCCAGGTTTCCCATGTTTGAGACACTGCTTTTATTAAATGTTGAAAGCAGAAAAATAGGCATGCTGTTGTTAACTTTACAATTGAAGAAATGTAACTTGCCCAGTGAGAGAGGTGGTGATGACTTTGACCCAAGACCATTTCCATATAAAGGTGTTAGAAAGCTTCCCATATCATAGTTCACTTTGTCTATGATTAACCCTAAAACTATGTCTGGCTACCCCAAATACCCAACCAGGTGTTCTAATCCAAGCAATGTGCCTTGTCTAGCTAGCTATTCCAAGAGGTGCCTTTTCATGCATTCAATAAGAAAAGCTGGAACTCATCAGTCTCAAACACAGTACTTCACTCCAAGCCAATAGTGTGGACGGGCTAGCAGTATATTCAACTAACAGAGCACCAGAAATGCTTTCAACAATCTCTAGTTCATTCAGTGAAACAAAAAAGAAAAGAAAGAAAGAAAAACAGGACCCTTGCCATGATATTGACTCGGTAATTAATTAAAATTGAGATTTTGTGGGTTTGTTTCTGTTTTTGCTTATGTGGGGCTGTTGAGGCAATAAAATAGGTGCCTCGGAAATCAAGAGTGCTCATTAATAGAAACAACAGGAACTCCTAGGTATGAACCCCAAAAGTGGGCTCCATTAACATGAAAATCCTGAACATTTTACTTGGCAGGAAACTAGTCCAGCTGCTTCCAGGGCTGAAACTCAGAGAAGAATTGGTTTTCTGCTTGGAAGAAATGGGCCAGATATATAAAATACATCCAAGTTTTAGGAGGTGGTGCCTTCAAAGAGTCTTAGAACGTGTCAGCTGAAAGGGTGCTGGGATGCTACAGAAACATGGTATCGCGTGTAACACAAGAAAGGAAGGACCAAATACCTGGATGCTAAGAAGAAAAATCAACAGAATAAACTAGACTGCCCATTTATTTGCCCATTTCTTCAGTGAAGAGTAGGTTAGCTAAGAAACCGTGCTATGTTCTCTGCTCATCAAGAATGTTCTCTAGCAGCTAAGTGTACCATCTCCAAGCCACCTCCATCAGTTCACGTCCCAGATTCTAAGCACCTTCCATTAGCTTTGAGGCCTCCATGTTCATCTATGGATAAAGAACAAGCTGTGTTGGTGACTTCATAAACAGTGCTCATGAATCTTTTATTCATTCTTGTCTTGGTTTGGTTTTGTGGTGTGTGTGTGTGTGTGTTTGTGTGTGTGTTTGTATTCCTCTCTGTGTGGACAACGTAAACTTTTCTGTTTGAAAAAAAAGAGTTTAATCAACAGTCAGTGTTTTGAATCAGATGAAAACCACAAATACTTTAAGAGCTGTGTATTTGTCCTGTCCTGCTAGGTGTACTCATTTTATCTTGTGAAGGACAGTGCAAAGCCATCTGTGCGCTAATGAATCCCTTGCAAGAGGCAGGTGTGCTGATGGTTAAGAGTGATGAACATTCATCTTAAAAGATCCTGGGTTCTCCCCCAGAATTCTCCCCCTTCTCTTGACACATCAAAGGGGGGAGGGGAATCATCTGTGAGGCTGTTTTATTTGTCTGTATTTTCAGAGCAGCACATTTACATACTCTTGAAGGCAATCAATATAAGCAAGCCCAGGTCTTCCAAGAGCCCTTAATTATACGGCTAAGAATATATTCGCATGTAATACTTGTGTTTCTGAAATGTCTCCCCCACCCCACCCTTTTTAACTGCCATGTAAGACTCTTTGAAAGCAAAAAGTAAAATCAAGAATGTAACAGGCAAATGCACAATGAGTTGTTAAATGTGATAAAAAAAAAAAAAAGTAAAAGCCTTAGTCGGTATGATCAGTAAAGGAAAAAAAAAAAAAAAAGGCAGCCAGCAAACTGTCTATCATGTGATGAAATTTGACAGTAGGGATTATGGCTTTGATGGACCAGAACAGCTAATAGAAGAAGCTGACATTTTTGAAACCCTGCTAATTAAGGGTTCCTTCCTTAATATTAAAATAAAGTCTTTGTCTGGGTTTTATGGTTGGAGAATCAGGTGTTTTCATTAATATATGCCAGTCAGTCTTAATAAGCTTGGAGGGCAGAGGAAGTTATTATTGAGTGACCTTCTACAAAATAAGCATGTTGCTAAGGGCTCTAACCCTGCCCCGTTCAGACTGATGAATCTCATTTCCAATGCAAAAGCTTCACAAGAAATCCAAGTATTCTCCTTGCAATCACAGAAAATAATCCTTGTGTCTCTTGTAATGTCCAGAATTGCCACTTACTACACTACTACTGTACAATGAATATTACAATACATATTATTTTTCTACCACAATTGTCTACATTTCTGAATTGCCCAGAATAGAAAAACTTATTGTGAAGACACTTGTATTGAAAAGTCAGCTCATTTTAATACTTTTCAAATAGTCATCTACTCTGTTCATGAATTATAATGCCTAGAATACATCTGACAATACTGGCTTTGAAAAGGAGATATGTCTATATTATTACATATTCATTTTCAAATAGATTTCAAACAGATTTTAAACCATTCATTGAAATTCATTGAAATGATAAATTCACAGTTGGATTTTGATTGACTCTTAATCCAATTTTACTTTTGATAAGTTTTTACCCTTCTCTTCATACCCACCCCCAACCTTTCTCAACCAATGTAGTTTTTTGCTCTTCCATTCGTTTTTGAAGCAAAGCTGATAGGTTATGGTAAAACTTGAAGGTTTGATGACTGTGTGTAAAACTTATCAAAAAAGAATTCATAAACTAAATCGAAATCTGTAAAGCAACATAGTAGGGGTGATTTATCTTGTCAATCCCCAGCATGCCAGTGTGTGGCTTGTGGAACTGGTATCCACTGTCACCGGCTGTTGCTTCATAATCTGGAACAAAACCTGAAAGAACCTTTTCAGTTACTGGGCTACGCCACCATCTCTAGATGACACAGAAAGTCGAGGTGCTAAGTGGGACAGTGGATTACTCTCCCTCAAGTTTGTGCTTGACCTGGGTGCTCCTCATTTTGAGATCCTGCTTTCTGACCCAGCCACAGAGGTTGAATGGTACCACTGTAGCGAGACTCATGACCAGGCAAAATGACATCAAGCCCACCAAAGTCTCTCCAGAAATGGAAGAAACTAAATTAAAACATGGCAGAGCATGCCATGGATTTTATGCTCACCCATGAAAGGAAAAGCTATCTATCGTAAACTGATTGTATCTAAGCATGTCAGATATGGGAACAGATAAGGGATCCGGGCCTTGAGCTAGTGGTATTTTAATCTAGATCTACAATAGGTCAGTTGTCTTTGAGGTGCAGATTTGAGAAGAAAAATGTAATATTTCTAGAAATGATTACACAGCACTGTTCAGTGTTTAAAAAGAAGGAAAAGGTAATGAACAATATCATACGTCCTTCTTCTTAGGACCAAGATCAATGACTTAGTGTTTATTGAATCCCTTCCTAATGCTTTCCCCGCATTCTTTGCTTATCCCAGTAGCGGCGTATACCACCCTGGCTTTGTAAGCACCATATAGCTAGCTCCCATTCGTCTTAGACTGCACTTAGCTTTGTCATCTGAGACAAGTCTCCTTGCTGTGTAGGACCAGAACAGGGGTTTGCTGTCCTAGATGGTTTTTGACTAACAGCCACCATAGGATACATCCATACAACTGTGGACCATGGACAAATCGTTTCCATATCACGCAGGAGCTTCTTCAAGTGAAGAACCTTGGATCTACTCAAGATCCATAGAGCTAGAATATCTAGGGGTTCATGGCCCCACCTTTGGGAAATCTTGGAGGGATCTGAAGAGATTTAAGTAGCGGTGACTTATAATACTCATGTAACAAATTAACCGTATACCACGTTGACTCGGCTTTTGACATGTCCTACGTGTGTCTGTCTTATCTCTGCACAGTACATCATACACTCCTTGGGGGTTAGGTTCTTAATTTTAATGCCTCTTTCCCTTCATAATCCCAAAGGGTCTTGCAAAGAAGAGGTGATCGATAAGATTTGACTGACTGATTAAATCCACAGGTTCTGTTATTTTAACAGCGTTCCTCTTTCTGTTATGTTTTATTCTCTTACACCTCTTCTGTCTTTCCTGTCGTTTTCATGGTAATCCAGTGCTTCGTGATTTAGTCTAGGGGTTTGTCTTCCAGGACAGTGCTGTCCAACAGAAGCATTGCAAACTGCACATGTGATTTAAAATGTTCTAGTAGCCACTTTTAAAAAGCAAATCCGTTGTATGTGTGATATTCAGTCTTCTTCTTCCCCTTCCTTCCTTGCTTCCTTCCTTCCTTTTTTTCCCCCCTGCTCTAAGTATTTAGGACCTGGTGTTGATTTTATACTTAACCAGTTCCCTTTAGTTCTGAAGCAGGCATATTCCACACGTGCAGCTGCCATACCGGGCAGCATGGCTCATGTAAAAATAAGAATAAATTTAAATAAATTTAATAATTTATTTATTTAAATAAATAAAATAAATTTAAGAATAAATGGCATAAGTCACTATGAGATGAAACCCCTGAAATAAAATTCCAGATTAGTCATGTGCAACTAGCATGTTTTTTTCTGGTAAGATAGCACATTGAGTTCTCAAAAGGACACACCACTGCTCACACATGCCACGCTGTGCTCCCAGCAATCTTAAGAGCACACACTGCTCTTGGCCTCTGGGATGACTCATTTCTTCTGGCCAGTTCTCTCCACTCACCAGTTCTAATTACATCCCATATTGAATAAGACTAACCTGTTGTTAACCATGTGTGGGTTTTATTTATTCTTCTAAAATGGCACCTAGAGATGGTCAGGTACTAGCTCACTTCAGAGAAAACAGGCTCCATAGTCATGAGTTACAACTGCCAAAATACAGTCATAGAAGTGATACACCAGGGCCAAAGTTCCCACATGGCATCCAGAGCTTCCCAAGACTTGCCAAAATACATCAGCAAGGAAGGCTCTAGAAGGGTCAGTAACTGCTTACAGCTCGGAGGATTTTATTCTTCCCGTTCTTTTCTTTGAATCAATATTCAAGTTTCTTGATGCGACCTAATGATTCACTTTCTCCAGTGACTCACATACGTAAGTCTCCTTTGCATTTCCTTGAAAGAGAATTTCGAAAACTCTTCAGAGAGGCACAGAAAAGATAAATGCTTGGTTATTTTATGCATAGAGCCTGTGACATCTGCATACGGATCCAGACTGGGAACCTGGGGGCCCGATGATCAGGAGCCAACTTTTGGGTTCTTTTCTCTAGATGTAAGGATAAATTACTCTTCAGCTTTTCTGGTTAGATTTTTGTTGCTATTTATGTTTTATTCTCAATTTTTTTTTCTTTCTCCTCTCTTTTTCTTCAGTATCCTTTAAATATTATGCCTGAGCTCCTAGCCACTGGCAATCCTTCAGAGTGTCCCTTTAAACTCAAGAATGATTAATTAGATTGTTTGTGTGCATTTTATTATTTATTATGGTTTATGTGATTATTATCTTTGTGCATTAACCATATCCAAGGCTTTAGTCATATAAGCCATGCTGTTTTACTGTGACTAGAATAAAATAAAAATCACTCTGTATGAATTCTTAAAATACATAGAAAACTCAAGCCCAGACATTTTTATAGTTTCCCTAATCCAGTTACTGGTCTCTGAACTGAAAAGGCTGTTAAACTTTAATCTTATAAAAAATTTTTTTGCTTTTTTTTTGTTGTTGTTGTTCACGTGATCAAAAAAGGAGGGCAAAAATTAACAATGAGAATCATGAAAAATAGTTAAACAAAAATCAGGATTCACCGATACCAAAGTCTGGCTTTGCAAAGTGAATCCTGAATTAAGTAGCAAATAGTGAAGCATGTAAAATTTGAGGATAATGGATTAACTATGCCAATATCAAGTATTTTATGTTGATTGGTCTCCTTACCACTAAGGTAAGGAAGACGCTTTCAAAATGACATCTTACTTCCCGTTTGATCTTCAGAAGAGGGATTGACTCCAGCTACTTTGTTACTAATGCGCCTTTCTTGGAAACATTTCACTTTTCTCTGTGCTGTAACCTCCCACCGTATCCCCTTTCCCTTCCTAGTGCTAGGATAAATACTGAAAAGCTCGCCTTTCCTGCCCCACAGACACTTTAAAACTTCAAAACTCTGGGAACCTTGTAAACCAGGTTTTAAACTCTCCTGATACAGTCACGTTCACAAATCTCTGAGCTCCTTCTTCTCGTGGAGTGGCCAGTCAATGTTAAGGAACTCTACTCTCTTCATTTAGCTGGCGCCTCTCAGTGAACAGAAAAGAATATTGATATACCAAAATTATCCTAAAGCCACTGTTTCCAAATCATGATATGATGTCAGGTACACATGACCCATAAGGACTTGTAAGGCTGCATATCCTTTATTGGGTGAAAAATGGAACAGTCTCAAAGACCCTGCCATCTATTTATACTGAGGCCGTTTCTGTAAACATTTAAGCATTTTCAGCTGGAAACTTGACTCTGCACAATTCCTCCATGGATCTTTTCTGAATATTTAGCAACCCACCTTAATGGTTGACTGATCAGTTCACCCATGAGGAATTGGAGGCACATAGGTGGAGATACTACTGTCCAGAGCCACCATGCCAAGGCCAAATACACATATAAAACTTGTGTATCCTTTCATTCCATGTCTGTGATAGTCTGAGGGACCCTCGTTCACTCCGAAGACCACGGAGCATCCTGCTACTGCCCCGGCCCGTCTTACCACGATCAGAAAGGGTTGTGTAGTAAGGCTTTGCGTACTGCTATTGCAGTTTCAAGTCAGGCACTCCAGGGGTTGTAGAAAAGTGAATAAAAAAAAAAAACAAAAATAAAATGTAGTTGGCCTCACTGATTCCCACAGGAACTGAAATGTTTATTTCTGAAGATAAAATAAACACACGATGTGGTATCTTTCAGCTCACATTCTTCTGAGGGAAAACTCCGGTAACATATCTGTGAAAAGAGTGGGTTCATTTTCTTATTTGATGACACTGAAAGGGTTTTCATTCCACCTCGTCGTTCTGATACAGAACCATTCTTTCTTCTTGTTCTACTAATTTATACACGTATTTCTGCAACAGACCCAAGGCTTTTATGTGTTTTTTTTTTCTTCAGATAAGTCAGCAAATACATAGAATGAGACAGAGCAGTAAAGAACATCAACTTTCTGTCAAAACAGTTCATAAATATTCAGTAGAGTTCTGCAATATGTAGGAAGTTAGGAAGATGGCATTAAGATATCAGTAAATCCAAAGAAAACCTATGCTAATCAAGCAATCATATCTTATTATATTTTATTCCCTTATCGCTTTATTATCCTTCAGTAACACAAATGTGACCCCCAAAAAAACTGCAAATCCTAACTGGGGTGAGATAGAATTTCCACCTTATGCTGGGTCAGGATTTTCTAACCAGGATGTCGGGTCTCTCTGTAGATGTAATAGCCTAACCCAGGAGTCAGCTTCTCAACCACTTACTACCAACACAGTCACTCTCGGGACTGATTTTCTCTTCAGATAGCATCGGCATCCCCTATGGAGTGGGCCCCACTGGGGAAGGACCCCTAAAAAGGATCCGTTTGAGAGCATCTCCAGTCTTTAGTACTGCAAGACTCTTAAGAAAAATTTTTTTAGCTGTCTTCTTAAAGGTGTATGGTATTTTTTACATTAAATGGTATGTCTTGAAAAATGTTTTTATATAATAAAAATCAACCCTAAAATATTTCTAAGATGAAACTACATGAAAAATGAGCTTTGTGATCATACCTTAAAGCAGTGTCCTCTAGTGTGTGCTCCACAATGGAGGTGACTTACTGTCGCTGCTGGTTTGTCCTTTATGTGTAGCAAACCTTCTCAGCCAAAGGGGCCCTGAACTCATGAGGAGCCTTCAGGACACTGCTGTAACCAAAAAAGCACATTGCTGTCTCCAGGGCCTCAAGCTGTGTCTTTTGACATGCTTGCTTGATGTTTGAAAAGACAAATTAGTCCCCAATCCTAACTATCAGCAGGGCACACGACCCCGCGTGGAAAAGTCAACTCAAACCATTGTGTAGTATATTCACATGTTTCCTCAAAACTTCAGTTACAAAACCAACTCTGACTAGTGTGAAAATTATGTGCAAGCTGATAGATCATGAAATACATTTGAGGGGAAGGTATATAGTTTAGTTTAGCTGTGGGCTGTGGTTTATCCTAGAGTACTGAGTAGGGCTAGCCAGGCAGAAAGAGTTTAAATAAAATGGGATTTCCATATGTTTATGGCTTCTTTTCCATCATCTATCTGCTGCTGCCAATACTCTTTGGGTTGTTGCTGTTGTTTTTGCTGCTCCTGCTGCTGCTGCTGCTGCTGCTGCTGCTGCTGCTGCTGCTTACTCTAAGCAATGTAAGGGAGCTATTTCCCTTTTGGCATCATTCACCCTAGGCATGGTGACACATGCCTGTAATATGAACACTGTGGAGGCTAAGGCAGGGGGCTCTTGAGTTCAGCACCAGTCTGAACTAGGGAGCTCCTCTCTGAAAACCAAAAATAGCAGAACAAGGGAAACAAAACAGAGTTACTCGGTTGGGGGTAAAAGTGGCCAAAGATGGAAATAGCCATGCCTCTTTCTTTTCAAGCTCAGGAAACTATCCAGAGATCTCTGAGTTGGACAAAGTTTCCTCAGTTGGACAAAGAGAACCACCTTATATGGTGATTGAACTTACTATAAAATGAAGAGGTTCTTAAATTTGCATAAAATGTCAATTGAACCAATCAGATTACACTACTGAGGGTAAAAGGCTGCCATTTTCCATTGTGAATATCCTAATGAAGGACTGGGGATACAACCAATAAGTCATATCAGATGAAAGGATAGTGAATGATTTTGCAGACGGTCTTTTAATTCAGATAAAGATGACATGTGGTGTGAAAGTTGGAAACTAACCATCTAAGTAGTGTTTTGCTATATAGACTGGCAACAAAAAAAAAAAATGTAAAATGACCACTGGATCCTTAAAAGAATTCCTCAAAACCTGACTGGGTCAAATTCAGTTGGGTCTATAGGAAAGGGTGTAGTTTTTAATGTACCTGGCAGGGGTTTACTGGGAACTAACACAATATGGTGCTATATTGTAACACATTTTGCAGGCCAATGTACTATAATCATAATGCCAGTAAGAACACTTGGGGAAAAAACATTTAAGCTTGATCAAGTTAATCATAGATCAAAGTGATTTTGTTTGCGGCCTGTCTACCCTTTTTGTTCAACAAATATCTGTGATACACCAGCAGGATAAGTCAGGTCATTTGGGGGGAAATTTTTAGAAGAATTAGCGACTGGGGCCTGGAAGATATTCCACTGGCATTAGGTTGGAGTTTTACTGAGTTTTCCTACTCAAAACTAACATGAAATAATGTCTACTCATAGGTAATAAACAAAAGTCTCTGGTCTTGATTCCTGTAGTCTGATTTGCAATATAGAATTTGGTGGCAGTAAACATGAGTTTAGTCTGTCTTGCCAAGTCAGTCTTCATAAGGAAAAAAACATAAGGTTTAGCTTTAAAAAGTGGTAGACTATGAGTTTGCCAATTTGGCTTAAAGCCTCCTTCTAGTCTTCACATCTGGATAAACTCCACAAGGCATTTCAACCTCTGCAAACTGTGGTTTTGCCAATTGAAGTTGGGGGTCATATAGGTAGTTTTTCAAAGTCTCTTTCAGTTCTAAACCACAGTGTCCTGGAGGCAGTCTGAGACCACTGGACTTGTCAGCCGAATGTGAGACGCGATGATTAGGGTGGGTTGAAAACAGGAGGTGAACGTCAGGTTGGCCTCTGTCTACCCTGTGTCTGTTTGGGTGTAGGCAGCCTCCTTCTGCACTTTCCTTAGGTCCGAGAGTCCAACCACAGAGCATACTGAGCTCCAAGAGACCAGCAGGCTGCCTGTCCTTAGCCCCTTCCTTTCTAGAACTCGGTGTTCTCTTCTGCACACAAGTGAGGACGAAGGACAGAGGGTCTCAGAGTTCCTTGCTCAGCCTGTTGGGCTACAGATGCACTGTTTGAGAGGTGAGAGCCACTGAAACAGACTCCCAGCCAAATTCTGTCTCCACCAGTAGCCCTTTCCACTGTTCCGGCTCTTCTTGTAGGAAGTGAGGGGGAGCAAAGTAGCTTGGATCGTTGTATGAGATAAAGCAAAGCATATGGGCATAGTGACACACACCTGTAAATCCTAGCACTTTGGAGGCAGTTGCAGGTAGGTCACCACAATTTCTAGGCTAGCCTGATCAACATGTGGGAGTTCCAGGATAGCCAAGGGCTATTGAGTGAGACCCAGTGTCAGGGGAAAGCACATTCACAGAGAATATAGCTAACAATACTATTACTCTAGTACTTGTAGTTATGTCCCTCAGGACTGATCACCACTGTTGTACCCCTGACTGATTGAAACGACGCCCCGGTGTGACGACACAAACCCAAGCTTTGTAGGAATATGCATTGCTGTGCTCATCTGTTCTTATCCACCAAACAGTAAGAAGAGTGGTCATTGTGTTTTGCTAATTTACTGTGTGCATGTGCACACATGCATCAGTCAGTCTGTCTGTGTAGCCCCATGCTATGACATACATGCAGAGGTCAGACAACAGTTAGCAGAGATCGGTTATTTTCTCCTTCCACCATGTGATTTCTGGGAATCAAACTCAGATCGTCAGGCTTGCCAGCAAGTGCCTTTACCAACTAAGCCATCTTGCCAGCCCAAGAGTAGGCGTTTAGAGAGTTTCATTTTTCTCACACAGCGATCCGCCTGCATGGTTTCACTGGATTTTCAAAATAGAGTTGTGGGGCAAGTAAGCCATGACTTGTCCTCTCCTCACTCTAAAGGCGAAGGCCCTGCATCATTCCCGAGAATCAGCATCTCAAGGTGCCTTCCACACAGACTGAGCTGTGAGAAGCGTCCCACTGTCCCTCAGAGCAGCTAGCTGCCAGCTTTGCAACAGGAGACTGGACTCCAAGGAGGCTGGAGTCATTGTTCAGGGCCACACAAGTGCTCAGGGAAAGCTTCTGATCTCAACTTCAAGTTATAACTCCGTAGCTGGTCATCGCCATCCCCCCCAAACACACACACACACACACACACATACACACACTGTAGCTATGGCCTCAACCACAGTAGCTTCACGGAGGCTACGGCAGTGTGAGTTCTCCGTGCCAACTTCCCCCGTCAAGTTTAGGTTTTACCGTCTGGGATTTCATTTTACTTTTATTTGTATATGTATGTGAGAGTATGGTTTTGCGCCTGTGAGTGCAGTAACCACAGAGGCCAGAAGAGAACATCAGATCCCGCTGGAAGTAGACTTACGGGTAGCTGTGAGTTGAAAGTGGCTGCGGAGCTGTCTCTCCAGCCCCAGTATTGGGTTTTCAGACCGTTGCTGCTGTACACAATATGGCACGCGTGACTCGACCTTGCTCTGTGTGTCAGGACTCGGCCTCCTGGGAAGGAAGGGTCTGCACCAACAGGCAAAGCAAGTTGTTGAGACCTTGGCTACTTCTCTGTAGGGCTGGCTTACATGAATAACCAGTACCCTAAAACATATTCCACTGGGGTTTTCCTCTTGTCTGAGGGTGCACGGGAATATTACAGGAAAAAGGCTGGAATGGGAGAAGAGTGGAGTGCTGGGATTGGACTCCCTCATACCCACTAATCCCCAAACAAAATAACCCATCGAGAAATATTAAAACACACATTTTATTAGTTTCATTTAATTTCTTAATTGCACAAAGTCAGTTTACCCATTTATTGCTGTGTGGCGTGCTTAGCGGCAAGGCGCACATTAAAGGGATTATTTCCATGTAATCCCCACCTCCCAGAGGGTAGGAGCTGATCACTGTGAATCCCGATGTGCTCTTTATGACAATACCAAGTGGAAGAAATAGGTATTGTAAAGTGATATAGTCAGTAGCCAAGTAATACAATAGGAGAGCATAATCTAATAGCTGCAGAAAGTCCCTCATGTTTGCTAAAAGTACAGTGAGCCTTTTTCAGGAAGAGCTGTTTCCCAAACTGAATTTGCCTCCTCTTTTCCTGGTGATGCATCTGCTAGTCGGTAGGTGTTGAAGTGGAGCTTGTTAAGATTTTAACTGAATGCTATCTGGGAGTAAATGCGACCATCTCACCAGACTCAGGGTGCTGGATATAAGGGATCTGATCCATCCATTTTCTGTGACAGTTTACCCTCCCTTCCTGGCAGGAGAAATTGGGTAGATTTTGGAGAGATGCTGGCTACTACACAGGAAAAAGAAGCGAGGCAGGCAGAGGTCTAGGTGAATACCTACCCAGAAACTGGCTGCTCTGGAAGCTTCCTCAGCACACCATAGCTGCCCTGAACCCATCACACTGCAGAGAACAGGAAAAGCCATTAGGGAGAGCTGCTTTTTGTCCTGCTGTTGACATGCCTACCTCTGCTCTAATACTTACAATGCAGGGACATTCTATTAGTGGCATTGCAGCTGGCCTAGGAGAGGGAAAAGTCTGGGCATGCTGAGGGTTTAAAGGTAAGGCCAGCAACTTCTATCCACACCCCAAGCAGATGGCCCAGACACAGAGCCCATGTCTGACAGCACTGAAACATTCAGACGTCTCTTCTGATACTTCATATTCACCCTCTGTACTTGAAGGCAGCCTCATTCAAAGAGTACACAAAATAAAATTCATGGCACAAAGCTCCTTGAGGGGTTTAAAAAAGTGTTTTATTAGATTGAAGGCAAAACAAGCTGATACCAGCAGGAAAAAAAACAGTGGCCGCTTCAGACCCCAGCTGACCTCTTTTGCATGGAAAATTCTCCATATGATTACAGAGCTAATGAGTGATATTTAATGAAAACATTATGCCTTTGCATATATTTGTAAGTGGCGCTTCATACATTTACATTTACATAGAAATAAGAGGACACATATTTTTAAGAACACATCTTAGAAATCTGTGTATTTAAAAGAAATGCTCGCCTGCTATCTCCGGCTGATTCTGTAACAGTTTTTATACAAGGCACAAACTTCTCAGCATGAAAACTGGGGGACTCAGTCAATCATCCAGTTGACACCAAACATACAAGTATTTGACGATGCGTGGATGAGACAGCTGAAGGCAGACTTGTCCACACTTCACAGAACGTTTTGGCTCTATGCAAACAACACCGTATGAGGGGAAAACTGGGCTAAACAATTGCTAAATAAATACATGTGAAAAAGAAAAATCCTTCTCTTTCAAGAATCCTGAAGTATCTGAAGATGGAGACCCAGAGCCAAAATTGCTTCTGGGGCCTGAGTGTTTCCTTTTCTTCTCAGACTCTGTGTCGCTGTGCTAGTGCATTGAACGTGGAAAAGCCCATGACACCTCTCTTTCCATTTCCTTCCCTCTCTAGGTGGAGCTGACAGGCAGCAGCGTCTTTGACTATGTCCACCCCGGGGACCACGTGGAGATGGCAGAGCAGCTGGGCATGAAGCTCCCGCCTGGGCGGGGTCTCCTCTCGCAGGGCGCCACAGAGGATGCAGCCAGTTCAGCATCTTCCTCCTCTCAGTCAGAGACCCCGGAGCCAGGTGGGAATTGCAAACCCAATGTGGTTGCAATTGGTGGTTGGTGGGCAGGACTTTTGCTGAATGAGTGTGCTCAAGGTACCCGTGTGGAGAGACTATAAATGGGGCTGAGGGTATTTAACAATTCCGTGCAGCTTTCAGCCCCATGCAGTAATTAAATAAGGAAGAGATTTGAAAATAAGGAGACATTTTAATAAGTGTAATCCAGAGATCTCATTTCAGTTGAACAATACATCTAGAAGGTACAAACTCCTCTGGTTTCTCTTTCAAATTACTAGGAGATCTGCTGGTTTGGAACACCCTCCCCTTTATTCTTACACATTTATTTATCATTCAGCAAACTCTACCCTCTGGCAGAGGCATCTTGAATATTAGCTTGTAGAGAATTAAAAGTATTAGGGTTTTGCAGAAATCTTGGTTTCTTTTTTCTTTCTAAGCATCAGAAGGTACTTGAAAGATGTGAACAGATAAATTAAGGCTAAAAAGAAAACAGAAATGGCTACATTTTAAACTGCCTTTCCGCCCTCAGTATTTAATTAGATCAATTGTATAGAGGAATGAGCAGAGGTGACATTCCTCATTGGGATTCCTTCCAGGACTCTTATAGACTTTGCATTCAGAATGTTCCCATTTTCATTGTGTTGTACTGATGATAATTTAAGTATTAGGGGAAAATCCATTTATAAATTAAACAAAATGACTTGATATCCATCAGTCCCCTAGTTCATCAAGCTGTTCAAACACGGGGAAGATTGGCTGGTCGGCCTGGGTCTTCCGAGAGCACTGGTAATTAGATCTGCGAAGGATTTATTCTTTGCTGATTGGGGCTTTAAATTAATTGAAGTTCCACATTTGTGGTTTTGTCCTTTTTGTACTTTTTTAGAGGAGATATTTCATATTCTTGTGTGGTGGAGTGCTTGGCCAAGCAGCAGTGGTTTAAATGTTAATTTTTCTCATGAGAAGTTTAAGATTTTTAATGAATCAAGGCCTGATTTCAAGTGCAAAGTTTTATTTGCTTACTTGAGAAGTTATTTTGCACCCTTCAAAGATGCCTGTATTTAAAACTACCTGATCTGTATTTTAAAACAGAATTTGCAACACAAAAGCATTGTATTAGAAAAAAATACATTAAGATTAATATTAAAATAATTCCAAATTTCAAGAAAATAATTCGTCCCGTCTAGAACTAATCACCATATGTATATTCACAGGGAAAAAATATTGCTTTTCTTGGAAATACTTTAACTTCATATAGAACCAAATCCATGTTTTCCCATGGAAGTTAAGGAAACCACCCTCTAGGGCGTTCATTTCTCATAGGTTGGCTTCACACATGAGAAAAGGAAACGTTTAAACCATTCTTTACCCTTTAAGATGAAAATAACTTTCTGGGGAAAGCCACTACTCTTCATGCCGTAGCTCACTGGCTTTACTGAACGGATATGTCAGCTAGACAATTGACACTCTTTTTTCCGTTGTTAGAACATTCCTAGCTTGTGTGTATTTGAGAAGCAGCATATGAGAAGGGCTTTCTGTTCCTTTCTTGTAAAGATACATCAGGGGATCTTGATTCCTCATGACTCGGTGTAAAGGAATTTAAATTTAAAAGCTGTTGTTTAAAGGAAGGTCTCGGGAACGTGGATTCTGTTTCATCGAGTCACAGAGTTGACTGTGGTCTCCTCTCAGTCCTTTAATACAAATTCCAGCCTCCACAGCATCCCCCAGCAGCAACACCTACAGGCCCTTTGCTATCACCACTGGGAAGTGGTCCTGGTAAGACATGTGTGAGCTGGTAACGCTGTCCACCTCTGTTACTGAGTGGTTCCCATAGAAAGTTAGTTCTGGTTTGAAGCCCAAGTCTCCTTTACTGCACTTCACAGTCTCTTATTGGTTCAGATCCTGAGCTACATCCAGTCCTCCCTTCCTTCTGTTCCCAGGTCAGACTACACATCCCACAGCCACTGTCCATCTACTGGTGTGTTCCTAAGAACCCCGTCCCCACTCCATCCTACCTTGACAGGTTTTGTAGTTTGTTGAGGACCCTCTAACAATACATATGCTTCTGAGACCTGGACACAGCTCTTTAGATATCTAATGTTAGATTATGTCCCAGTGGGAGTCATATTACCCTGTCCACTTACATGGAATTTTGATGTTTCTCCAAACAGGGGTCTAGGGTGATCCTTTTCCTGGAAGAGACTTTAGGATTAAAAAAAAAAAAAAAAGCCTTTAAACTGGTGCTGCTAGGGCACAGAAACCCAGATAAATATTATAATGAAAGAGCTCTGATAAATTCCACGCCCTCTAGAAAGCACTAATATGCCTAGAATACAGTCCTGCAACTCTGTCCTCACCTGGACAACTGGAGGGCGCCGCTCTTGCGGGGTGGAAACGCCAAGTTTCACATGGGCTCGCGAGCAAGGCTGCAGGAAGGCCCAGGCAACTGCTTTTCCCATCACTGAAGAACCCATGCCCACAGCTGCGCTCCTGTAAGAAAGGGCTCTCTTCCTAGATGGTGAGTGTGACTCCCACCCTCAGGCAATGCCAAAGCACCTCAGCTCTACAAGTCTACAACATCTGCTTCTTTTCCATTTTGTTTTAAAAATGCCATTAGACTGACTACACAAACGCTGAGAAGCAGCATAGGGCGCTACCTCGGGTGGAACGTCTTCACCCGCGATGATTGCTGGAAAAGTGCACGTCAGGCCCTACATCCCAAAGCTGCTTATGTTTCTCAAAAGCTGCAAGACTTTTAACAAGATTTCCTAATTCTTCATAACAGGAGGGAACATATCTTGAAGACTATTGTTCACTGCCTGGTAATCTTCTAAACTCCGATGAAACACAGATTTCTTTCTACATCTACTGGGTGAAATTTGGTTGGAAAAAGGGTATCAATGTATGGTTATTATGGAGATGAAAGGACTAGTGGGTAGGGGAGTTTTTTCAGACGCCCTGATGTGGGCAGTGTAGCATTACTAAGTGACTAAAATCTAAATAACACTTGGCATTATAATGAAAGGAAATAAGTGACTAAAGCCATTTCAAGGCAGTGACATTGTGCCATGATAGGAATTCTGTTTCCCCGAGCTGCCAACCTGCTGATTGTCTTGAATCGTTCTCAAGATAATGATGGGGGGTGTTGGCAGGAATCTGTTGGCTTGACAGCAAACCCAAATAAATATTTTATATGTGTGCACATTTACAGATAGTTTAGTAAATACATTATTTCCTTTAGAGAAAGCTTAAGTCAAGCATTAGAAAAATAAATGGGTACCCTGGCTTTTAAAAGCCCTGGTATTCCAGAGTGCTTTTTTTTGGGAAGTGGATCTGAATATTCTGAGAGAGACTGTTCTTCACCACGCGCACGATAGCAGTCATTTCTCTTCCCCTGCAAGCTCTGACAACATGGGCGCGCAGACCCTCTGTGACGCCTTTGGGATGGTGTGTTTTCACCATGTAGAACTGCCTGGGCTTTCTCATTGCGCTTAATGGTTCTGTACCTTGGGATTACGAGCCCTATCTTCTTTTCATAAATCTCAATGCTGTGCCTTCCGAATGCTTAGTAAACAGAAAGGCGGCTTCTCCCAGAAATCCTGAAGGAACTTTAAAAAATCTCCTATTTTGAAGGCAGAATCATTTTCCTCGAGTTGTCATAAAATGCTATTTCTATTCATCCTTCCTTGTTAATATCACAGCCTTTATAATTATGAAACTAATTTATAGTTATTTGAAAACTTCGGAACATTCAGGAGAGAGGGCCAACCAACACTGTGCTATTTAGAAATAACCATTATTCAAACATGCACGCTACACAGCCCTCTAGGTATCCATACATAAGTAGGAGGCTCATCAGAACCCGTTGGTTGGCTTGTTTTGTATATCTTCCCAAATAAGATGCTGACATTCATACTTCTGGCAACTTGCTTTTTCATGGGACCGCACAAGCATCGTTCTGGTTCGTATTCCTCTCTTCAAGATGAAATTTCTTCTGTCACGAGCAGTTCGCCTCTCCTCCAAGAGAGCAGTCAGCACCTGCCGAGGGACGTCTGTCGGGAGTAACAGACCCAGGTCCTGCTTGGAAAGAATTCAGCTACGAGAGGTTCTTGTAGCTTATTGGATGGGTGTGAGTTTGTAGGAGGAGAAATCAATACTGCACTAGGGCTTAGACAATTTAGCAAAATACATGAGACAGTATTTGGGGTAAGGAATGAGTGTAGCAGCATGGCTAACCACGGGTTGTCTAAGACACAGGCTATCGTGTTTTGTCTCGGATTTCAGGCAGCATCTGTTCTGTGGGCTAAGATAAACCATCGGTATCCTCTCCATGCCTACAGTTCTGTGTCCCGAATGTTTTAACGGCTGGGGAAATTGGGGCAGGGGAGTTATTTGTCTAAATGGAAATTACCTGCGTTCTCTGTGCGTATCTCCACGCAGTGGTAAATTTGATCAAAGTCCGCAGAACAAGGACTCAAGTCCTGAGATCACTGGATGATTTATCTGGCTTGTGGTAGGGTTTCTTTTTCTGTTTTTTTTTTTTTTTAAATTGGTTCCAATTTCCTATCGATGAACTGAATTTCGAAGTTGGACAAGGGAGACCCTGCCGCCAGCCTCACACCCAGCCCCAGCGCCCAGACAGTGTGACTGTATCTACAGCCCTGTGTGCTGTACTGCAAATGTCAAACAGAAGGTGTAATGGATTTAATATTAGCGCTGGCCAAGGTGTTGAGGGAGCTGTTAATAATGTCACTCCAGTTATTGATCTGCAGCCTTTAAAAATCAGAGAAAAGTGAACGATCCTCTACCGGGGGAAGGCACACAGTGACTGGTTTTTATTGCCAATATATTTCTACATATAGAGGGGCAACTCTCTGGAATTATGTTATTGTCATTAATCTGTGGGAGATATTTTTGGAGTCATTATAGGGGAAGAATATCATGGAAACGACTCTGAATGTTAATGCCAAAAGATTAGAACAAGTCCTTCCAGACATAAAACTTCAAATTTTGCATGGCGGCTGCAGCATTCATTCAAGGTGCCACATACTAAGTTCTTAGCACAAGGCAACCATGTCAGAGCCACTGGATGTATAAACAGCAAACTGAATGGCACTCCTCTTTTAGCTTTGAAAACTCTGAAGACAAACCCTGGCATGACTAAGTGAAGGTGGAAATGGCTTTTGTTCCTGCAGCTAGGGACCTTTTCAAGAACTTAATCCTTCCATCTGAACGGCGGTTTGTAGGCAATAAAATCCCTGCTTTCCATAGTCCCAAACTAATAAGTAAAATTAAAATTTATAATTTATGTTGAATGTTTATCAAACCGTAAATACACATTTAATTCCTTTCCAATTTCACTCAATATAAACAAAGATAAATCCATCAGATAAGGCAGTACAGCCATCCCTGTCGGACTGAATATGAAGTGCGTTGCCACTGGGGCTCCAACGTTTATCTGAACAAGTTCACACTCCCTCAACCGTACTGACCCTGTTCATCCCCAGGTGCCCATGTACAGGCCCACGTGTCATAGAAACACCCCAACAAACCTAACCTTTCATAATCCAAAGACATCAACAGTTAGGGGTAAGTTGGGCCTCTATACAAAATTGTATCTCCAGTAAGATTTCTCATTTTTTATCTTGAAATAAAGTATCTTCATGGTAGTCCTGAGTATAAACACACTGTAAGTAGAAGCCATCTAATCTCAGTGCTCAAGAGGAGCAGGCATTTCAAAGGTCTGTTTCGTGAGACTAAGGCCCATCTAGGTTACACAACACCCCATCTCAAAAGAAAAGAAACAGAAGCAACAGCCAGTACTTTAGGTCCCTCTTGCCAAATTTAGAATCATTCTTTTTGCTCAAAAAGCTACCTTGATGGAGTACTATTTTTGCCCCCTGCAGAAAGTAATCTATTTTTAAATGTCACCTTTATCCCCTACTACACTAAACAAAACCACCTAGAACTGCCACCAGAGGGAAAATATTTCCCCGCCCTCTTCCAGCGCTCAAACACAGCCCCCTTACTTACTGCCTTGTGTTTGTCCATGCTGTGGGGCTCATCAGCATATGATATGAACACTCACAAAGCAGGCTTATATTTCCAAACTCCTGCCAGGGTTTGAAAAATAAATCAAAATATTCTTCCTATCAGGCCCTTCTGGCCCAGTCAGTACCTGAGTGCTGCCTTTCCAGGCTAGCTCCCAGCAGCTTCAGGACCAGGCCTTCTTTGGGACTTAACACTTTGAAATCAGTACTGGTGATCACTTCTGCCCAGAAGGCAGCCTCCCTTTCAGTCCCAGAAAAGATGTTGGGTCTCCATCATAACCCTAAGTACAATTGTGAAAGCAACTTCCTTTCCAAAGTTCAGATCTCAGTAGCACACACACACATGTGTGTGTGTATATATATATAATATTTTTTGCACAAATTAATATAATGGTATTTATTCAATAATAAAACAAAGGCATCTTACCAAAATATATTTGCATGTATGTATACGTATATCTTTGTATGTATATTTTCTCCTGACACAATCTACTAAAAAGGGTTAGGAAATTGATTCTTACACCCATGTTTTGTAACTTCCCTTAAATAGCTTTCCAGGTTGTAACTTTTACATCCACTTACCTATAATAATAAGGGGTACATTTTTCAAGTTTCTAAAATGAAACCTAATACAAGTTGTTAATGACATGTTCTGCCCATTAAAAAATATGGATGTCTTTGTCACTAGATAATTAAAAATTATAGATTCTACAGCTGTTGCTTTGAAGAAACCACAAGTTATTTGCTTTTAATACATATCACTGCACAGAAATTTCATCCCTGTCCAAATTATACCGTTCTGAATTCTTCATCTGCGCTAAACAGCAGCCATACAAAGGATCAGTTACCTGGCATTGACTGAGCTTTGCAGGGTGCACAGATCAGAAGAGGCAGAGCTGGCTGGAAACCATTTCCACCCCTAGTGAGCAATTTACTCATGATTGCTTGGGGAAAATACTGGAAATATTGCTTCTGTGTAAAGTTTGCCACTTCCAGTTGTCAGCCTTTTGCAGAGCAGTTATTCCCAAGTATACCTTTAGTGCACAATACGCTCTGGCCACTGTGATCATGGTGGCATTCCTACCCTGCTTGGTGTATGCAGAGCACAATAACTGCTAATTACAGGAGTTAATTCACACCATATCCCTCTGAGGCAGGTCAGTGTGTTATCCTTGTTCTACAGCTGGGGGGAAAGTGATGGAAATTCTAAGTGGCTTGCCCCAAGCCACACAGGTGAGGTTTAGCAGCCAAGATTAAAAGAAAGGGTGCAATATTAATGTTGAAGTAGGTGGGAAGCCAGAAAATTGATGGGAAAAATGAGATGGCAACATGGTAGGAATCAAACTAGAGAAATTTTCTCCAAAGGGATTCTGAAGTCCAAAGAGAAACCTAATTATCCCCTTATACATATATTTCATAGAGCTAAAATACTTTTTAATAATAGAGTTTTTATTGGAAAAAAAAACCATCCGTCTAGTCTTTTTCTTTGCTTTCATCTCTGCAATAAATTTTTTTATGCCACAGTGAACAGTAACATCTGAATAAAACATAGGCAAGATTCAACCCTGAATCCCTTGTTCCACGTTCGCTGTGTGACCCTAGCCAGGAGCGCAGCCGAAATTGTGTGTGCAGCCTCGATTCTGCCTCAGCCAGCACTGGGCAAGGCTCTGCGCTGCTTCAGCCTCTTCCTTCCAAACAAGTTGCCAAGGCAGGCTTGTGATAGAGAGCAACAGTAGTCCATCAGAAAGCAGACACGGCCTAGAGATCTCTGCTAAGGAGATAAAATCTTGGTTTCTTAGTACGCTCTAGAAACAATGCCCAATTTCTGCTGGTTGATAAAAAGAAGAGCAGAGAAGTCAAGTCTGTTCTCTAGCTATCATTAACCAGAGTGAAATTTCATTTAAGATCAGGCCTACTTACTATTAGAGAGAGCATAGATTGTTCAGCCATCACTTACTGACTATCCTATTTCAAACATTATAGGAAACACTGCAGATGCAAATATAAAGCCCCTGGATTCCGGTAGCTGACCAGCTTGTAAAGGGGACGTGTGAGATCATTACACAGGTCAAGCACGTGGAGACGACAAGCACACACGAGATAGTTAAGAGAAGGGTTACACAGGAGCACACGGTGGCAGAACCACCTCAACAACGGTAGCGTTAACATGCCCAGGCATGGCAGACCGTGACTATAAGGGGCTTTGCTGACCATTCATTTCTTTCAGTAGGTGACCTGAACTTGACCTACCACTGCCTGGGGCATAGGTCTGAGAAAATGTGAGTCCCTCTGACTGCTACTTTCAAATTGCACAGAGACACTCTGAAAGGGAGGTGTCCTCAAACGGCTTTCCTTTCTCCTTACGTGGGCTAGTTTTAGGCACTGAAATTCAGGACATCCTGGCTTGGAAAAACCGTACTTACTGGAGCCTTCCACTCAAGGCAGAGCATTCACAAGCAGTACAACAATAATAAAGGCCATTGACTCTTGTCATTACTGTGCTTTGTCCTCATACTCCAGTTTTAGAAGAGAGTACATTTCTAAGTATTTAATTTCTAAAACCGATCTCCAAATGGCCCTGCTAGGTAGTTACTGAGCACACAAGAAGAAACTGTTCATCATCACTAGCTGTATTCACCGTTGACAGCCATTGGCAAAAGAAGATACTGGTGGTGGCTGGCTTACACTAGGAGGGATAACCTCTCTACCCCACTGGAGAAACCAGTGTACAATCAGAGACGACAGACAAGACATGCAAGGCACTCACCCCACATAGCACAGTGGGACGAGGGTGCTGCGTTACGGAGGAAGAAGGGGGCCCTGTCATCCTGGATAAAATAAAGGTACCTTTTATCTGCAATGATGCCAGGCCACGGAGCACCTGAAGTGCCATCACCCCTCTAAGATTAGGACAGTGAGTCTTAAGTGTCACTCACTAAAGCGGGGTCCCATTCCAATGTGTTTATCACTTAATAATAATTTATTAAAGTCCCAAAACGTCTTCCCTGAAGGGTCATATTCCACAAGTCCCCATGGGCTGCTGAATTCCTCGCGCAACCTAACTACTAACGTGCATAGAATGTTCAACACGTGCCAGGCTTTCTGCTAAGCCTAGACTGTGCATGACATAAGCCAGCTCCTCGCAAAACACTATGAAGATGGTAGCCCTATTTTTCCCCACTTTACAAATGCATTATTTAGAAAAGGGGATTTTTATTTTTTTGTAGTACATAGAATCCTTAAAGCTAGTAGGTGGAACGTTAGGATGTGGATCCAAGCAACCTGGCCCAGAGCCCACTGGCAACTATTCTTCCAAGTGTGCCTGCCTCCACAGCCCACCTGAAGAGCTGTCCATGTCTCTCCTGGGGTCACCAGCTTGGGGCGCCCATCACCCTTCCCCTTGAATAGTCTTTCCTGCCACCTAGATGACTTGATTCACAGCACTTGATAAGAGGCTGCATTGGTTTTCCAGGAATATCCGGGATAGTTGACTAGAGAAACCTGGAAACAAAAGAAGCCATTTAAAACAAGCCTGTAATGCCAGAGTGAGGAGAAGCTGAGCAGACACATTGAGGAAACTTGCGAAGAAAGAAAGGATGGTTTGGAATTTAGATGAATAACACTTAGGGAGCAGCAGAAAGCCACATGGTGCTCAGGACTTAGCAGGAGCTTCTAGAAGCTACTTTAGATGTTGTGCGAGTCTTAGGCTTTCATACAGGACCAGGATGCCATCAGCACGCTTCCATTTTTTTTATCAGTTGGTATTAAAATCTTAAAACATTTGAAAATTTAAAGTGTATATGCTGTCAATCATGACATATTAATATATAAATTCCTCGACTAGTGAGAGCTGATTCTTTTAATGATTTATTTAGTTATATCACATGACTCGGGAATATGATAGTGTTGATAAAACCGATGGCACCAGACGGCAGTAAACTCCTACTCTCTTTTGCCCCGCCTCCAGTTTATTGAGTAGAGCATGTTGCAAGGGGATCGAAAGTTTAAAACATCAATTTAATTGATGATATAAAATGAATTGAAACTTCATCTCTATTTAGGAAAATACTCTGTACTTCACATACGTAATATGAACATGTAAAAGTACCAAAGTCTAGGCCAGTGCTATGGATCAAGAAGGGAAAGGCACGTGCCACTTGAGTTCCATCCCAAGGGTCCACAGAGTGGCAGGAGAGAACTCACTCCTGAAAGTTGTTCTCTGACCTCTACATGCATGCCGTGGTACACAGGCGTGCACACACGCACAAACACACACACCTGGTTTTACGATAATCACACATGTCAACAACCCCACATGTAAAACCTTCCCTGTTTCTTTCAGTCCTTCCTTTTTGTATTCATTCAATCACGGTTCAGTACATGTCCACAAGCTTGGCCTTATCCTACTACAGTTTTTATCAAAACTGTCTCTACTCTCACAGAACTCACACTCACACAAGGTCATGTCAGAGAGAACCAAGGTCACCGCTTTATAAACAACAGGCCAACTGTTACCAGTTTGCAATGACCCAGTTGGTCAGCTCTGCTTCCTAAAACGGGTAGCTGACAGCTTCTAACGCAGAATTTCAAAAAATAGATTTCTTCGTAACTATAACTATATACAAACCGAGTCCTGCTGTTGAGTAGTAAAGAATGGCTTCATGATTATCTCCTCCCTGGAGATTAATAACCATTAACTTGATGAAGATTTCACATTTTTATGATATTCTTAGACCACTCTTTCCCAGATTTCTTCACTGGGTTAGTCTGTCTTTCATTGCTATGACAAAATTCTAAGATGAGGCTAACGTAAAGAAAAGAGGCTTATTTAGCTCACAGTTTGGATCGTGAAAGTCCAAGCAACATGGCTCAAGGCCAGAGCCCGTCTTGGCTGCGTCGCTTCGTGGTAAATGTCAAAAGTGGGGTATGAGGGAGGGACAGAAAAACCGCATCTCCAAATAGAAGATCAGGCTCATCGCCCCAGCCCCACCGTTTCTCCTAACCCGCTGATATGACCTAGACAGTGATCGACCCTTCACAGCCCACCACTTCCCTCAGCACGTCATGGGTCAGGGCTGGTCCACATTCAAACCATATTCGAAGCACGGCAACGTAAAAATTTCACAGCAAGTCCTACAGCCACCCAGAAACACATGATTAGCCACTCCTCCACACAGCGTTTCAGCTACCTGGGCGCCGCTCATCTTCCAAGGCCTCCATGATACAGGCGGGGCCACAGAGAGGCCACATCTTTGAGGCTATCTACTTCCATCGGTAGCCCTCATCAGTCCTGGGATCCCCTCAATCTTTCCTAAAAGGGAATCCAGTATCCCACCCAAGTGTTTTAAGACTGACCTATGCGTTCCAAAGCCCATCTTTTGTTGTGCAGTACAGGCTATTGATCTGCAGGCACTCAACTTCTTCTGTACCCTGACCTCCCTCCTGTCCACTGATATGTACAGAGAAGGTGTCTGTTTTCCCACTCACTAAAGCAATAGACCGATAGAGCTTCGGGTAAAGATGATCATGGCTACCCAGAGGAATGCAGCAGTAGCCGTCAGTTACTAGATGTTCATCTGTCCTATCTGTATCGATTTAACTAAACTGCGTTTTGTATAGCATTGACGTTTTTCCGCAATGCACAGTCTCATAACTCTCAGATTACCCTAACAAAGAAGAGTTGACGGCACAGGAAGATGATAGTGTGCCACAGATTTAAAACAGTCCTCGTGCTATTGCCATATGGATCACGAACATGTTAAATGGGGGGGCCTTGGAATCTGGCACCCTGTTTCTATTTTCAAACCCTGGCTATGTCACTTATTAGGTGTGTGACCTTGAGCAAATTAATTAAATTGCATGTGCCTCAGTTTCCCTGTTACAGAAATTTAACCCTCTGTTCTAGGTTGGATACAGGACAAGGAATAACTTCCATTGGCTTTTCTCTTTAAATGAAATAACAAACTAGCATCTTGTGAGGGTATAATAAATTAATCAGGTAAAATACTTAGAATGATATGTAGTATTCAGTCAATAGTATCATTAATCCTGTTGAACTATACATTCTATTATCTAGTTGATTCTTTAGGGTTAGGGTGGTTGGGGTTTTAATGACAGGAAGTTGGAATCTGTTCATGAAAGGCTTGAATTTGGGTTTCGCTGACATCATTCACTCGCTACGTGATTTAAAGGGTTCAGTTTCTATTTGAAGCACAGAATACCCAAGGGGTGCTTCTGAGTGCCCATCACACACACTCTAAATGGATCCCTTTTGTAAGAACTTTGTATAAGAGGAATACTCTTTTGGAAATAAAGACTTCACTGCTCCCCCGCTTCTGCAATACACCAGCTTGGTTTTAGGGATCCTCAGACTAATACTGTGGGATTATTTATTTATTTATGTGTTTAATGTGTATAAGTATATGGCCTGCATGTATGCATGTGTATTTCATGTGTTCCTGGTGCCCCTGAAGGTCAGCAGAGGGCCTTGAATCCCCCAAAACTGGAGTTGGATAGTTCTAAGCTGCCATATGGATGCTGGAATCAAACTTGTGTCCTCTACAAGGGCAACAAGTGCTCTTAACTGCTGAGCCAGCTCTCCAGCCATCGCACTCAGTGACCTGAAAGCACAACTGAATTGCGTAATTCTTATCCTCAGAAGCCCGTACCACTATTCCTGAATTCTGCACACTAGCTTTACCTGCTGGTGCCCTTCTAAGGTTAGCTCGGATGTTGCCCAGTTCTTTCTTGGAAAAAAGACCTGGATGCTAGTCTTCTCAGGTGTACAGCTTCAGCCTGGCCTATTAAAATGCGGTCTGCTTATGACTGCTGATTTGCCTGGCACCTAGCACATATGACATACTTGACTGACATTTTCCTTTTTTATCTGCTAGGCCATTGTTATGAAGCAATAGTCACAACATGGACTAGGCTTCACAAAAGACTAAGTGACCCAGAATCAGCTTTAGACTTAAAGCTCCTTTTACTGTCAAATCAGATTTCATGAAGCCTTCTGGTCTGTGCTGGAGAATGGGGTGGGGGGACTTGGGATTGGCTTGAACTTTAAATAAATCAATTTATTTTGTGTGGGAGGGCCTCCATTCATAACTAATCTTGAGAGCTGAAATGAATGTTGATCTGGTAGAATGCGTCTGTAAAAGCTAGAGAAAAGCCCAGATGCCCTGGCCATAGGTACCATATCTGGACTTAAATAAATAAATTAAGAAACTCATTTCACATAGGCCACCAGGCAGTCATGAGATGTTAATGACTTGTAGACACTGCCAACCTGGACAAAATTCAAGCCAACGACCTACGGGTGAAAGGCTCTATATATCCCATTACCAATCCCCCGAGCCATCCAGTCGCCCCTGACAAGGTATTTTATCATGCCGAGTCCAGTGCAGTACGACAGTCCGAATTCCTGTACCATCAGGAAATCTTCTTCTATTTAAAACGTATAAAAAGCACATCAAAGCAGAAAACTTAGTTCCTCCAATAAAGGAGCAATTTCTATTGGGAAAAAAAAAGTGGCGGGGTGGGGGGCGGGGCGCACGCACATGCGCAGTATGGAGTGCTACTATAAAGTCCTGCGATTCCCATCATATTTACTCCATGGCACATTCAATTCTGCCTCTGGATATTTAGTAAACCGGCATGTTTTGGAGTTCCATTAAAAAAGTCATTAGTTTGGGTTTAACATTTGTATAAAACTGATTTGTTAAACCCTTGGTGCCTTCTCTCCTGGCTTGTTTTTAAGTGTCATAAATAAATGACTTCAATGTCCCACAAGACAAATGTTCTAATCATCTAATGCACTCATTTATCCTAAGCCTTAACCTTAGTCCTAAATTAAGTCTGTTGCGAAAACATAACTTCATCGAAAAACACCCATCAATCCTACATGCTTTTGATAAGCACATTTAAAAAACATAAACAACCAGACAGTTGTCAATCTGGATGAAGCCCAGGCCCATCTAAGAGTTATTCACCAGCAGCCATATTTCATGCTCAGGCCACCAACAGAATTATAAACCAAAACAGGCTTGCACCTTTGCTGAGAGTTATACTGTGAAATTGTTGGGGGGGGAGGGGGGGAGACACGACACGGATATATATTACAAAAATGTAAAATAAAACAGAACAGACAAAAGATAACCCCCTCTCATACCAGACACAGTTGGAGTTTACTTGTTTTTAGAAAATACTAATAATTTGACATTAAAATTTCATGATCATATATTTAGTAAATTGCATGTCTTGCCTTTGATTAATTTTCATTTGTTTGTGGTCCTAAAAATCTGTCAGAGAGTCTGGCTGTTCAGAGCTTAGACGTGAGTAGTGAACACCGAAAGGTCTGGTGCAAGAGAGAACGCAGCGAGAGGGTAAGCCCCGGACTGTGCTCAGTACCATAAGTAAGAACTCATAGTTTGGTGAAATTCCACATTCATTCTTGTGCCTTTCATTTGTGTGCATTTCATGCAATGGCATCCTTCCAGAGTAGAGCAAACAAAACCTTCCTGTTCTGGTTTTGGGGGGTTTTTTTGGTTGTTTGTTTGTTTGTTTTTACTGGCTTTCCTGGGTCCTGCAAAATTATTACCACAGAGTCATAGGGATATAGGCTGCTCCCCTCCCCCATCCCCAACTGGAGCTTTAAATTTTTTTTTTTAACAGATAAGAGCATTCAGCAAATAGCTACATTGAGAATAAACTCAAAAATTATCACCAAGGCCCTTCCTCTGCCATAATTTGTCAAATCTGCTGATAGGGAACAAATTCTATTCATAAAGATTTTATTTGGGGGGGGGACACCTCTTGTGATTTGGTAGCAATTCAATTATAGTTTTCTGAGATAGTGAGCCCAGAGAGGGAATCCGGACTGACAAGAAATATGACAGGACAGTTACAGAGTGTTTATGCAATTAAACTTTCACTGACAATACCTGCAGAATGATGAATGCGTGGGCGGAGGTGTGCGAGCGCAGGCAATGCCCCACAAGTATTGCCCATTTTTCATTATTATACAACTGTTCAGATCTTTCAAGAGCAGCCTGAAGTGAGCTGGAAAAGAGAGTGCTGTTCTGCGGCATGCTAACCAAACGCTTTTCTTCCCCTTCCCTCCCTCCAATGGGTCTCGATATGCCAGGTGATAAAAGAACATCTATTTTAGAAAAAATGTTTCAAAAAGATTAAGATTTACCCTGCGCTTGACATATATTAATTTTGGATACCAAAGGGGGTTTTTATTCTTTTTTTTTTTAAGCCTGCGACTTTATTACCACTCCCCAACTGATAGCATAGCGCGTAATTAGACTGTGGGGTTATTCATTTTATGCAAGCAGGTGCAAAGGGCACTATGGAAGTAGGATTTTACTGATGGTCGATTAAGAAAGAAAGAGGAAACTCAAAAGCCTTTTGTAGAGGACCACAAAAGCTTACGGAAGAGATTAATTTGGTTGGGCAAAGTCAGTGGTCATGCCTCGGTCTTCTGAGGGTACCCTGGATCCGGCAAATTGTGGAACTTCTGAGACATAAGGAGGGCCTCTGGTTGTTGACGGTATTTAGGGATCTTAATTTGAGACTTCAGTTTTGGGGTGTGATTTTTTTTATTAAGCCCAAATACACTGATATCTTGATAATAAACAAAATAGGTAGATAGATAGATAGATAGATAGATAGATAGACAGACAGACAGATAGATAGGAGATGCTCTCCCCGTGGCAACCCTGAGGCCTAAGGTAACTGAACATGGAGCCCAGTGAATTCCTTTCAGGGCCCAGAGCTTGGCTGCTTCATTGTGTGGAGGCCAGCCTATGACAAAGGTGCAGAATGCGTGTGCCGCCCTTCGTATGCGGACATTTGTTTAAATTAATGAGATTTACTTGGGGAGGAGAAATGATACCCATCTTCAAACCATCATTCATCGCTTTGGACCTCTGGAGAGCTGCTTTTGATGATAATGTTTTGATTTTGCTTCTGCTTAATGGCTCACGCTCCCTGTTAATATTCTCATCCCTTCTGGGGACAGTTTTGTTTAAAGGAATCTTGGATTTTACATAGAAGATTTCCGTTTCAGCGACAAGCCCCTATTAGTTTCAGACCTTCTGTTTGGGTCTGAGAGCTGCAGCCATGACTCCTCTTCTGAACAAGGATTCTGGGTGCCCACGTGGCAAGTGTTAAAATCTAACTCACATCTGGAGACTTCGTTTATGTGATCCCATCCATCTGCAGACTTCAGTGAGTTAACTGGGCGCCTCAAAAGCAGAAAAATCAGCCTTATTTGTGGAAGAAGTGAGTTTCCTGGACATCTCTATCACTGTGACCCACTGAGAAATCACTATATCCCATAGTCTAAAAATGAATTTTATAATCATTTCTTTTGCCAAAAGGCTGTATTCTGTTATATTTAAAAACAAAACAAAACCCTGTTTTCATCAGATGGGATTTTTTAATATGCACTAAAATTGATAGTTAAAAATATTGTTTTCACATTACGTAGGTGTTAAAATTACACGGTAGTATTCCTTTATTTTCAAAAACCAGACCTAATCCTGTTAATTCAAAGTGAATAACAAACAGTACTAAGACTTTTTCCCAAGTTGTTATATTCATTCAACCTGCTTGTGTTTTGTTCTTCATCATAATTATTTCCAAGTCAAATCTGCACTGATTTCCTTATGGACCTGCGTACCTCCGACTAACTTAAAGAATTGAGCTGGGATAATTCACACAATTCCTCGGGGGTCATGTTCACTGTTTTTTTTCAAGGACATTTTTATTACAAAGCTGATGAAATTTGCATATTAATTCATTTCTTTCAATTTTTTAAGATTAAATGTTGTCAACATGTATCAGTGCAAGGCCCTGACAGTGCTGATGAAATGGGTCAGTCAAGCTTGAACATTTAGAGCAGCGCAGCCATCTGCAGCCCCCTCGCCCCTTGTGGCGTTCGGCGCTACCACTGCAACTTGATTAAAAAAAGTTTTATTCAACTCAGGGTATTAAAACATTATCTAAGAAATGATATGTGTTCTCCCTTCCATCTACCTGGAAAGTGTATTTGACAACAGAATGGATCCAAAGAGTTCCTTGCTGCCTGGGAGTTAGTGTTGTGTCCATCTTAATTAAGCCACAACCCCAAAGCCCCCAAAGCTTTTGATTGGGTGGAAGGAACTTGGCGGGGGAGGGGGGCTGGTGGGAGAGGGGACTTGAGTTTAGCATTTCCTCTCCTGGTATGTCTTCCTAACAAAAAGAAGACATCACATTTTAACTCTAGGTAAAAAATGAGAGTGAGTTCAGTTGTCAGGGATGTGAAATAGCTTCTTTCCTTCCCAGTACCCCAAGAAGTGGACCTGCCCTTCCGGCTGTGAAGCTAAGAACATTCGAGTTCACTGCTCAGGTTGAAAGCTCTCACAAAATGGCACCGGTGTGGTTACATGGAAATCTGATTTCTGTTCACATACCCAACTTGAACCTTAAGCTGCATTGATTTATCCAGTTCGCTGACAACCCAGACACACTTCCATCACACACTCTCAAACAGCAAGACCACGTATGTGGAAAATCCCTCTAGTGTTACAGCGCCTTTCTGTGAAAGACTGGATGGCCTTTCCAGACCATTTATTTCTCTGTGTCTGCTTTTTGGTCAAAGCTTTTTTGGAATGTATATTGTGCCATTCATAGATGCCAAAGGAAAAATTCTTTATAAAGAAGAACGTTGGCTGGCTATTGAATTTGGATAGCAAGGCATCCTACCTGACATCACTTCATTATGGCTACCCAGCTCCCATCTCTGCTGGCAAATGGTTATCTCTGAGAACTTCTGTAGTGGCTCCCAACACATTTCTTTTTCGGTAAAGCACCCTCTTTTAATATAATATACACATAAATATTATCATAAACTAAATGCATTAGAGACTGTTTTTGAGGTTGTTCACTTACAGAAATACATGTTCACTGTTGAGTTCTTAATGTATCTAAAATATGACTAGCTAAGAAAGTTTGTATCCTAAAGTGAAATAAAATATACTGCCTCTTATGAAGGAAACTGCAAAGCGAGAGAGTGGTCTCAGGAATAGTTTTCTCTTGATTTTGAATTAAACTCCCAAACTCATATTGGATTGAAAAATCAAAAATCAGACTTCACATTGTCGAGTTGGAAAATGTCAGATATGAAATATTTAAACTCTAGAATACAGTCTTCGACTTTGGGTTATAAAACTTTAATTTTGTGAGTTGGTAGCACTCCAATAGTTCAATATTTTTAATTCTACAAATCCATGTTTATTAACTTTCAAAGTTTAAACAGTATCACCAAGTCTATTGAAACTAAATTATTCTGACTTGTGAGAGCTATGGGGTAGCTGTAATTTGTTTTCTACTTCTACGTAAGTGACAAAGACAAAAGAAAGAACAAATAAAAGGAATTGATTGCCACAACAATCCCTTCTTATAATTTCCAAATGACCTCACACTCAAGCTGCTCATTACCTGCAGCGCTCAGACCATACACTGCCAGCTGGGACTTCCTCATGCTAGTCTAGTGGTACAGACTGAGCTTGTTAAAGGGGCGCCCATCATATTGTTGGGAAATCACCTATGTTCTCCCCCTCAACAAATGTCGTGCTCTCTTTCCTCCTCCTTTGGAAAATGTGAGCCCTCTATCCTGCCAACGGTTTTAAGCCCCCATGTCGCGACTGCTGGCTGTAAGCAGGGGTGACGTCTCATCTCCCCCCACACCTTTGCTAACTCCTCGCACTTCTTCAACACTTCCTTTGTGCTAAGGGGCCCCTCAGTGAGCAGCTGTGCTATCACAGGAAGAACAGTAGGAGGCTAAGGCCCACATTCAGCTCCTGGTTCCATGTCTACCAGTTGGTTTGCCTTAAGCAGGTGTGCAACACTTTCAGTCCCCTCCCCATCCACAAAATACACTTTCAGTCCCTCCCCCTCCACAAAATGGAACCAGTATTTAACTCACAGGATTCTGGGGCCATCAAAAGACATCATAAACAAAGTACAAAAAAAAAAAAAAAAAAAAACCGAAAACCATAAAGTATTCTCTTTAAACAGCTTGGAAGATGAACACAGTGAATAAATAGTATAGCACTAGTCTTTGGGGGTTATTTTGTGATTTTTATACTTTTGTAGGTGAACAGTGGCCGCTTGGATTTGTACAGTGCAATAACATATCCACAGCAGAGGCTGTCGACTTCGGGATCCAAGTTAGATTATCCACCGCAGTTCTGATGAAATCCATTCCTCCACCTAACTTAATCTGTAGATAATTTAGTTTGCCGCCAGTGGAGGAAAGTGCATTTGCTGTAAACCCAAACTCCTGGTTGCTAGCAAGAAAATTCAGTCTGCTTTGTTTATTGCTTTTGTTTCATATATAATGTATATGACTCCGTGGTGGTTCGTTCCGGGAAGAGAAGCTCAGGGGTTACCTTTGCATTCTAGAATCTCCCGAACATGTGCTACAAAAGCATTACTTACTTCCGAGTTACCCAAATCAGCTTGAAGTACCAAGCTTCTCTCCCAGGAGCTATTTTCTCTGCCTGTGTATAAGCTTACAGCCATGTTTCTTTTTTAATGATACAATCACAGATGGCTCTTTCCTGGGCTTTGGAATGCCATGTCTTTCTTTCAGGTCTCTAAAATCAGCTACTGCTTGTCAGGGTCCAAAGTCTTCCATGAGAATGCAGGGGACTTGCCCAAAGGAAATTTCTCATCACCACCCCTGGGTAGCCATAGACCTAGAGATGCCACTGAAGCTTTTCTCACATTTCTATGTCATCTAACTAAACCTGAGTCCAGGTCTGAAGTACAGCAATTCTGTCGAAATTCTAAGCTCAATTTGCCCTTGGGCAGCTTGGAATCTTATAGCCAGAAACTAGAGGGCAGATTAGGTAATTTGGGGAGGTGGTTGAACTTTGTCCTTGATTGGGTGATCAGAACATAAGATGAAACACTTGTTCTCCAAATGAGAACAGCATGCCTTTGGTTTTTGACCTCCATTAATTATAAGGAGTGGAGGAACTGGAAAGCAATGTGATTATGGTGCCAATTTAAATAAAATTTCAGTCTTTGTAATATGCTAATTAAATAAGAAAGTGCCCCATTCTCCAAAAATAACTCAATCAGAATCTTAGTCTTGTCACATGGTTATGGGAAAATAAACTGAAACCCAAAACAATTGTGGGAAAGTCTGCTTCTGACTAGCACCTTACTGCTAGTAACTTACTAAAGCTTCATGGTGTCTGTCAGTGAAGATCAAAGTGAGGTCTTTACATAAGGAGATTCACAAGATCAGTATTCTGAACATGGATGAAGGAGGGGCTCACAAAGCCTCACCTCTAGCTGAAGAACTACTGGCGGTTGGTGGCTGATGGGGGAGGGAAGAAAATTCAGTTTCCTTCAGCAATATGGTCCATGGTAGGTTCCCATGCTCCCCTGGGTGGCCTACACCCATGAACTTATGGGAAACACTACTTAGACTAAGTTATTTTAAAAATAAAATAAAAGGACATGAAAGCAGGGGGGGTGTCTGTGACGGAATGCAGGAGACGTGACGGGGTGAGGGGTGGATATGATCGAAGCATTCAAGTTTATTCCCTACCCCAATAAGATACAGACTTTAATATATGTCTGTATGAATAGTAGCACATAAGACTTCAGTGAGAGATGGCTAGATACACTAAGTAATCTATTAAACAGTTGTGCAGTCCTCGTGTAGTAGGGTGACTGGGCACCCTTGTTCTTGTCTCTTCAGTGTGTCATTTAAATGGGCAGGTCATGATTCCTGACTAAAAGACCCTCCTATTCTGGGAGAACTCACCGTGCTTCCTGTTTAAGAAGAATTCCTTCTTCTGTGCTGAGTGACTGAGCTGAGTGTCTCACTGTGTATAACGCCCCCTGTACAGCCTGGCAGGTAAAGAGCTGAGACAGACCTTGCCCTCAGGGAGCTAGGACTCCAGTGAGCCACTGGCAGTAAATGCCACCACTCGACTTGTCATCCCAGGCTCGAAAAGACAACTACAGGATGCCAAGAGACATAATAGTATGGCTCCAGACTGTCTGAAGTAGAGGTAAATATGTCAATGTTCTCATTGTTGTTCCAGAAATTAGAACATTAAAAAAAAACTCTGAAATCATGAGAAATCTGTGGCCTTTGGCCACCGACAGGGTGACTTGTGTGCTCTTTGGAAGGGAAGGGTAAAGTCTTGGTTATCTCATTGATGATGATTGGCCTTCCTTCAGTAGACACATCACATTCAAACTGGTTCCTGTCCAACCCTCAGATGGTCTGTGGCTAGTACAGGTGACTAACATAGTAGAATAATGTTATACACCCCCAAAGGTACATGTTTGGAACTTAAACTACTTTCTCCATGCTGTGTCCATGTCCACCTTGCTGAGTTGGCAACATCTTCCTCTAGACTAGATGCTAACTTTAGATTTTTCTACATGACTTCCCTTCCTCTAGCAGGTATTTCAAAGAACCTGTAAGTATAAGTATTCCAGCAGAACTTCAAGAAAGTTTTATAAAACTATTCTTCATAACTTGTTTTGCCATTGTATAAGTGAATAGGATTATCTACAATCAATCAATAGTGAGGACTTACTAAATAAACCAATTATGCCATCCACTCAAAATACTGTGCTGCCATTAAAAGTGTTGATACGTAGCTGTCCCTTGTGCACACACAGAAAGCACCTACTGACACCCTGACATGTTCAGGGTGTGTCCTTCTGCAAACATCCAGAGACACTGGGACAGAGCTTGCTTCTGGGAGAGATTTGGAGTTAGAATAGGGAGGGAGATTTGTTGTCTCTCCACACCCCTGATGGTATTTGAAATTTCTTTAAAGCCGCATAGCGTATATTAACTTTTCTGAACATTTTAATTGTTAGAAAATATGAACATTTAAAAGCCAGTAATACACACACACACACACACATACACACATATATGTTAAATACCATCAATTAAAATCAAGTACACATAAAAAAATCATTCTAAAGAAATCATTTTAAAATTATTCTTTCATTTTTACCGCGTCCTTGTGCGACGGAAACATCCCTGCTGAATTAGAAATTCCCATTTACAATACATTTGAGTTTCCCTAACTGAAGAAGAAGAAGAGCTTAGAAAAGAAATGAACTCCATAGGATCACCACTCGGTTAGCTCCCCAAAGCTGTGCAGACAGGATGGCACCAGGAATGCAGCTGCCTTCATGGAAGAGGAGAGAAAGGAAATAAGCACATCTGGGGGGTCTGGCAACAGATAGTGCTTCGTGTGACATGGGCACGCCTAGAACATCCCATGCCAAAGTGCTTCACCTCAGCCAGAGTAATTAGAACTATAATTCAGATCCGGGACTGTTTTTTAATCCCTCCGAGGTTCTACAGCTTATGAAGTCAGCAGAACGGGGTTACTAAATCATCTCCTACCACTAAGTCAAGGAGATTTTTCTAAATATAGAAGGCAAGGGAAATGCGAGCCACCAGCCGAGCGGTCCTGTGGGTGAGGCGAGGAACCTATCCACGGCCTGGCTAATGACTGGTTTAGAGGCATAGCTCATATATTCCAATAACAGGGGGGAGCGAATTCCAAATAGCTTAACATCATTAAACCCAAAATGCTATTGGATCCTTCCTCTGTGGCATCATAAAACACCTTCTCCAAGTGGAGGAAGAGATGCGCCTTCTGTAAATCACCCAAAGTTTATGCCACCCCAGATGCAAACTTCACACTAACTTTCTCACTCTGGGGAAGGTTCATGGGTTTGCTTTGTTTGGGGGGTTACCTTGTGTGTGTGTGTTTTTTTAAAGCAATAATAGTCTTGGTAGGATGGCTGCCATGTCAGCATTTATCTTGAAACTCATGGATATGAGTTCTGACTGGAGTCACCTTTCTGACAAGTGTTATTGTGGCTGTGTTTTATATCCCTGCTCAGAATGGTTTCTAATGGGAATGCTCTGTCTACCTCGCTGCTTCACACTAAATTATAGATGGAGCGATGACAGGGCAGACGGCATGCGAGTGCCGAGCTCGGCTCCTCTGTGATGTCAGTGCCTCCACCCTCCTGTGCCCGGAATCAAAGCGGGAAGTGGAGATATGCAAAACATTTGTGCTTAAAAATAATGTTCTGTCAGTTATTAAACAAGTGATATTTCATTTAATCAGCTCAGGGGATTATTTTAAATGAAAAGGCAGAGAGGATGATTTTATTAACACATTCCTGCCCTAGAGTTCTACTGTAATAATTCTTTACCTGCCTAAATTAAAAAGTTATAATTCAGCCTGTCTACAGGAAGAAGTTCTGGGTGATTGGATTTTATTAGTTCTTTGATTTTTAGCGTCTCACAAATGGAGATGAAGCCTGAAAGGCTCTCCCGTAGCCGTAAGAGTGTCTAAGCTACTTAATAAATCAGCCTTCTCTGGCTCGTGTTTGCGTTGGGACGGATAAAGCGAGTATTCTGAACACTACAGTTGTTGGGTCCATCTCCCCAACCCACTTGCGCATCTGAACCTCACTACCTTTTATTCTGTTGCTTATTGAAAAAACGATGTGAGCCACTTAACTCCTGTATGTATGTATTTCTCTCTGTGATTAAATCGCCTGTTATACACGAAGCACTAACTTGGATGGAGGATAAAGGAGTAGACACAGTCACGTGGGTGGGTCACACAGATAGTAGGGAGGCACACACCAGAGCACACTACAAGAGTGGTTGTGGAAGAAAGAGTGGAGAAGAGGAGGAGTAGAAGATCTGGCTAGACGCTCCTGTCCACCTGGCACCAGGCGAGGAGGCAGCACCCTGAACCACCTTAATGAATATGGCTCTGCACAACCGTACAACATCATGTCTGCTTCTCTGAGCTAGGAAACGGACCTGTGAGGCTAAGGGTGCCTTTAATCTTTTTCTCTTCCAAAGAGAAAACCGCAGGTGAAGAAGTCGATACTTTTGGCCTGATCACTGAGCTCATGATTTCAACCTGAACTTGCAACTGTTCTCATGAAAAGCTCACATTGTCTACTTCGGTCCGTGTGCCCCTCCCACGTCAAGTGGTCACACTGTGCTCAGACTGCAAATGGGCTTGTGTTCTTCAGGTTGGTGCGAGTTCTCAAAGTGGATTTTGAATCCAAAAGGGCAAGAATTCCACCTTGGACAGAATGCTTCATTAGATGCCAGGACTTTGGCTTTTCATCGGTGTCATTTGTTTTGACTTTTCTTGGGGAGCAGGGCAGCATTGCAAGAATTCCAGTTCGTATGATGCTTAGATGCTGCACCACTCCCAGCCGCCACGACTTGCTGATTTCTAGAGGGAGAGAGCTGTGGGAAGCCCCTTCCAGGCTCCCTCTTACACAGACATTCACCTAGCAGACCTTGTCTGAGTACCTACAGGGCTCCTGCTGAGTTGTCCTCTACCCAGGAGTTCAGTTTGTGTGTTCAATCAAAACTCTGCATACAAAGGCCTCTGCCAGGTGCTTTGAAGGCTGTGAAGATGGGTGAGAGGTGGAACTTGCCCCCAAAGGATCTTTTCCTTTGAGAGAAACGCATGCGTGGATGGATATAGGAAGAAGACCGAATGAAAGCATCGCAGAAGAAAGGACAGTACCAAACTGGTCAGCTGTCTAGAGGAGACGCAGAACAAACATGGGAGAACTTTCCGGAAAAGTGCTTGAAAGGAGTGTCCTCGGAGCCTTTCAGACGTGGCTCTTCAGAGAAGCCATTCTCCCATATTAGTTTTCATATTCATTGAAATTCTCCTCAAATGTGTGCAATAGTGTTGGTCATCTAACTGTTACTTCCACCCAGTCTCAATAGTTATCCCTGTTCCTTGGACAGAATTATCTTGGCTGTGTGAAGAGGGAATTCAGCCAAAAACACAATGGGTGGGAGAGTGCTTTTCTATTGCTTTTGGAACATGCTCCTATCATTTTCGCCCATTTCCAGAGCTTGGGATGGGACTGTCCAGTTGGAAAGAACTCAAAACCAATTTTGGTGCAGATGCAAATAATCCTAACCAATTATTCTATAAATACACCACAAATAGCAATACTTTGTGAGGTTAATGGCTCTTACTTATCAAATAAGGAAACTGAAAAAACACAAGTTGGATCATGTGAGGAAAGCAGATTGGTTCTGAGTCCAGAGATCTGCTTCATTCTCCTGGTCAGCACAACCATCCCATGTAAAACCATGGAAGAGACCGATGGCCAGATGGTTAGCTTGCGATCCACAGCAAGTTCTGCCTTTTTAGAAGCAACTGACCATTGCCTAGCAACTGTCCTATATCATGCGTATGTGTGTGCATGTTTGTATATGTGCTCTTATGTATTTGTGTGTGTGTGAGTAGACTGAAATAGAATGCTAACCTTCATTTGCAGCAGAAGAGACTCGCTTCTCTCTGTCCAGGGCCCATTTCTTCTACAACTGCTCTTGCAAATTAGGACTGGGAGAACCAGAGTGAGGCTTGAAGCACTTCACCTTCTTCAAATTTTGGCTATAGGTTAATAATTCTTGGTACAGAGTATCAAGCCAGAAATTTCTACAGATCATACAGGGTATGGACTTATAGTTATCAGATTTCCTGGCTGACTTAGCATTTTTGTTTTAGTATAGTAGAAGATGAAATATGAACTCTATCCTAAGTCAACTTATTTCTTTGGAAATTGCATTAGATAAAGGAAGGAAGGAAATGGGGTAGAATCACTATAGTATTTAACGTTAAAAAAAAAAAAAAAAACTTCAAAAATTGCACCCAAAAGTCAAGTTTCAATCAACAATATTGTGACATTTAAAAAATTCACATGGTTTTAATTCTCCAAGGATTGTCTCCCTTTTTTAGGCTAAGAAATTATGATGGCTAAAAATCCACAACTATCACAAGTAACTGCTAGCTATATATAATAATAAACTTTAACAGCAAAAGTAACAGAAGCAAATAGCGCTATGTGTATATGGGGAGGGGGGATGATTAGCTTAATCTCAGTACATCCTCTGACGTAGGAACCACTGTTAACCCCACTGTGCAGGTGAATACAGAGTCTCAGAAATGTTCATCGGTCTCAGGATCACGCAGGACGAAGCGATGGGCCGCGGTCTGAGCCTGACCCTGTGCTCTCCTCTACCACGCTGCACAAACTGGGGGCCTCACTGTGAATCTTGTCTGAGAGCTGGCAACACCAGACCAGTTGCGTACCGGCTAGGTCTCGATTGCTTTGTCTACAGAGTTGAGGCGATAACACCCACTTCAAAGGATTATGGGAGGATGAAAGAAAACCCTGTGGAAAGCACGAAGTACAATCCCATTCTATGATCTGGGAAATTATCAGGAAAAATAAAGAACGCTTGTGATAGCAGACTGAAGTGACAAGGTAGACAGCTAACGGGGTTCTGAGCGTGGGGAGGCACGTGACGCGCAGTGTGTGTAGGTGTCATTTTTATCTCCACAGACAACTTCGTTCAACTTTTATGGTCTTATTTCTGTTGGTGGAATTTTAGTTAAAGGCAGTTGTAGGGGCTGGGGTGTAGCTCAGCAGTAGAAAACTTGCTTAGCATTTACAAGGACCTCGGTTTGATCCCTAGAAGTCTGTCTGTCTGTCTGTCTCTCTCTCTCTCTCTCTCTCTCTCTCTCTCTCTCTCTCACACACACACACACACACACACACTGTAATTAATTGTTCAGGCGTGAACTTGAAATTTTAATATGGAATAAAAAAGCTAGCGAGAGGTCTAGCTGTGGTTGCAGTTGAAGACATTGTTTTCCTCTGCCTCCCCCCCGCCCCACCTTAACAATGGATTGGATAAAAAGAAATTCTCAAATATAAAAATGAGAAGTAGTTCATGCATAAAGCATGATGCCCTGAAGCATATTAGATCTGTTTATCTCTTCGTTTAAAATGAATGCTACCTGGTACAGTTTACATAACATGGCAGGGATCGGCTTGATAAGTGTTCGCATCACCTGGGGAACACACCGGCTCATTTCCTCAACACCTTTCCACATGACTAGCTTGCCAGCAAGTATAATAGCAAACAAAGTTTTAATAGGTCAAGAGCAGAGGAACTGCTCACACTACCGGAGGGAGGCGGGGGGAGGCGGGTGGGCTTGACGTGCGCCAAGGCTAATAACTGACGCTTTCAGCATGCATTTTTGAATGCTGCTTAATGGGGAAGTTTAGAAAGGAAAGGCTTCCAGTGGAGGCTGACATAACTTCTAAGCTGTGGGTAAAGAGGAGGAGACCAGTGCCAAGTAGGCGAGTCCACGCTGGAAAATGCGGGAGTGCTTGAAAGCAGGTGGCTCAGACACCGTCTCTCCCATCACTTGTCTGCTCTCGCAGCTCACAATTAACCTGCTATTAAGCTTAAGGATTTGCTGGCTCTTTCTGCTTTCTTAAGGGCTGTCTGTGCCGGGCAAGGCCCTCATTACTGGCTTGTTGTCTAAGTGAATTCGATGCATGGTGATCGTGGCGGGCGTAGCACGTCAGTTTCGCTGGAAGCCGCAAAAAGACAGATACACACATGCTCTATTTTAGAACCTGTTTTGCGTACCAGGAAGGGCGAAAGGAACCTTGATAACATCTTCCTATATTCCCCCACTTCCTTGTGTTATTATTTATGCAGTTAGTAGCACCTACTCAGTTCATAGTCACCCTTCCTTCCCACCCCCCCCCCCCCCCCCCCCACCCCCCCCACCCCCCACCCCCCCCCCCCCCCCCCACCCCCCCCACCCCCCCCCCCCCCCCCCCACCCCCCCCCCCCCCCCCCCCCCCCCCCCCACCCCCCACCCCCCCGCTGCACAACACAGTAATAAGTTTGGGTAAAGTTTCAAGTGTGTTGAAAAGAATATCTAGGCTGCTAACCCTGGCTTTAGAAACCCATAAATGGCAGAGGAAGCTCAATATTGTATTTATCCTTTCCACATTGCTAAGAACGAGAGAAAATCTGCTGCTGTATTTAAACAGAAGAATGGACAGACTTTCCTTTGTTGAAAATCTGTGTCTTTTGTGGGCATGCTATCATTGAAACCTCTTTAATAACATGGGGTGGAGAGAAGCTGTGTGGAAAAGAAATTGGAAGTTCATGTGAGTGCTCCTTAGACACTACCCACTGTAGCAGATGGGAAACTTTGTCAATATGTATCCAGGCTCCGGAGGGACACAGATCAGTAACTGAATCACAGGTAAATAGATAGATTAGATATGGCAGTGGCGGGAAATGCATGCTGGAAAACAAATCCACAAGAACAATTTTACAGGGCTTGCCTTCTATTTTCATAAGGAAACTAAGCCAAATAATCTGACAAGGGTGGAAATCAAATCATCTGTCAAGTTTCTCTACCTTTCATTTATCACACAGTTTAATACCGTAATGAAAAACAGCAAATGAAAAATGAAGTGAATGACCAATGAAAAATGCATTCTCTGAGGATACAGTGATGTGTTATTAGCCTAAATCCTCCACCCCTGTCCACGTATCCCTGCTAGGGGAGGCCCTGTGGCCACACAATCCTTTTCATTCAAGTATAACAAATCCCAGAATGACATTAACACTGCTGTTGGGAGAGCCCTCCCTACATAAAAGCTGCCCTCTCCCACCTTCTCTATGTTTCTCTATCCCTTTCTTTACTTCACCGAGTGAGCTAGCAGGAGGTTCTTATGTGCAGACACAGGCCTGGTGATGTGGCCCAGGGCAGTGAAAGGCAGGGCAGGGAGCTGGGGGCTTCCTCCTTGACTGGGTGTTCATCATAACCCGCAAGGTCCAGTGAACCTCATCCCTGCACTCTCAGAAACAGAAAACCAGAATCATTCTAGCTGCTTGAAAGTGGCCAAGCCAGGATCTGGACCCGTGTCCCTCGTGAATCTGCTGGTCCCCCTAGTTGAAGATGTAATTAGCCCCTAAAATGGGCACAGGATGCCTCCATGAGCAAAAGAAATAAAACAGGAACTCAGTAGGTGATTTTACATACATAAGCTAGGTAAACACTAGCTAACATTCAGAGTGCATCCTGGGGCCGAGCATTTTCAAAGGACTGTATTAATTTGTTTGACCCTCCGACATTTTTAAGAGTGGGTACTCTTATTAATACCGTTTCCACGATGGAACAATGGATCATAAGAGCCAAGAATTTAACCAAAGTTCCACAGCCAGCATCTGGTAAAGTTAAGAATCAAGGGTAAGCTGCTATCTCTGGAACCTTCTTCACAGCTGCTAACTCTTACTATCTCTTAAACCTAAAGACAGAGAGTAAGAGCTTGCTTGGAGCAAAAAGAATATGATAGCAGCCTCTTTATTGTTTGAAAAAGAAAAAAAGAAAGTTGTATTTAAGAAAATCCTTTGAGGAACAGCAGTGAAATAGTTGCAATTAAATAATCTCCCCAACTAAAGTAAAATGTGATTTATCCTCAGTCCTCCTGTCCAGACAGCGTATGCTCAAGGAAGAGATAACATTTATTTCACACAATAGTAGTCTAGCAGATTGTGGGTACTCAAATCGTTCTCCTGCTACTAAGCCAAGATGATTAATAAGGCAGAATATATTTATTTCTAAGGAGAAGAGGCATTGATTCTGATTTAGAGTATGTACGGTTGAGCCGCCAAACAAAATTGACCTCCACGTAATTAGGTTGGACACTGGTGGAGCGAAGTCTCAACACAAATGGTTCTATTTTGACAAGCAGAATTCAAGAGTGGCTGCTTGCTTTCTTCTTCCTTTTTTTCTTTAAAGGAGAGTGATGATTATTTAATATTTGTTGAGTGCCAACAGAGTACTCAGCACTGTGCAAGACCTGGGAGCCGGTTGTTGGAAACTGCCTGGAGGGGAGCATCAGCAAATTAAAATCCACAGAATCAGCATGAAGGCAGCTGAGCAATACCTGATGAGAAGAAGAGGGTCTTCGCCTGTCCCAGAACAACAACAGCAGCAAAGTGAGAAATGAGAAATAAAAAGCTTCATGGTTCAAAAAGCAGGGATCCAGTCACGAGGAAAAGTAGACTTACAGAGGGAATCTCTATGCAGGAGCAAGTCACAGAAAGGATCATAAAGCCAGCCCACAAGCCAGAGAGCAGGAGAAGGAAGAATAAACTCAAAAACAAAGACAGCAAGGCGCATGCCAGTCTTTCCTCCTGGAGGAAAGGCAGCGAGGGCAGGGGTCAGAGATCAGGAGCACTGCAGAGGATCCCTAGCACTGTGTGGTCATTTTGCCTGTGTGTGATGCTTGGAGCACCATAAGTCAATATCTAAGTCGTGGTGGTCAGGAAAAGCACAACATAGAGGCTGTGGCCCGTAGGTGGAGTCCTCAAAGGAAGCTACTGGAGAAAAGGCATCACGTTTTCAACAAGCGTAGTTAGCTCACATGGGGCATGTCCTAGAGCAGGAAAAGAAAAAGCATCGGCTGGCCACAAGTACCACCTTATCGTCTGTGATCCCAGCACATCCACGGGGTACAACCAGCCTTGGGGCAGTGAGCCCAGGACTGTCCTCTCACTAGGAGAGGTGGCATTCTGGAAAGAACTGCAGCCTGCAGCCAGGTGGCAGGATCAGAGCACACTGGAAGGACTTAGGAGCTCTAGAGGCCTTTGAACGAGTCCCTAAAATCATGGATAAAAGGAAGAGCTGGTAGGTGTGGTGCATTTTGACTTTCAAAGGACTTTAAGTAGGAGAGAGAGAAAAATAATCACCCTTGCGAGAGGCTATTATGCAAAATCGGTAACCATAGGGCAAGTGTTAAAATTCTGTTACATCTTAAAAACTAGTTAAGAGATGGAAAGAAATGAGGAGGAATAAAAGGCCATTTCTTTCTGTAGAAAGAGGTTAATTGTGGGGAGCCCAAGGGAGAACACAGATACTAGCTTTATTCAGAGTCTTAATAACGACCTGGAAGAGGAAGATGAAAAGCAAGAGGGTAAAACTTGTTGATGAAAAGGAATTATTTAAGGCTATTTGAGTCATGGAAGGGTCTGAGAGAATCTAGAAAACACAGACACATGGTTAGGAAAAAAAATAAGAAAATTAAAAATAACCCAGCAAGTAAAGATTCAGCCAGAGTAGGTAGAGGACAACCTGCCCCCCCACACACACACACCACACATACACACACGGGATGTCACTGTTGTGTGTGTCTCCGGCTGATTGTTGTGTGGGGGACAGTCCTTCTGTGAGATTAACTGAGACCAGGGATCCATCATTATGGAGACAAATTTACATAGCATCTACCACTATGAGACAGGAGCACTCTTGCTCATTTGCTCTTGTTACAACATAAAGACAATAAAGTCGGCCTTGTTTGTAGATCAGCTGAGAGCTTAGATCCATTGCTGATGGGAAGTAGATTAAAATTTCCAAATGAGAGAGTGTGGTCCTCTGTGTTGATTGACTGAATTAGTAGACGATTCTCTAAAGTACTCACATCTTCCTTCCGCCTGTCTTTGACATGTGACTGAAGCTCTTTTCTCTTCTCAGAAAGAGCTGGTTTATTTGTACAGATGTACCAGAGCAAACCCCGAGTGTGTAAGTCAGTCATTGTCCCCGGAGAAAGGTGAGTGTTCGTGAATAGAAAGTCAATCAGCTTCCCGTAAGATATACCCTCGCCGTTTCAAATGTAAAGGAAATGCTGTCCCACCCCGAAGCCTGATGAATAGTATCACAGGATGCCAGGAGACGCAGAAGTGAATTCATACTCTGCTCCTCCTTCCCACCCCCACTTTCCATCCCTGGTCCTCTGGAGAACAGAACCTAACCACTGAATAAATAACTCAGGAGGGCAAGGGTTTAGGTTGGCTTGGTGGCAGGACTGAATGATGGAAGAGACTAATAGCCCAAGTTGAGGTAAGGGGGTGGATGCCATGAGTAACGTTTGCTAAGATTTCTTTCTGGTTGAGGAAGTATTTTTACGTACATGTCTTCTTTCTCAAAATGCTGCTCTTGTGGGAGCCACTGATCCAGTCAGTACCTAGGCAAATGCACTCACCAGACAGTTCTCAAACAGGAAGTATTAGTTGCCAATAAACACATATAAAATGTTCAGCACCCTTAGCCAGCAGGAATATACAAGTCAAAACTACAATGAGGTTCCATTTTTCCTCATTAGGAATGGGTCTTATCAAAGCAACAGGAGCCGGGTAGCTGGCTCCGCACTTAAGAGCACATACTGCTTTTGCAGAGGACCCAAGATTATTTCCCAGCACCCATTGTCAGGTGGCTCACAACTGCCTCTAACTCCAGTTGGGGAGAGGGAGATTGGGGGGGGTCTGATGCTGCTCTCTTCTGATCCCCACAGACACCTGCCCTCACCTGCATATACCTAAACACACACACACACACACTTAAAAATAAGTCTTAAACAAGAAAACAAGCAACTAACGCTGGTGAAGATGTAAGAAGAAAAAAGTCCTGAAGCACCACTGCTGGGACTATCAACCAATGCGGCCACGATGAAGGATTCTTAGAAAACCTAAACTAGAATGATCATACCGTGAATCGCCATTCCGTAGAGAAGAAAACGGAGTCCCTGAAAGGCTCCCCACTAGCCTATGAGCAGCAGGGCTGGAACTCCAACTCAGCTGTCCTAACCACAGCTATCTTCTCCTTCCGCTTTCGACCAAATAAAGGAAGGGAGAAAACAACCCTGCTCTTCCGAGCACCTGAGGTAGTGTAATTAATATGGCCTGTGATTTCTGCAGACCTGACTTTGCCCTCACTCTCCCCGCTACCACATACACCCTTCACCCCAGCCTGGAGCATTGAAGGCAAACAGAAGTGCAGGCTTTGACACTCACACACACGTTAGCGAGAGCAACCCACTAGAGAGATGTGTTTACACATTCAACATTACCTTTAGGAAGTCTGTAGAGATTTTGATTTCTGTTTGCACTCATCACATGTTAGTGATTTTCATATTACATTAGCAAATTTAATCTCTGCTAATGAGATAGGAAGATATTAACACAATGAGATTTGATTTAACAACTTCCAGACTTTGGTGGCAAAGGCAGAATTTGCAAGTGAACACCAATTCCAATCTCTAATTGAAAAATAAATCAGAATACAGGAGACAGCTGTACTTCCCATATTTCAGGTCTAAAATGGAGCCATGGCAGAGGGTAGATGGTTTGTATCCAAGAAATCTGTGAATGAGGAGACGCAACTTGAGGAAGTACTGTTTGATTTGAGATCTGGAGTTGTCCTGAGTTAGCGGACCCCTCAGTGCCCTGTTTCCTAGATTTGCAGATCCTCAGGAAAGTGCAGGTATTGAAACAACCGTGATAATGGTAGGTCTCCACTGTCCAGCCAAGGTGGCATTCTCCCAAGCAGGTGCCCTGCCCCAACCTCTCTCTCTGCCATGTAGGAATCCAACAAGGAGACATACTGAAGCCACATGCCCCATGGAGTACAAAATGAGGCCGTTCCATGTGTGGAACTGGTCCCGGCCACACACTTCTTCTTGTAGTTTCCATGGAAAACTCAGGGTGGGGCTAATTCCTGTACTACTTTTCATTTACTTCTGGATTCTAGAATACACTGATTTAAAAAAAAAAAAAACGGGCTGGAGCGAAGGCTCAGCAGTTAAGAGCACTGGCTGCTCTTCCCGAGGACCAGGGTTTGATTCCAAGTACCTACATGGAGGCTAACAATTGTCTGTAACTCCAGCTCCAGGAGCTCCAATGCCCTCTTCTGGCCTCTGCAGGCATCAGGCATAGACATACAGGCAGGCCAAATACCCACACACATAAAATAAAATTTGTTAATTAAAAAAAAAAAAAAACCAGTTGGAAACACTTTAGAATCATGGTAGCTTTCAAGGAAGTGGAATACATCTTGCAATGATCAAAAATTATATCAAAATATTAAATAAAAAACAATTTTGTTTTATAGTAATCAAAACTACCTTTTCGCAGATGTGCAAGAAACACATAATCCAGCTCATTATGTGATCAAATAGTCCCAAATCCTAAAGTTCATTCAGATTCCTTGGATTACAACCCGGCTTGAACCTCACACAGACTTTTCTAGGACGTCTGCTTCCACTGTTCTGCTGATGGAGAACACGTATATCAGATTCACCTTCACAGCTGAAGCCCCCACTGTCTTTATTTTTCTTTTTCCCAGATGACACTTTATGGCTGTAATGTGTATGTATGTGTACTGTATAACAAACTTTCTGATTACCTTGTACCTGCACATTAAACATTTACCAAGATAAAAGAAATGTAATTTTAATAATATCATTTTCATATACAGAATGTCAGGTAATGGGAGAAACTGTTTTGAATTCCACCTGCCCTTGGTCTCTTTAGTAACATCATCCTCGTGATAGTTGGCTAAAGGGCAGACCGTGCTCCTAGGGGTAATGGCTGGAGTTGGGACCTTTTAGAAAGAGACCAGACAAACGCTTTGGAGACACTAATGTGGAGGAATTCACCACATGAGGAGGAACTGGGCCAAATAAAAGTGTTCAGAACACTGTTTCCTATATGCCTTTCTGTGAGATTCAGCCCAAGAACATAACTTCAAAGAATCTTTTGATGGAGAAAAATGTTTTTTATTCTCCCATTTTCTGACAGTGCTGCAGGACACTTAGAGTTGATTGACTGAAAGGAAGGACCTGGTACTGTCTCACAGGAAAAGAAACCCTACTCTGCTCCTGCCTCCTGCCACCCCAACACTTGTTATTTCCAGCCAGGGATGTAGAAAGGCAAGCGATGGGTTAAAGGGAAAGATGGCGAGAACACAGCAAGTACCATCCTTAGACCCCACCAGCGTCCCTCACAGGAAGCCTGTGACCAGAGGAAGGAATATTCCCATGGTCAGGTGCCTGCTCACCCCAAAGCTACAATAAAGAATGCAGACCTCCCAGCTCTGCAAGGTTGCTTAGGGGAGCTGAAGGGCCAGGGAGAAGGAAGTCTGGCTTCCACCCTGTTGGGCAAAGACTCAGCCAAAGGAAATGCCAGGACACTGCACTGACCCACTTCGAGCCCTTCCTCTCTTTTTATTCCCAAGCAAAAGAGATACAAAAGCATCACTATGGCGTGAGGGAAAGTTGGAGAAGCATTCTGGAAATTGACATGCAAATAAGCACTCCAAGTACTCGGCTTTGTTCTGAAAACTCCCATCATTGGGAGATGTAAAAACACCAATCAAAAAGGGGGCTGAGCGGGGAAGGACCTGGCGGGTCACAGCCAGAGTGTCCTCCTTTGAGAGACTAATTCTGTACCCCATCCCAGCCTGAGCTGGCACAGGTAAAACTAAACGAAACATGCCTCCATCAAACAACTAAAAGGATGACAGGCCTGAATGGAACTGATCTGGGTCCAATGACAGTCTCCATGCATCCAAGTGTCCTGGTGTCTGAATCATCCTTGCTGCCCACCAAAGCAATAAGAAGTCAAGCCAGGGCTCATGAAGAAAAGCCAAATATTTCACAGGGACAAAAGCAACTGTCTTTATGAAGCGAGCTCTTGCATTCTGAGCAAGCTGTCCAAGTCTCCTAGACAAAGGCTAAAGACTCTGTCTTACCCATCAATGCCTGATGCCAAACTCCCACCTGCAGGTTCTCAGATCCCACAGCACTCTAGATTCCGTGCGAAGCGGAGTCAACATCATGAAAGGGAGGGGGAACCGACTACTCAATGTCCCACAGTGGGCTGCAGAATGTCTCTTTAGTGAATTTAGGACATGCAGAAGACCCTGAAGAAAAGCAGTTTTCTTCCACTAGGGGCAGTGGGCAGCTATCACCGTGCGGAAGAGGAAGAGGGACACGGTGGCACATGGGGTTTGTTGACAAGAGGCTCTGGAGGCCAAGCTTGTGGCTGGGAAACCAGTAAGTTGGTTCTGGTTGTGCTGAAATCCTGTCATCAAGATGCCGAACGGCCTTATTTTACTGCCACCGTCTTTTCCCCTCGCAGAGCCAACCCTAACCCTTCCTCCCTGAAGGGGTCGGCGGTCAGGAAATCTGAACTGAATAATCCAAGCATGAGTCTCGCTGAGTTTTCATCAACCGAGGAAGCGTAATCAAACTGCAATTGACTCCTAGAGAAAGGACGACCTCAAAGCTAGTCCGTTCGTTGGCCTATCAAACTCAGCAAAGCCCGGCGCTTGTCCATCCTGCTGTTTCCTGGTGCCCGTGAGTCTCACGATCTGCGTGACCTTCCCTGGAGCTCTGAGCAACAGCCACAGCTTCACGACAACATCCAGATACATCCGAAGAAAGGATCTTTGCTTTTGATCCCTTTGCACCTCTTAAGTGGAAGCAAAACCCCTAAACACCCCATTCCCTAACGTCTCACGATTGAACTGCTTCACTACAAATGTGGCCACCCTGGGAGGCGCTTGACCCCAACCCTTCTGCCACGCCCCGCTCTGAGTCTTCTAGCATGGGCTGCTTGTCAACTTTTCCTTCAAAATACTTCCTGGGTCCGGCCACATCTTACGCTGGGTCATGAACACTGCCCCCCTTAGTTGTGCTCAAAGTCTTGAGTTGCCCAGGACTACGTGTGACGCCCCCAGCACCCAGCCTGGCTTCCCCTGCCTTCATCCCTGGTTACGCTACCACATACACACTTGCCCCAGCCACACCAACATCATGGTGTTAGCCCTTCAACACATGGTACCCCTGACTATGGACCTCTCAACAAGCTGTTCCTCCATCCTAGAACTGTCCCCCCGGATATTCAGAGCGATCTTGGAAGCTTCACATCTGTAATCAGATGTTACCCTCCCTGGCCTTTATAGCCCACAGGCATTTCCTACATTCATGTTTTGTCTTATTTTTTCCCATAGTATTTTATACCCTTTAGGATATCTATGTGGCATGTTTATCTCCCCCCCCTTTCTCGTGCATATTTTTATACTAATAGAATATTAGACTTTATTATGGAGAGGTTTCTTTCTCCCCCATTCCTGCCTTCTCATTGTGACCTCAAACCTATGGCAGTGACTAACACCAACAAAAACTCAGACAGGACTTGCTGAAGCTGAATGGATTGTGAAATCAACTGTGAGTCTCTAGAATGGTGATAGCTTTGACCAAGCATGCTTAATCCCCAGACCAGAATGGCTTTGACCATTTTAGGGGCAATCCTTGCTTTCCTGAACAATAGAACTAGAAGATTAAGGTAGGTAGGGAGATAAATATTGGTAAGTGGAGGAAACTGTAGAGAAGTTTTTGTTTGTTTTGATTAGAAAAAATGAAGAAATACAGGGCATGAGGGACAAGCAATCAACAGTGCCAACGACATACCGTGTTTCTATTTTTAAAAGCAAGAGAGATAATTATAAACTTATTCTGAGTCATGATCAATGATTTCATTTGATTCTGCTTCTTCTGTTTCTCAGCATCACTGACTTTAGAGACAATGTTAACCTCTGCGTCTTTGTAAGATTCTCTGATGGACGGCACTTGCTCTTTAAGGCTTTCCAGGAGACGTGGCACAGCATGCTTCTGAAGGACAAAGCGATGCCGAGAAAGCAGTGTCACCGTTGTCCATAGACGGGAGCAAGCTGCTCTTAAGCTGATTTTGAAATCACTCATGATTCCCGAGAACAGCAGCCATCCTTTCTTCCCTTCATATTGGGAAGCTTTGATTTAAGATAATGTCTGAGCAGAACAGCTTTGTGCAGTGGTATCATTTGACCCAGAGTGTATGTTTTTATGGCCGGAGCCAATTAGTTAAAGTGACTTTGACTATAATAGGGACCTGTGACATTCCTCAGTATTATTGCATTAGTCACTCTGGAACAGTTTCCGGCTTGCGTTTGTAGTCTGGCTCTGTGCCTTCTGTATGCTGATCATTATATGACTTGTGGCCGTCCTGTGGAACAATAACCTTTGAGTCCTTGAGAGTAAACCCTCTGTGATTTTATTTCAATGAGTCCTTGGTGCCTGATGAACATGTGAATCACCTTTATAGTTCTGATTAAAGATTAAGCTTTGCTTGTTTGTGTCCTTCACATTTGCATTAGGCAAGAGAAGTATGGGTTGGCAGCCCCTACTCTGACCCTGGGGAATGAGGTAAACCTGGGCAAGTCACTTCCCTCTCATGCTCTCCTTTTTCTTACTCTACCCATAGGGGACTCCTTTAGATTACTAAGCTCTGTACGTCTGTTCTGCAGAGGACTAGTGGGGCCAGTCATGATGGGCACTTGTCCTGGACAGTGAGTCTAGCCCCTGTCCTAAAACTGAACTGTGCTGGGTTGGATCTCATTAAATGCATTCGTCTGTCCACACAACAGCACTGCAGAAGCACTGGCCATATTCAGCTTGGAAGCCAGGTAATGCCTCATCGATCTCTGGAACCCATCACTGATCAGATACTGCCTGAGACGACGGTAGCTATATAACAAATTTCCTGAACCCCAGTGCACAACAGAGTATAAGAACCCCATATGTTGTTTGTTTAGTTAATAATAATTGAAGTGCAACGCTCCAGCTTCTACTTCCTCACAGCCTTGATGGAAGCCACAGTTGTCCTTTCCTTCTTGGCTTTGCCCTTTGAGCTTTGGTATATTTGCATTTAATCTCCTGCATTCTCGTCTGATAGCTCGTTGAGTTTCATTAGTCCAGGGCCCAGTCCTTGTTGTTGGGGCAAAATACACCTGACTTAGAGCTACCATTTGGGGCCACATTCAAACTACAGGCCAGTGCGTCAAATATATCTATCATGTGGCCAGCTGTGGCCATCAGGCCTCAGAACCTTTCTATCACCCTAAACTGGAATGCAAGCACCCAATAAACAACTTCCTGTCTCCCTCTCCACTGAGTCCATTCTACTGTCTAACATAGGAACTTGCTGCTCTGCGAATATCATCCACGTGCGGTCACAGTCGCTCCTGTGTTTGGGAGATTTTCCATTGTTCCCCTTGCTGTCTCATTCCTGACAGTTATACTCTCCTGGCAGTGTCCCCTCTTCTTTATCCTGGAGCGCACCCTCGCTGTCACTTGGAGATAGGCCTCCTTTATATTTTTTTACATCCATATGCAATTCTGAGGTTTTTAATTCATTCTCTTAACTGGAGCTCTGCTGTACGTACATGTTACCAGCCATGTAAAGAAGGCGATATGAACCTTCAGCGAGTTTTCAAAGGGCTTCTGGAGGGGATTGATTGGCAGATGACAGCACTTGGGAAGTCGTATGGAGAAAGAGAGGCCACTAATGGAGCAGAGTTCGCCAGAGAAGACTTTGTGAGCTTGAAAGCCATGGTGGGATTTATATAATGTAGGGACTGGCCAGTAACATACGCAGTCTCTGGCCATCATTCTCTCGTAATCAGGACCGGGGCGGGGTGGGGGGGGCCCTTAGCAGAGAAAGTCAGTTTCTTTGGTACCAAAAAATAAGGAATCCTAGAGCCCAGTCACTCCTACCTCTCAGGCAGTTGCTGACACTCTGTGTGGACTTCTCCCTGACATCTAAACTGTTCACAGGAGGCCACATTGTGTCAGGGAGCTTCCGCTAAGTAAGTGCTGGCCCTCTGAACATAAGCATGAGTAGACAGAGTGACTATCATAGAAGAATACATATTCCATTGAATCTAGAAGATAAAGTAAATAAAAATCACTTAGGGTCTATTCCACCTTCCTGCCAGAGTGTGTTCCTTTCCATTTCCACAGAGCAGGCCTCAGAGACGCATCGTGGCAGAGATGCAGAAAGTTAAAGGTTTCTAAGTAAATGGCAATGAATAAATTAGATCCAGTTTTAAGGCATGCCACACAAGCAATAGCAGGGGTTTAGAGTGTGTGGCCATAGACAATGGTTCCTCTTTAAAATGGGAAAAATAGGAGTGCTTATCTCAAAGGGTGTTGTGACAACTAAATTAAATGTGTATGTAAATCACCTGGCATTAATCCCAATCCCAGTACCTCAAAGCTGGTGTTCACACAAGAAAATGGCTATTGAGAGAATTCTATCCAATCACCCTCTTGTTTAGGTTTTAAATTATAGTAGTTACCAATTTTGGAAATACCTGCCTTTGTGGCGATTGAATGGTTTTTGAGGTAACTGCCCAGATATGGGTTAATTCGCGTGTTTTCCGTTGTTTGGGCCTAGGGAAGCATGTAGGTTTTAGGCATCTGCAGCCCAGAACCAGCAGCCAGCTCATCAGCAGGAGCACACAGTGCAGCTGTGAAGTCAGCATTCCTGGTCCTGCTGTTCTCTTTCTCCTTATCTTTCCTCAGCACCCCAAGTTCTCATGGTGCATAATGTATCGTCACATCATCTGCATGATTACAATGCCTTTTTCTCATCCCTCTTAACCCTGTCTGTCTTTTTAGCCTTCTCTAGTTTCCCGCTCCCTATTCTCTGCGATACTCCTCTTCCTTTTTATTTCATTCAGTTCTCTAGTCTTTTTCTATATCTGCATTGTCTCATGTTACATGTATCATTTTCCATTTTCTGTAAAACCAGGGACTAAAATTCTCTTATCATCTTTGTCAGGTTCGTGATAACGGTGTAGTGCTGAAATGTATCAACCTAGAAGTCTGTTCTCTAACGTTATGTCTCTGATGGCACCACCATCATGGTGTTAGTGAAATACATATGAATTTTGAGAACAAATTATGCCGTATCATAGTTGGCCAATCTCTAATATTATTCAGATCTTCGCTCGACCTCATAACATGTGCTGTTCAGGATTAACTTAGATTTGCCAAACCTTGCACTCATGTATGTTTGACTACCCCAACACTTTCTGGAAGTTTGGTGATCCAGGTAATACTGTGCCCTTCACCTAGTGAAGGGGATAGGTGGTTATCTCACACACACACACACACACACACACACGATGAACCTAAAATTATAGGTCTACACACAGACTTCCTAATGTCATAAGATCTGCCCAGCCCACTGCTACTTCCCTTGTCTTGGTCCTGCCCGAAGGCACAACTTTTGTTTCTCTAGGGTGGGATTTGCTGCTCTGGGCGCAGCTGACTACCAAGCTTAACCAGCTTCTGCCACTCCCTTAAAAATGGATGTCAGGAATCAGCCTGCAAAGATGTTAGCATCACCAACTACAGCCCTAAAAACTGTCATGTAGTAGGTCTTCACATGTGACAACCTACGTGATTTACATGGATCGGTTAGTATATTCTAATATGTATACATTAGACTTTGTGCGTGTGTTTGTTCATTTGTTGTGGGGACGCGTGAATGCCAAAGATTGATGTTGAGTGTTTTTCTCTATCATTCTTATCGTTCTTAACCTTACTTTTTGAGAGGGGATCTCTCACTGAACTTGAAACTCACCAATTCATCTAGACTGCCTGGCCCACAAGGCCCAGGTATCCTCCTGTCTCTACCCTAAGATTACAGGCATGTAACTGACCTTCTCTGTAGGTACTGAGGGTCAAGACTGAAATAAGGTTGGCATGCTTGTGTGGCAAGCACTTCACCAACTTCCCCCAAGCCCCAAGTTCTTTAAGGACGTATCTGTGTGACTGTCTATTCTGCTAAACATACCAAAACTGTCTTGCAGAGAAAGCATTAGCCTATTGGACAGGAAAAGCAGCAGGGTCTCGTGGAGATTAAAATAAAATGGGAGTTGAACCAATAAATCTGATTGCCGAGTCCTTCCTCCTCTTTAACTGGTCACCAGGGTGTATAGCATTTTCCTTTCTGATGAACTGGTCTCAAACTAGTGTCAAGCTGGGGCCATTACAGAAGTAAATCTCCACATTGGAATGACTGCCTTGCTCTTTGTCTCCTCTCCAGTGTAAGGCACAATTCTCCCTCAAGCTTCAGGTAAAAACCTCCCTGTAAAGTTCTCCCATTTACCCACCTCAAGCACCTGGCATGATCACCAGATGACTCCAGAGTTAGGGAGTGCACAATGACAGGGAAATAATGGAAAGTTCATAGAGAAATCATCTCCATTAAAGGGCGAAACCTTATTGTCAAATATAAATCCCTCCAAAGCAATCTTTTATTATTATTGTTGTTGTGTTGTTTCGTTTTTATTATTATTAAATGAAGAAAGGAAGGCTGGCTTCTGAGTTCACTGAAAACTTTTCTTTGGTTTTGAGTTCCTCTCCTCTGGAGCCTCCCAAGGTATAAGCCTATAATTTTAATTATGTCTTGGCATCTTCATGATGCTCAGGTAGTATTTATTACCTGTTAGAAAGGATACTTATGAATATGCTCCACAAACTCCAGCTGCAGCGAACTGCAATGGGCCTTTTCAAGGACAGAAGGGGTAGGCTGGAACACACACAAGAGAAAAGTTGCTCATTAAGGGAAGGCTTGTTATCCGGGAACGTATAATTAAGGTGACGGTCCCGGCTTCGGTGACAGCCAACACTCGGGTAGTTGTTTGATTGCTGCATGGGTCAGGGATCAGCTCCTGCTACAAGATGTCTGCACATTAGTGTGTTAGCGAACAGGTTAGGAAGTAAATTACAGCTGCCTTTCTCCAGCACATTACCATCGGTCTTCACTGTTTTGTTTTTACTGTACATCAGCAGGACTGTGGCTTCTGAAGACTTCATGTGACAGGTTAGGCATTTTATCCTTTGAGTAAACAGTAATCATGGTGTGAAGAAAGTGGGGCATTGGAGAATTTTTTTCTATTCTTTGAGAATTCCACTCTTCTTTTTAGTTTGCTCCAAGGGCTCATTGGGGATACATATATTAAGCCCTTTAAATAGTTCATAATAAATCTTTGTCTCAGGCTGATTCTGACAGTTTTTAAAAGAGTCTTTTAAGAGAGAATCCTCAATCATTTGTTAATCCATGGGGTGATCTTCAGACTTCGGTGGAAAAAAAAATAACAGTCTGGGCTCTTGGGTAGTGAAAAACACAATGGCGGAAAGAAATATATAAATATGAAAATCCCAAGAATATCACCTTGCTGAGATTACATATTCTGCACGTGTCTAAATGCTTGCTCTTTTTCCTCAAAAAGCCAAAGGAGAAAGGGAAATAATTGTCAGAATAGCAAGGATTTGTATTGCTAATTTTATGTTTTTGGACTTACATGCATCTAAAATCCCAGACTTCAAACTAGCTAGGAAAAAATATGCTTCTTAGAATAAACCCTTCTGATGGAAATATTATTTCTTCTTTGCTCTTTCTTTTACAACCACCTCTGTCTCTCTCCTTTCTCCCTCCCCCCGCCCTGTATCTGTGTGTGTGTTTGTGTGTACAGAGACAGAAAGAGCCATTTTGCCTGCTCAGATAGACTGTAGATGTGGGTTATCGGCATCACGACTAACATTGGATCTTCATAGGGTGAGACGTAACAGCCAAACAGAGACTACCTAGGCCTAACCACCAGTCTATTTGCATATTTTAACTTTTGCTGTAAATGGATATAAGTTAGTTCATCAAGAACACTGGATGTTCATAATTTTCAAATACAACATGAATTTAGCGCACGCGACTTTAACACACAAAACGGGTACACTGGCCAGGGGAAATGAGGCACTGTTGACTGTCGTGTAAATAATGAACATCACTAATCATTATAATACTTACACATTATTTGTATAGTGAATTCAGAATACTTTAAAGTCCTCCCCACGGCAGAAAAGTACACTTGGCCTCTAGTGTTGCGTGTGCAAGTTACTGATCGTTTTAGGGAAACTTCTCTGGGTTTATTTGGCTGTGCTTGTAACTGGAGTGACTCGTAAGGAAACTGAAGCATGTCGGTCGTTGCTTTGAGTAAAACACTCGGACAGACACCACGACAGGTCCATGCGCTCCGTGTACATGAGCTAAACCCAGATCGCAGTTCCAAAATTCAGTCCTGAAAAAAATCAGAACTTTACTAATGACATGCAAATGGAGTCTGTCAGCAAGAAAGGGAAGAATAAAATGGAGTAGTGGGTGAGGACAGCCTACTGTTACAGATGGATTCATTCTCAAGTAAGGTCAAATAATTGAAGACCTGGAACAAGGGTAGCCATGAATACCTGGAGCCCCTGCAGCTGAGGGAATTAACCAGGAAACAATTATGAAGAATGCAGTGGGAACATTCAGCTCCCAGGCAACAGGGAGTGTGTGGCACCAGCTTTGAAAATAGTTATTTAGCACAGTAACATATATGGTTTAGCTTCAAAAGCCTACTGGTAGGATGCTGAAGTGCTGATGGTAAATATATATTTAATTTAACTTTTAATATACATATTAGAAAGCCCTATTTGAAGGGATCACCCTGTCTTATGAAACAGGAAAAGATAGTAGTAATTAATATCAACAAATCTGCTTTGTCCTCAGTTTGAGAAAAGGTAGCTTTTACCCATGTTTCCCTCGTGCCCGTCAGCAATAGCCTTTACCCTTTTTAACTGAGGGAGAGAAGGCGGTTCCATGGCAGGTCTAACTGCAAGCTGTGTAAATGGATTCGTTAAAGATGACTGCTTTTTCATTCTCACCACTTGGGAAGATTACGTGCAGCTCTGAAGAAAATACACAAATGACCCCGCTCAGAGTCAGATATGGAAATTCTGCCCACACGCACAGTAGCAGGTGGAGACAATGGTGGAACCTCGACGCCTCTCAGCAAAAGGAGAGCAACGTCTTGCAGAAGATTAGGAGGCTTTGTTTAGGTCGTAAGATGGAGCCATGGTCATCGAAATTTATTGGGATCACAAGACAGGAAAAATTTTTAATTAAAGATGTCCAAAATAGATATTCATTGGATAATTATTGAGTTATCTCCAGCTTCTGGCTTCTCAAGATTATTACCAAGCATAAATATTGCTACTAAGACTCTTCCCCAACAAATGACTCGCAATTCCTTGTTGATGATAGATTTAATATGGTACTTCTAACTAAAAGCATCTGAAAAGTAACCGTTTCAAGATGCTCTGGGATACAGCCACAGTATAGCCAACGATTCAGCCACCAAGATGGAACAGATAGATAAATTAGCAGAAGATACCATTCCAGGAGAGGTGAGGAGACCTGACACCCCTAATGCACACACTCACACAAGAAAATGAACATGGGCCATGGTGCTAGGCCCCATCGTTGAGAGGATACATGAAAAAGCTCCACCCTCCCGGATTATACCTAAATCCTCAAAGGTCGCGTGCTGTTCCCACGCTCCCCAGTGACAAGGCTCTGAACACTCAGCGTTCTCTCCATCATGGAGACTCGGGCCTGCCTTCTAAACCCCTTCGTTCACATCCCTATTGAGCACATGACTGCAGTCACCCAAAACCTTCTTCTAAGAGGAGGGTAGACCAGCTAGCAACTGCAATTACAGGATTCCCAGTTCAGTTGGAAATGTATATGCAATTGTTGGATCATACTAAAAAAAAAAAAAAAAAAAAAAAAAATCACTCATTGTTATCCCAAATTCAAATTAATAGGGTGCCCTCCATTTTCCCTGGAAATGTTAATTAGGTACAAATACTCCAGTTGCCACCAACCTTCCCACACGGCCCCTTTTCTCTTAGCCCTCGCTCAGCCCAGCTCCTCGGTAGGCCATATCCTTGCCCCACAGCAGTTCTGCCTAGCTCAGTACAATCTCCTATAAAGAGGCGAGGTCATCATATTTCCTTCCCGCTGCCATTTCCACTCCATTTTACCTAACAGCTTTCAAACTTCCTCTTCAAAACCAAATCGTACTGAGGCTGGAGAGATGGCCCAGAAGTTAAGAGGGGAACTGGGTTGCATTCCTGGCATAACTCCAGCTACAGAAGATTCTGTGCCCTCTTCCAGCCTCCTCAGGTACCAGGTCCCCATGTGGTGAAAACACACACACACACACACACACACACACACACACACACACACAGAGAGTAAATAGCATTCTTTCCCTATTCTTAGTGCAGCTGTCAACATCCATATCCCTCATTGGCCTGCTTCAGAGGCACCAGCTCCTGGTCTGGGTACCTCCAGCCACAAGGTGGCAGCATGCCAGAGTTAGAGTTCATGGCTGGAACTAGTAAACGCGGAGTTTCTTGACCTAAAGAATCACTGACTTGCCTTGAGTTTGAACATGCACCATGCTTTATTTTCAAGGTTTAAAAAGAAAAAAAAAAGTTGAAAGGGAAAATTGAGGAAAACTTATGAAGGAAAAAAATTCATGTAAGTCTCAGACTGTATCAGTATCAATAAGCATCATAAGCAGGAGAAAACAGTAAACAAATAGGGGAAGATTGTCAAGAAATGTGTCAAAGCTAATAACCTAAACATACTTAAGGGTCTCATTCAAACTGAAAACCAGAATACTAAAAGCCCAATTAGAAACTAAAGAACATAAATGTATGACTTAGTAAAAACATTCAAACGGCCAATAAATATGTATTAAAACATAATTCATCCTCACTGAAAATAGAAATGCAAATTAAACATGTAAGATGTTTTTGCGTATGGCTTATCAGGGAGCTCCCCATAAGTAGCTCTATCTCACTCGCTGATCTTTTATCAAATAAAAACAAATATTTTAAGATGACTGTCACAGTACACAGCATCAAACATGGCTGACAAGCATATCAACTGATGCAGGACAACTTCTCAGGCAATCAGCTTGTCCAGACATATTATGAGCCTTAAAAATCAGTTCTTGCCCTTTAGACTAATAGTATTCGTTCAAGGACTCTCCCCTAAGAAAAGACAGCAAAGCTGTAAGATTAATGCCAAAGGAGTATTACATAACCACGAAACACAGTGTGTTTGAAAATGTTGCAATGGCAAGAGCCAATAAGGATATACTATGATGTTCATTAAAATATTTGTTTTAAAGCTGGTCCCTAGAGCCCCAATATCCGGTTGCTCTTAACATTATCTAATAATATGAAAATCATTACCACTTAGAGCTCTAGAACAAATACAGATATAATCTTGTTTTGTTGTTGTTGTTTGGTTTTGCTTTTATTTGAGAGAAAGTCTCACTATGTAAGCCAGGCTCGTCCCCAACTTGTAGCAATCCTTCTACCTCAGCTGCTGCACGATCTTGGTATTCATTTTCTACTGATCCCAGTAGGTTCCCCGAATGGTCTATCAAAACCTCCTCATCTTATTTTCTCACACTTTCAATGCCTTTACTTGACCCAGAGTATGATGTACGCCACTCCCAAAACACTCTGAGCTTTTCCTCCAGACCCTTCTTTTTCCCCCTCTTACCCTCCCTTTTCTCTTTCTCCCATTTCAGAAGTTAACTTCTTTCTCTGCAATGATTAAATATCCCCTGGGCTTCGTGCTCTTCAGTTGCATTTCCAGCATGCACAACTCTAAGCTCCAGTGGCTCACTCAGTAAGCATGCTCTGAGCCCTTTATTTTCAACACCAAAAATCACCAAGGAGAGAATATTGCTTAACTCCTCCTTTTCCCACTCTTTCTGTGGAAGCTGCTTTCTCAGGATCTCCATTGGGAACATCTAAGAGAGAGACGAGTGTTCCCCAAGTCGTGTTCACTAGCTCTTCCCTTGGTTCCAACCCAGGAAGTCCTCTACTGAAGACAGATACTTCATCTTAACTTTGAACAAATACTCAAAAGTAACATATCTAAAATCTCATGACTGATACACACACACACACACACACACACACACACACACACACACACACACATATCCCCATTAGAGTCATCCAATAAGTATTTAATAACTGAATCAAGAAGTAGTAAACTAATTTATGGTATATGATGTGAACATACATATATTTAAAATATTACTATTGTCTCTGGGGACTACCTAATAAGCAAAGGCAAAACAGTCCAAGGCAGGGAGAGAGAGCAACCTTGAAAAACTAAAAGGTACACTCTTAATCCACGCACTTGGACAGGAGAGTGCTGTCCTGGCTGCCAATGGTTTGGTCCACTGCCCGACTTTGCATCTGGTGAGATAAAGCTGCTCCCATCTCGGGGCACGGTTGCAAGACAAGGCAGAGTGCAGTTGTGCGTTTATCACCGCCTCTGTGCAGACTCCTGGAGATACGTCCATTTTCAAATACAGAGCCAGAACAGCATCTGTGCCTGAGATGGAGACTTGGCGAGAATGCCCGGAAACTAAAGATGGTAGTTCAACTGGATACTGGTTACCAGTTACCACTCCACGAGTAGGCTGCACAGGAGACTCATGTATATAAAATAGTATATTAAAGTAAACTTACAAAAGCAAAGAGCAATCACTGTAACTATAATTTTTCTTCTTCTTTGGGATTCTAATTTTAAAAGCATTAAAGGAGACAGCTGCTCATGCTGTGATACGCGCTAAACAGCCTGAAGGATGGAAAAAAAATATATTTGTAGCTCATAATAACTATTGACCTTTCTGATATACAATGTTCCCTGCGTTAGCTATTCGGTTCTATCAACAGTGAAGATTGAACATGACTTTTTAATAGAAAACATGGGGTTTTGAGCTGCCCTCACAAAGGTGTTTATGTATTATTTTGTATCGTACTACAAAGACTGGGTCCAGATGCCCTTTGTCTGATATCATATGTGTCGTAAAGAAAAGGAGAACGCAGAAGAAAATGTAAAAAAAAAAAAGAGGAGAGAAATAAGCGAATGAAACAGAAAAGAAAGAACAAGCCTCAAGCCATCGAGGATCTTTTATATGAAGAATAGGCTCGTAACCCCTTTATAGTGGTGATAAAAAGCATTGCCACACTCGATCCCATACACAATATTCGTAATGGAATCCACGCTGTGTCCCCGAAGGACAGACTGTATTTTTCTTCCAGGATAGATCCCTCAAGTGGCAGCATTTATAGGAAGTTTCCGGGAAGATTTAAAACACTGGCTTGCAGTATTCATACCGTGTGTCCTTTGGCGCACTCAGCTGCTGCAGCGTGGATCACGGTGGCTATCTATGTACTCTCCAAGGCGATCTTTACAATGCCTGGAGTTCCCCTTGAACTCTTCTGCTCAGTAGCTGTGTGCAGAAACACCCACTGGTAGCAGCTTGACTCTGACAGCGTGTATATTCTCCCAGAGTGATAGCCTTCAAACACCAACTGGGAGCAGCCGGCAGCTGCCACACACTCTCCACTCCCTCAGAGGACAGCCTCAAGCAACAGCCCTGCCAGAAACAAGGAACCTGGACAGCAACCCAACAGATCCCATCCCCAGACTAGCCAGAGAGTGCCAGGGGTCCTGACAGGTGGTAGAAGTTGGCAAACTGTTAGTGCCCTGTCTCTCTGTCTCTCTCTGTCTCTGTGTCTCTGTCTCTCTCAGGTTATATGTAATGTTGAAAAGAGTTTATTGCATCATTATGGAACCACAGTTATCTTCACAGCTCTGCGCTGGAGTTTCAGTTAATGATTTTCTAAACAAAGCTGCAGACTCAGAAGTGACTCCCAGAAGGAAGAGCCCTAATGAGACTGAAATCAACTGGGCTTGCTTTGTGCCAGCTTGGAGCAAGCACCCCAGCTGACATTGAGGTCACTAAGCCAGAGAATACCTACCACTGCACTGCCTGTGAGGGAGGGGACATCCCAGAGCACAGAGAACAGTGGCACCTCCTGGCCATGCCACCAGGGCCACTGATCGCACTGTGGTATCCTGGGGGCTGTAGTCCCGGAAGGTGGCAAAGACAGGCCAGTGGGATGAAAACCAACTCTCAAAAGAGAGATAACAAAGTATTCTCTACCATAGGGATTCGGCCAGCCCTCTTTTACAACCAAAATAATCTTCTGTAGAGATCAGTTCCTTAGAGATGAGTACAAGCAGAATGCACAATGATCCCGCCCCTTGGAATGTTCCAGGATAAGATAGATACTCTTTATCTTGGGAGAGCGGCAGGGGTTAAGTGCGGAATTCTTGAAAGAAAATGTCTGGATGCCATCTTATCTCACCACAAGCAACCTGGAAGGGATGAGCAGGGTAGAGAAGACTGAGAAAAGGGAATAGCAAAGAATAAACAAGGCCTCAGTCCCACTTGGGGACAGTTCATGGCCATAACACTATTGTTAGAACCTTTTGAAAATTCCTTTTAAAAACTGAGCACTGGAACATAACAGACCCCTCCTTATTAAATCCATATTGCAGTTCGCACCCCCTAAACATGTGAGTTTGCCAGCCTCTGACTTGCTGGCAAGCATTCCTTCCCATTGCCACACAAACGTAACTCATCTCCATGGTTGTCTTGTATCGGAACAAAGCTAGGATTTTCCCAGAAAGGTCTGACATGGATATTATGTTTTACCTACTGTGAATGCACATCACCCTGAATGTTGATAGCTCTGGAAAGGCAAATCTGCCTCACGTAGCTTGTAGGAGTGAGGAGCTGAGGAACAGCTTGCTCTGTGAACAAGCTTGTTCTGTCCCCCATGGCAGCCAGATAGTCCACTTCTAAGGGGGTCAACGTGCCTATTAGTAGGAAGTCTGGGATCCTTGCTGCATTGGCCTCTCCATAGAGCTTTCTGGGTTTGTCCCATCTCACTGGTTTCCACCGCAATGACCTAAGAGAGGCCATAGAAGGATGTTGTGTATTAGAAGCAAGTCACCAGGTCCAGCCCACACTCACTCAAGGGGACAGGAAGTGGCACCACCTTTTGAAAACAGGAGTTTTGAAGTATTTGTGGCAGTTTACAATGACTACAAACATCATCTGGAATAAACATAAAATCCACCAGGACAATTTCATGATTTTAAAAGATTCATGTTTAGCCTGCCATTCATAAAGTATGTTGGGAATATTTTATAAGTCATTATTTAATGAATACTTGTTATTTAATATGTGTATATATACATATATATCCTTAGCCATATAAATAATATGAAGCAAAGATTATATGTATTTAATATATATATATATATATGTATATGTGTGTGTGTGTACACACACATATAATGAACCATGCTAGGTGTCATAAGGGATCAAGGTTAAGCTTGTGTGAGCCATACTGTCTTCTACTATGTAAGATGAGATTAAATGGAGATAAAAAAGTATATTAGTAACTAAAAAAAAAAGGATGTTGTTGACAACAGGGCCTTCGAAGTCAGATAAATATTTGCCACATCTGTGTTCTACTACAAGCTGGCTGAGAATCTGAGGCAACATACTGATGTTTTAGTATAATAAATATTCTTTGTTTTCATTCGTCAGTATGGGCTAGGTTGTACTACAGTATTTTGAGGGTTCAGACACTAGAACTGCACTGAAACCCTTTGGCTTATACAGAAGGAAGGGCCTTCCCGCTGCTTTTCCCCATGGACTTGCAGAGACCCCACAGCAGCTACAGAAAGTATTCAGAATGCACCTGGCCTTCATTCCCTTCCTGGAAAAGCTATATAGATATCAACACTTGCTGCCTCCTCCACCTTCTCCACCATCCCCTGTCCCTAGCTAAGGATGAGAAGAAAACGCCACTCCACCACCTAATGGAATCACCAGCAGATGTGTGATATAACAGAGAGGACCTCATTGTAATGATAGCATTTGCCAACACAAAAACCATTATGACTTTGGTCATGAGTTGTTCTGTAAACTTTATAATATATATATATGATATATATTTTATATATATCAAATATTTTAAGAAATGCAGCAATATAGATTTATTTAAAAGCTGAGGGGCTGGAGAGGTTGCTCAGTGGTTAGGAAGACCATGTACCTCCTACAGAGGACCAAAGTTTGGTTCCCAGCACCCACACTGAATGGCTCACAACTGCCTGTAACTCCAGCTTCGTGGGGATCCGATGCCTCTGATCTCCATGGACACCTGAACTCACACACATGTTGTCAAGAGTTGAGACCCCTGCGAGTCAACAAAACAAAGTAATGTATGCCCTATGTTTTTATGTGGCTTTTCATCATGCTAGTCTTTAGGGTTTCGTCTCCTAGTTTACATTTCATGGGCTAAGAGTCGGCATGGCTCCGACCACTCTTCTTCATAGATCTGCCCTGTGTTTCAGGCAGTGGTTGGAACTTCCTGGAATTCCGAACTTATCAGAGCATGAGGCAGTGGTGGCCAGTCTCTAAGAGTCGACAGGAAAGTTGCCCGTGTCTTGGAAGCACTTAACATATTCCTTAGACGTAAGATGGAGCCAGTGTGTCTGGAGAGCACAGGTCTCGAGTCGACTTCTCTCAGTACTCCCTCCCTCCCTGTGGCCTTTCTCCTCAGCCCCACAGTCTCAACAACCATGGCCCAGCCATCATGACCTCCTCCCCAGTACAGCCTTCCTCCTACTTTGACTCTTGCTGGAAATATCCGCTCAAAAAACTGACCTTCTGAGGTGATTGCCTTGCCTGTCACATTGCAGATAAAACCTCTTTTCACAGGAGAGACACCACTGTCACGGCGACAAACCAATCATTATTTGCTACCCCCTAGGAAGCATGGCCATGGTGGGTGTGCTTTGAATAAGTTTGCCACCTGTCCTATTGAAAGGTGCAAAGTGGCAGGTTCCTTCTGCTTCAGAACCGTGAGGCTACAGGCAGTTAAAGCGAAAGTCACCGTCAGAAATCAAGCTCTGATAGATTGTCCCACCTACTTCTCATCGGCTACTCGGTCCCTTTGCTCTTGAAATACAGTATGATGGTTAATTTAGTTTCTACATCTTGGCTTCAGTGGGGCAGAACCTGACCTTAGCATTCCTTTCACACCAGTTATCCCCAGTGTAATTAACATTACCCTGCATGTTTAGGCAATTACTACCGTAACGTGAGGCGAGGCAGGATCGTGGACTCCTGCCTCAGCCAGAACACGACACGGTGTTTGGCTCCGCAGCTCACGAGAAGCTGTGTCTTCACCCAGCTGGAAGCTCCCTTACCACAATCTCTCCTATACGCTCTTAAGTGGTCTACTGTGAAGTTCCATCCTGGGAACAGCACGGATTTCTCAGTGTACCTGATTTATCTTCCCTTCTACAGTGGGGTGATTCCTTCCTGGCTGCGTGAGGATATCAACAACCCCAGCCCTAAAGCCCTAAAACATATTTCTCTTCTCTGAGCAGCTTCTTTTTTTTTTCCCCTTCTGCTACTGCAAACACAATCTTGCTGAACAGAGCTAAATTGTTAAAAGCTGAGCTTGTGGTGTGGATTCTGATGGCTTCATGTTAGTTCAAGTCTCTGAGGACCAGTGTCAATAAATGTGAAAGGGACAGCGGTAGATTGGCATACTTTTCCATTTCCAGCGGGATGAAAAACTGCTATAAATTAAGTCTAACCTTAAATGTATAATCTGTCCTTGGGAGGGAAAAAAAAGGATATAGCATCTTCAAGCTCTCGGCATCCCTTACGAGGAAAAAAAAAATTGGTTCTAAGGGTCTCTGATCTTGTGTTTTAGTAAAATAGAACTGCACTGGCTGACTGACAGTTCTGATCTAAAGCATTTACGTTTAAGTTTTGATCTCTCTGCTTTTGATTAAAACTAATGAGCTCATTTAATTCAAAATGGGAATCTCTGATAAGAGAAATAAGGTTGATGTGATTGGATTAGAGGGGCAAATTAAACTCTTAGAGCAGAAGTTTGTGCTTATATAGTGTATTAAAAAGCTGTTGGCGTATTATGGCGTGTTAGATGATGAGAAAAATTTCATAGTAATTCATATTTAATCAGAAGAAATGAAAGTACTAAATATAACATGGCTCTGCTTTTCCCTCGAGTGATAAAAAGCTGTACATTTAAAATGACATCAGATCCATGCTCTCTAAAACAAAAAAAGAAAGCCTTGAGAGAGAGACATACAGGAAAGGGGCAGTTGTCCACCCTCCCATCGCCCCAGAGTAGAGATACTACAAATGTAGCAAACTGAGACTTACTAAGATTTGAATAACACAAGGAGCTCCCGAGACCACAGACCACATGCTTCCTGTTATTAGAGTGACTTGTGTTATCTGTCCTCTGAGTATCACATTCAATATGAAAAATAGAGATTACTTATTCTTCAAATATATAAACAGCCTGTCACAATTTAAAGGGTTTTTTTTCCCAATGTTCAATCTTAATAGTTGTTTCGTCCTATGCTTTTTACAGCTCTTTCTTCCTTTTTTTTTTTTCTTGTTTGTTTGTTTTTGATTTTGTCATTTGAGACAGGGTTGCACTATGTAGACTTGGCTAGCCTGGAACTTGATATGTTAGCAGGCTGGCCTTGAACTCATAGAGAGCTGCCTGCCTCTGCCTCCCAGGATTCAAGGTGCAAGCCACCATGCCCAGCCTCTTTCGGCTCTTTATCACATGTATTTTTTTCCACTTCCATTCCAGAAAAAGAAAAATAGTATGAAAGCTAGTAAAAAGAAATCTAGTTTGTTGATGGACTTTATTTTTTAACTTTCAAGTAAGAATAAAATTAATATCTTAGAAGATTAAAATTAGAATATGTATTAGACATAAAATCCCCAAGTTTAATTTGTTTGCAGGAAAAAACTTCAATTGATAAAAATCTCTTTAAAACTTGTGTAAAAAGAAAATTGACTTGCATTGCCCTTCAGCCTGCTTGCATAAAGATCTTAAATCAGCTGATGGCCAACCACCACTTGAGTTACACAGGTCAAAACACATTCTGCTCAGTCTAGAAGCATAGAATAGGAAAGAAGGACCGATTTGTTTAAGAAAGGAAATGTCTGATAGTAAAAGTGGAGAAGTAGAGGGACTGGAAAGATGTCTCAGCAGTTAAGAACAAGTACTAGTCTTGCAGAGGACCCAGGTTCGCATCCCAGCATCCACAGCTGTAACTCCAGCCCCAGGAGATCCAGTGCCCGGAACTCATGCACATAGCCCCGCACAGACACAGACACATATAATTAAAATAAATACTTAAAAAGTAAAGTCAGAGAAGTAGAAAGACAGACTCTCTGCTGTTTGGCTAACAGCTGGAGCAACAAGCCATTGTATTAGGAATGGGAATTTGATATTAGGGGTAGCTTTTCTTTCTCTCTGCCTGTACATCCCATTCTCATACCTCCATCTGGAGCCAGCTGAGAAGACCGCATGCTTCCTGTTCATAATGAAAGGAATCAACTGAGAAGGGTGTAGGGAAAACAAAGAGCCAGGCCCCTGTACCTGTCTGACAGCATATCCCTTGGTTCATCCCATCAACACGTGGACCCTTCTGTTTGAGAGCACTTCCCTCTATGCATACCAGGCAACTCTCAAAGGAAGCTGCAATTACTTACTATCAGACCCCACTTAGGGAGCTGCAGCAAATTAAAAGACCTGAAAAGCTCTTGCTAGAACTGGAAAGGGGTTTCTTTAAACACCTTAATTTTTCTTTTTTATTTTCTGCAAAGCAAACATTTTCTAAATGAGGTAAATTGATTACTACACTCTTAGCGCCCATCAGTCATTCATTTTTGGTGAACTCAAGGGTTGCACCTGAGCAGTGGCTGTGAGGGGCCGTGGAGAGATCTCAATCACATGTGTATGTGTTCTTGCATTCCTCAGTGGAGACAACCAGCCCCAGCCTGCTAACCGCTGACAACACCCTTGAGCGGTCCTTCTTCATCCGGATGAAATCTACTCTGACCAAACGCGGTGTACACATCAAGTCATCAGGATACAAGGTAAGCCGGGTTTGGGGAGGGGACGCATCCAGTAGGAGGCGGTTTACACTGAGTTCTCCAACTGCTTTGGGTACATATAATTAACGCACGGGACCTTGAGTGTCACGCAGCAGAGGCTCCCTCACCATTTTTCTGTCTCAATGGAGACATCTTTATACCTCCCCCTTATCGCTTTAGACGTTGCTGGTGCGCCAGATGCCCCAAGCTCATGCCTTTTCTTAAAGCCTCTAGTTATTAATATGCCAAGTGCCTCAGCGCCTGCTAGAAATTCACACTGATGGAGAAGGTAAGCCGAATTTCTCTCGGCCTTGCAGGTGAATGTTCCAGAGTGACTGCGACGAGAATCCCTCTTTTCTCGTGTTCCTCTTGAAATGACTCTCCCAGTCAATAACATTATCACCTAGATTTGTACATGTGGAGTTTAAAAGGACAAGTTGGGGGTGAAAAAAAGATAAAGTGCTTGCTGTTCAGGCATGAGGACCCTAAGCTTGGATCTTTGGCACTCACATAAAAGCCAAGTTGAGCGACACTGAGGAGGCAGAGACTCAAGGATCCGTGGGCTTGCTGATGAGCCCAAACTAGCACTGTCAGTAGATCTGTCAAGCTCCAAGTCAGTGAAAGACTGTCTCAAAAGGCAAGGTGGAGAGCTCTTGAGGAAGACACTGGACACCAACCTCTAGTTGCCACACACATACACACACAACATACACACACATGCACACATGGACCCATGCACACATGCACACACATACCCACAGTCAGGTTGAATCTGAGAAGCCTACATTTTGAATTCCAAATCTTGGACTTTTTAACATCCACAGACTAACTACAAGGCATATATATTCCTCACGAGCAGAGACAAAGTCTGGAGTCATAATCTACATTATCATCATTTTAAGGTTAAGGATAGAAAAGCCTTCTAATCTCAAGAAACCCCCAACATTCTAGTTACTATAGCAACATAAATTAAGACCTAGGAAATTTATGAAATGCCTTTGGAAACCTGAATATTATGATTTTACAGCACACTAACCAATCTCTTAAACAGTATTTATTGTACACAGGAAGGAAAGCACAAACAAAATGTAGCGCCAGGGTGCCAGCATGACCTGCGCCAAGCTGAGACCTTAAAGCTTCTGAGAGCTCCGTGCTTCAGGGTGACAGTAGCACTATTGTTGGTGGTGCTAACAACCATTACCGACAGGGTTCAAACCCTTTATGTAAATCATCAAAACACTAGCAGCTGTATGAAGTCAGAAGCACGTACTTTCGTTGACATTAATTCTTTAAGGAAAAAGAAATGTTTTAAGAAAAAGAAAGGAAATGGAAAATTCTTCCAAGGACGACCTTTAGCTGAGCTGTCCCACAGTCTGAAAGGCACTGGAGAAGCAACCTTGACCTTTAGCAGGGTGTAAAGCAAAGACAGAGCAACTGGTCAGCTTCTGCAGTAGCTCCCCTGTAGATAGTTATTACAGTCATGTATGGGAGAAGCAAGAAAGGCCTCGTCTTAAGGGCCGTTTTGTGCTTCCCTGACTTGGGGAACAGTGTGCATCCACTCTCTATTAACTGTGAGCATTAGCACATTTGGAGTCCCTAAGTAGATTGAAGATGGGAGATATTATTTAAGTGCTAGAGAGGGTCATTCTTTGCATTCCAGATTTGGGAATCCTAGGGTTTCCTTTTTAACTCTTACTTTTTTAATCTGTCGGCATCTTCTCTGGTTTCTGCTGGTTGGCAGGGGGCATATCACAAATGGAAAGCAATAGTTAATATAATTCAGTATCAGTGAGTAATCTAATATTTTGAAAAACGAAATATCTTTGGATATTTGATCTGCAAAAAGAGGGAGCTGTATGGCTACAACAATAATAGGGACAAATAGTTCTGTCTGGACAAGAGACCAAGCGTCTTGTTAGGTTGTGATTTTGGCCATTCAGGTGCCTCAGTAAAGCTGCTCTCACTGCCTGACCTGAAATTAGACGTGTAAACATCACCCATTCAGTGAAGACTTCTGAGGTCCTGGTATGGAACTTGTTCTAGAGTCTAAAGTCCCAGGATCAAGCAATACGATGTCCTTGTCTCCAAATGCTTGCTCTCTGGAGGGGGAAGGTGACTATAGCGAGTAGTAAAGGCAGTGATCTAGAGAGGAGAATGAGAGCTAAAGAAATAGCTATCGTCTCAGAGCCCTGGGATATCTGGGCGTGGTGAGCTCTCCCAATTGTCCTAGAAGAGTGTTTGGACTGTTCCCATTTTATAAAGAAACTATGGGTGGAAAGATGAATTAGCCTATCCAAGGCCACACATTGATGAGAGAGCAGGCCTTGGGATCCTGACTCCATACCCCTTGCCTTTGCCCACCAGGCTACACTATGCAGAGTTAAGTGAGGAAATGTGAAAGCCAGGGACCTCTTTAGATAGGACAGGCCACAGGAGGCTCCCCTGAGAAGGTGGCATGTCACCTGTGAGTCATGCATGAGAAGGAACTAACATAGGTACAACCAGTGAGAGGTGGTATCTCACACAACATGAACTCGGGACTAAAGACCCCTGACTGTCAAAAGGGAGACAGAATTTCAAAAGCACGACCTCGAACAAGAGTGGCCGAGCATTTGGGAGCTGTTCTAGAACCTGTCAACTCATATGCCCGTATTTGTGTGACATGCCTGTCAGAAAGTCTGCCTCAAGAAACCATGGAAGCCTCCACCCAGGGTCTTGTTCTCCCCCTCAGAACTGCTACCCTCAGCCCTTTCATTCCCCGTCACCCAGGGAGATGAATCACCCAGCAGGCCCAGCCTTCCCCTTCTCTGCAACAAACGTTCCTCATTAATTAACCTTGTCTGCAAGTTAGGAAGACCTGATGAGAACCCGTGACGCGACACAGCTGAACAGCGTCCCTGTTTATCTGTTCATTCTCAGTAAGTAAATCTAGCAGCTTATAAAACATTCCAATAAAACTGGTAATCACCCACCACCACACAATAAACACAAATAAAAAGGAACTGCGATGATAATTTCTCTGCACTTCCAATATTCCTTCTAATTTATTATCATCGCGTACATGTTGGTTTTTCCCCCATAAAGGTCCACAAAGGTCTGTCTAGGTCCTTGTTATTTCTTCACTTTTTCTGTGACCTTGGACTCTGAGCCTTTCTACCTTTCTCGAGAGGTCATCTCCTGCTATAGTCATGGCAGCATTCACAGCCACAGAAGGGGCACTTACTGAATTCTGACTGTACGTGAGGAACTGCGCCTAGCACTTCATTCTTATTTGTCCACGAAAGAGCATTGTTTTAAAATCTCCTGAGTGCGGGCTGTACTCTGCATGCCCAGCTTTCAGGTGGTGACACTGAGGCTTTCACAAGTGAGCCACTTTCCCATGTTAAGCTGCCGCTGGAGAATCAGAATGAAAGCCAGGCAATTAAGCTCCGGAATTCGCCCTCTAAATCCTTCTGTCTCACTCTTGAAAAGTGAAGTGCAAAGAAAGGCTCAGTTTCAGATGATGGATCTCAGCATATGATCACCTACATTTTTAAAGTGAAAACTTCCTGCCTAAGACCTTCCTGGTGTAGCTTACCATGTCCCTCCTCTCTGATGCACCAGGATGTGGTGAGTCCAGTGCCTTTGGAGCCCCACAGTGCTAGAAACCCACCCTCCTTCCCAGGACTCTTGTCCTGATCATATACAGGCCGCACATCCCTAACCTGGAACTCCACAGTCTGAAGCATTTGCACAGTGGCACAACGCCACAGTGGAAAATTCCACTCCGGACTTCATCTGCCAGGTCATAGCCAAAGTGCAGATAGTACTAAAAATTATCCATAAAACCACCTTCAGGCTTCATGCATACGATACATATGACCCGTGAATGAGTTTTGTGTTTAAACTCCAGTCCCGTCCCCAAAATATCTCGTCACGTATGCAAGTATTCTGAAAACTCTGAAAACACTTCTGGCCCCAAGCATTTTAGATAAGGGATACTCAACGTGGACCCCACAGCCGAGAATTCTAGCCAAGAAGTGCCCATCCCGTCCAGATTCAGGAGAGGAGCGTAACATCAATTGTGGGGGCTTCACTCACCACACCCTTGACCTCGGGGAATTGCTCTAATGAAGTTTTGTTCCTCCCGCCCTGGCTGCTTTGAATTCCAAGGCGGCATGTTATCTGGTCCAGCCACTTTTTATGCCTTAGGGGCCTTCCTGTTGTTTAGGTCTCATTGTTGGCCACATATCTTAGCATAACACAGCTCTCATTTAAATTGCCTTGCATCAATATTCTGCCTTCTTGATTAGGTCTATGTCTGGGGGAACTTACTAGGTAGAGCACATGGGGCAAAAGGAGATATGTAATCAGGGAAATTATGGGAAGGAACACTAATTGGGTTGCCTCCTAACTCCTGTCCTCGGAGGATAGCTTCTTCTGGTGTGGGACTTCCAGCTTCCTAATCTATTCTTGCATGCCCACCAGCACCTCTGCCATTTCAGGAATATTTATCCCCACACATTTTAATGCCCTAACTCTGATAGCAGAGTAGAGCAGCCTATACGCTGGAAAACAAGGAGAGAGGCCCTGTCCTGTTTTATGCAATGCTAACAGTGTTGTTGAGTTCTTCACAAAGGTGAAATCTTCACAAAGGTGAAGTTCCTGCCGAGGTATGTACTCAGGGACCACTAAAGGTCACTGCGGGGGACCTTGGGGGACTTTTAAAATCCAACAACCCTCATCTGGGATGATTTGGGTACCAAAGTGTTGGACTACATGACTGGAAATCCATCCAGCCTCCTTAAGACGAGAAAAACAACTGGTAAATCCATCGGCTTGTTGGGATTGCTGATAACTCCCATTTCACGAACTTCTAGTCCCAAATGTATAGTGACAAAAGCAAGAAATTGAAGTGTGAAGTTTAGCTAAGGAAGACCTCGCCTTCTCTGAGCACTCACATAAGTGTCTTTTAAAGAACAAATGTCTCTTGCTTGTTTTTGCAAGTTCCTAGTAGCAGCCGTCCCATGCAGTAAATAAGCTCATATGGTTTTCTCAGTGGTTTATCTCATTTGGACATGATAGGACTCTTCAAATGCTTGGTGAAGGCTATGGAGCCTTTCCCGTGGTAAATTGCTTTGCATCTATAGGTTCTTGGATTCTAGGGGTTTACCCATTCATCTCAAGTTACAAAGTACCACTTACTAGGAAGCCATCTTCAGAACTTATTTTTAAAAAAACAAGTTATTATGTCTTCCAGAACACATTTTATGAGTATCAATACTCACCCTTTACTTCCTTCTCCCCTCTGCTTCCCATTTAGCTACCTAGTATTAGTATACACTGAAGTTAGACTGCAGAAGTACAAAACCGTGTTTCCCATTCTGGTATCCTGACATGGATAAGAACCATCTTCTAAAAAGATTATTGTAAGTAAAATATTATACTTAAATTATTAAGGGCTAGCAAGATGGTTCAGTGGGTAAAGTTGCTTCCAAACAAGCCAGATGACCTGAGTAAATAGAGATTATTTTCAGTGGCACCTGGTCCCTCTTTCCTGTTTACTTAGGTATACATCAAAAAAATTCTCAGTATCAGAATCACAACTAGTTAATTTTAAAAGTTGCAAGTTCTTTAGGTACAAACTGAGTCTTGATTGGTTGTTCCTATGGATGAGTTTCAAGATGCTTGCAGACTGGCAGAGATCCTGCTCTATCAGTCATTTGGAATTTTGGTTCTGCCACAATTCTTCAGTAAGAAGCCTGCCTTTCCGCTTGGTCCTCACTCATGGTAGTACACTGCTCAACTTGGCTAGGTCTTCCTGCTTCCCTTTCCATTCCCCGGCCTGAATGGCTCTTTTCCAGATCTGCTGTGAGGCATTTCCAAATTAGCCCCCAGCAGACCTTGCTTCTCCCTGCTTCTCCTACATCCTGTTCAGATATCTTCCCACGAACTCAGAGGCCGTTTACTTCTCTGCTGGTGTGTCATCGACTGCTCATCATCCCAGGGTGCTCATGAAACCAACCCCAGCTTCCCTCCCCTACACCATCAAACCATTCTTCCTGGAACGCTTTCCACAGATCTTCTAGCTATCTCCGACCAATTATCCTTCCCAGAATGCATTTGTATACTCACGGTGCTATGGTTTTAACCATGCTCATTTCTTTTCCTAAAATGCTTCTTGGCTACCTAGAAAACTCTTCACCACCATGGCACCATGTACACATGACTCCCTTTTTTGATCTCCCAGCTGAATGTAAGAACCAGGCCCCTCCTCTGAGCTACAGTGGCATCAGGTATACCCTTTTGTGCCTCAGGGTTTTTTTTTTTTTATCATTTATTTTTATTTATTTTTCCTTCTCTTGGACAATCCATCCTGACCCCAGCCTCCTCTCTCCCCCTGATCTACCACCCCCACTTGCCCTCAGAAAAGAGCAGGCCTCCCAAGGTTACCAATCAAACAAGGCATAACAAGACGGAACAAGGCTGGGCACGAGCCCCTACAGCAAGGCTAGACAGGGCAGCCCAACAGAAGGAAAAGTGTCCTAAGGGTCTCTGACCCTTTTACAGCTTGCTTCTATGACAAATAGCATCATTTAGAATGACAGCTATCAACCCCAATGACTATATCATGATCTGGCTCCCATTTCTCTATTTTGTCTCAAGGATATTGTGAATCTTTCTCAATACATTGCCCAAAAAAGAATATGGTATTCTTTTAGATGCCAGTTGAAGACTCTATTCAGAAAGTGATAGACACATATTAGCATCTCATTCATTGTGATTTCATGTCAGTCTGTGGCGATCACCATTTTCTTTCTACATGATCTTTGAAGAATGTTTTATTTCATGCAATATATTTTGATCATATTTTATCCCCACCCTCAACCCCCCAACTCCTTCCAGATCCTATTGACCCAACTTTATGTTCTTAGGTTCCCCCCCCCCCATTTACGGGCTCCATTTCTAACTGTTAAAAATATTTGCACAATTATATGATTTCTCAGAAATTGCAAAGAATATACAAGTGTTATCATAGGAAACTGGCCCCTCCTTGCCCAAGAAGATAACTGCAGAGAGAGAAGTGTTGCATGTAATGTGCTCAGCACTAAGGGGGCAGCACTAACTAAGCTGCACGTTACAGTGGAGCTGTGGTTTTTCACTAGTGATTTCTGAGCGCATTCATCAGTTGAAAGTTGCTCTTTCTCTCTGACAAGTATGGACAATATTAGACACCATCCGAGAGTTTCTCTCAGTCTGAGATTCAGAGATGGTCCAGAAGTCTGGACATATTAGTACTTCTGCTGAAGCTTTTGCTTCAGTTCTGTGTTGTCTTGAAATGATGACTACAGCATCCGAGCTGTGCAGAATGTGGCTATCTTGTCAAAAAAAATAGGCGAATTTTCAGAGACCAAAAATTCTGTCAATCTATTCAGACTTGCTAAGCCTGTTCATTTATTGTCTTTCAATCAACCCAACACTCAGAATAAATTGAAAAAGAAAAAAAAATTCCAGAGTAAAATTTACAGACAGAGGTTACCCTGATGAAAAAAAATGCAAATAGAGCAGAAAAACCAATAAAACCTAGATTTTAAAATCATTTAGTCTCTGCTCCCCTTTTTATATTACAGCATGGTTCCCAGTGTCATTTTAAACACTGCTGACATTGTTTCGGATCTAAAGGCATGTGTTTCCCATTACAAGGCAGACAGTAGTTCCAGAGTGGGACGTGGTATTTCTCCCAGCACGTGTAAGCTAACCTGGTTTACCCACCAGAGATATAATCACTAGCCATTCTGCGATATGTCTAAGTATGTCAGTGACTGCAACCCAAACATGCTGCTAACCTACAGATCCTTCACTTTGCATTATATAAAAAATAAAGTAGGGGAAATAACCATAGCCTCTCCTTTGCTAACACTGTATCTTCTTGGGTTGGTCTGTAAGCTTTTGCTGGAACAAGTAACAAAAGTGATGGTCATTTTGAAAATGACATCCCTGATTTTTAAAACATGGACTTTTCTATATATCTTTAATAGTCTTCGAAAATTATAATGGTTTCATCAATGTACTCTCAATCTCACAGATGTGTTAACATAATTATCCCTTTTATAGATGGTGGCTCATAGAAATTAGTTTTTAAATGGACTTGAGACCTAAAAAGTAAACACTTGGACAATTCATTTCTCCCAGGTCAACATTTCAATATGCTGAAAGCCTTAAACACATGAGCACTGTCCCACAATTCCTGCCCCCCTAAAATAATCTGATCCAGTGGCCTTAAATAATGACTTTTTTGAAACCCTGTAAATTTTAAGTACCTAAAGATAAACTACTCCGTTTGACAGTACCGCAAAACACTCAAATGAACAGTGATTAGCACAAGGTGTGGCATCAGAATCCAGGGATTGGACTTTGTCCTGCATTCCCAACTCTTCAACTAGACTGATGACTTGAAGCATAGTTGTCTGTCTTGTAAAGAGGAGAGGGCAAAAGAACCTCCTTTGTAAGGCTACTGTAAAAAAAAAAAAAAAAAAAAGGAACAAAGATGAGGAGATAAAGTGTCAACCATGGTTCCTGGCCCCGGGGACTACGTGGCACATGGACCATAATTGATACGCCATCCGTGGACCTCACTGTTTGACAAAGCTTGACAGAGGTGAGTCCGGACTGCCTGAAACCTTAACCTCTGTACCTCTGCATGCACACCTGCAATGATAGACAGTAATTCATCAGCACCTCTTTGGATTATCTCCTGGAAGTTGTATGAGCTCCAGAATAAATGATTTCTCCAGAATATAGAAAATGCATTTATTTCTGGGAAATTTCTCTTTGCTTTAGTGTCCTGAATATTGATTTGATTATAAGGGACAAAATATGACTGAAATACGTCATCTGTCCCTTTAACAAAAGAAGCACATACCAAATGGTTTTCTTTGGAATTGATTTAGCGTCACGGCAAGACTAATACATCCCTTTAATGTAAGAAATGTAGGAGAGCCAGAGCTAATTTGATGCTGTTGATCTCTGGAATAAATGGGACTTCTAGGATCTACAGTGCACAAGGTTCAAGTTTGCTTATAGCCTCTGCATATCATAAATAGAACTCTCAAGGGTAGACAACTACCACTGTGGCCTAAACCCTGCTGCGTCTCCAGGGAGAGTCTGTCTGCTCGTTCCGGGTAGAAGAAAGGAGCTAGGATCCTGAACTTCAGATCTTCTCATATGTTGCCTCGCTGGAGGGACATGGTACCAATCACATCTTTCCAATTTTTGTAAATGCCCTGCTACACTCTACCGTCACGCTAGAAGTCTGACCTAATTACAAAGGTCTTTGAGTGGTAAGATCCTTATTTAAACAGAAGAATAATCACTGTGATCTGTTCCCATCCTTCTGGAATCATATTCAGGGGTGACGGTGTGGGCTGCCATATTGATGTGCACGTTCACACAAGGCTTTGTTTATTTGTGTTTTTCTTGTTTTTGAGACAGGAGCTCACTACGTAGCCCTGGCTGTCCTAGAATTCACAGATATCCATCTACTTCTGCCTCTTGAGCACTGGAATCAAAAACATGTGCCACCATACACGGTCTGCTTTTACATGTTGATCTAAGCACACTTATCTATCTTGATCTCTAAGTTGCCATGATGGAGAGTCACTTTTAAGCTTGTATAAAGTGTCATTCGGCTCATAGCAGCATCTCTACCTTCCTTTGCGGATAACTTCGTACTAGCTTTGGAACCCCCCAGAGTTCATACTGTCCTGAGATCTGAGTCTCACCTGTATTTCACAGAGATTTCTATCCAAAAATCACTTTCTTCTCCCACCCCGAATCAAAACTCACTCAAGAGTCCTCTCTGCAGCTGTCCTCTGCTTCACCACCTGCCTCATTGCTTCCCAGGGCACTGAACACCCTGATACCATTTTATATATTTATTTGTGTATTTTTTGCTTTCAACTGTAGTGTAAACACAAGAGCCTAGAGTGGTATCAAGCACACAGTAGAAATTAAACCTCTCTTTTTTGGAAAATGAATGTGTTTATAAATACTGTTCATGGTTTCTAGTAAGGCCAGAACATATTCCTTCTCTGGGTCAAAGTTTGTCAGTTCTTTAGAAGAGACTTAAGAGTTGAGAATGTTTCCCATGAACATACAACTTTTTAACTTTCCAGACCCTGATGAGTATAAGTTGACCTTTTTTTTCCTCTTTGCCTCTTAAATGTCTACCCTAATGGATGACACACTCTGTGACAGGCATTTTTCAGACTATCTCTCTGGTTGTTAAAAATTAACATGTGTTTAACTTAAACCCCACTTGTACCCAGTTCTTATGGCTAGAGCTCTAGAAGCATAATCAAGAGGTACTTGATGGTTACTTGGTACTCTGAATACATTAACATTCCTCAACAGCCCCTTACCAAATATCTTCAAACTCTTGAATCCTTGTAGAAGTCATGAACACAGAGTGGCTTAATAGGGGCGCATCTAATGGGATGAGTTAGAGAATTCTACACAGCTCCCACCCCTGAGCACAGCATTCCTTCCTCTGCCATGGCAGGCATTATTCTGGCTTTCCGGTTCTTTGGATACAGTAGGACTTGCCTTTGATTCTCCCTAGTCGGTGGTGGTCAAAACTGTCTCCTGTAACCTCCTCTACTAAAGGCATAGTTCCTTAAGGACATTCTGGGTCCTATGGAAGATGACCTACCTTCACAGGAACAGCCCTGATGTTTGGAAAGGGGGAAGTTGAAATCTAAATCTGTTGTATGGCTTCGTAGCAAAAGGAAGTTAAAGAACCAGAAATATTTCACGACTTTAACCAAATCAATGCAGCAAAGCGAGCAAAGGTCTTTGGGAGCCTCGGATTCTTAGGAATGGCTCGGAGAGTTTGTGAACCTTGTCCTCAGAGGGATTATAGATGGACTGAAATGACTCAGACTCAGAGAAGTCACTCTTGATCCTACATTGAGGGCAAAAATAAAATGTTGGTTTGAGAGGGATCCTCTCTTGTCTAATTCTAGGAGCGGTGACAATGCCTTCGCTTACTTTATTGTAATACATACTCACCCTTGTCTTTATACCAAGCAACGTCCACACAGCAGCGTATCCCCCCCCCTTGGATATGAGGAATTGGATAACTGATGGATGCCTATTCCAACATGTCTTAAATCATTTTAAGTTTTAGTGGGAAGAACCTGAAACTTTAATCTACCTGGAATCTGTAAGCATTGAGTAATTGGAAATCACTTTTAATGATAGGTGGAATTAATAATGCCAATGCTAAGGCTCTTGAAGAAATAGTGACTGAACTAGAAAATTGTCATTGTTGTTTTGAGACAGGGTCCCTCTCTCTCCCTGGCTGTTCCTGGAGTTCGCTATATAGATCAGACTGGCCTTGAACTCACAGAGATCAGCCTGCCTTTGCCTGTTGAATGTTGGTATTAAAAGCACCCACCACCATGCTGTGCCTAACATTGATATTCTTATGTTTTTAATAAACTACCACCTTTCCTGTGGAATGTATATTTTCTTTCATTCACGAGAAAGATCTAGAAGAGGATACAGTTTAAACAAGACCCCATGGTGGCCATATCTCAAACACCTGGACACGATGGCGAAACGTTAACTTCTGTGGATTTGAGCTTTAAGGCAGAAAAGTAGTGGAGACGCCTGCAGTTCCAGGCCCTTGGGCATTCAAAGTCCATTGTCACCTACCATGATGGAAACAAAACCCAAAGGTAGACCTGGGCAGTAGAACACAGAGAATCAGAGAAAGGGGGAAGTGAGTCTCAGACCCACCAACTACACTGTCGCTGTTCCACAGAGAGCTACCAGATGACTGAGTCTGGAGAGGCCCCTGTCTACTCATCCCCGACCCTGGAGTGGTCCTACCCTTTGAGAAAATCTCAGTGGAGGTGAGCCCATGAGACAGTGTAGTCCCCAGAGATTCCTCTGCCTTTTGCATTCAGCGATCACACCTCCTAATCATGCCATCCAGTTCTAAAAACTTTTAAAGCATGGTGCTCTGCTAGGGAAAATTCATGGGCACCTGCTTTTGATTTACTTCCTGCTTAGAATAATTTCCACACAGCTGTGACATTGCAGAGACTCTGCTCAAAGTATCAAACAGTGACACGCAGTCAGGAAGGGGTTATGTTGGCTCTTTGGATCACAGTGATTTCTGCTATTCCTTCTTTTTTCATACAGCATCATTAGTAACCTGTCATTCTAATAAGAGTAATTCCCTTTTGACATCATAGAGGTAAGAAGAAATCATCCCTGGCCTAAAAAACGAGGTGATATTTCAGCAACATCATTCCACTGAAGATAAAATGGAAAGCTTTATTACTCCCCGTGCCTTAAAGGAAGCTGAACACAGCATAGGCTGACCCTGGAGCTTATCTACTTCAGCTCTTTGCAGAGTGGTATGAAATCACTAATTTTAATTGTTCCAACTAGTTCTAGAATGCAGCCCCCCAAAGCTTTACAGGTACATACTGAAAACGTTTTGTAAATAAGCCTTATCTGTTTCTAAGAACCAGGGAAAACAAAAGAGAAGTCCAGTGTAACCAACAATGATCTCATTTTCCTCCTACAGCATCACCCTACCGTCAAAATATTTAGCGATTAATTTCACTCAGTCACGTGGTTAATGCTGATTGTGTGCCTGTGCGCATTACACACTGTGCAGACGTTAGGAAGACAAGTAATGATTAAAACCAAGTCCTCGGTCCAGAGAACAGAGACTAGACTTAGGCAGATGCGCAAAGAAAGGGTTATGAGGCAATTGTGCTATGTGCTACAACAGAGATGTGTTGATGGGCAGTAGGATGAAGTGAATAATGGAATGGAATGGATCTCAAAGAGAGCATCACCTTAGCCAGCTCTTCATGGGCACGGTCACCAGGCAAAGAGAATGAACCCAGGACAGTGCTGGTAAAGCAGTGAGAGAGTCAAGTGCATTGTGGAGAAAGAACTGTGGTGCTCTGGCAAGTGGGGCATAAAAACATCTCACTGGAGGCGAGTGGGGAGCGGAGACATCTCAGCAAGATCAGCAAATGTGGCCAGGACTCGAAGCCTTGGTCTCATGCAGTCCATATGCAGTGTTCAGGGTAACAAGAATGGAAATTAGGTATCGCTCATGTTAACAAAATGTCTTGGATTCATTATAAGAAAAAGGGACATGATTCTGTAACAGGAACGCCATGAAGGTTGTTCTTTGCCTATGGGACGAGAGGCTTAAGTATGTAGATTTAAGTAAGGCACTGGGAAATTCCTTTTAGAAATCGCTCATGTTACTGGTCCTTTTTTGCCCTGCTACTAATATGTATGCAGGATTTTTTTTTTCTGAATCTCAAATTGCTCATTTAAATAGACATTCCAAAAGAAGGAATATGATCTTCCTAGAATCAAAACAAAAGCAACCTAAGGAAAAATCCTTATGCACTGAAATCTTAGGTCACAAAAGGAATCAGTATAGTAAGTCAGAGCTAGACCCTAGTCAGAGAGTACTTGCTCCACACACACACTGGGGCTCTGGCTTCTGGGAGATGCCTTTAGATGTAGTAAAGAGAAGCCCATGCTTCTAAGATGGTAGCAATGTTTTTCAACTGTGTCATCTGATTCCCAGTCCCTTTGTCCCTATAAAATCTGTACATGTCACATCAGTTACAACTCATCTGCAATTAAACAACTGCTCATCAGGGAAAAGCAATTGGTGGAATAAGATCGCTTTATACCTGCAAGTATTCAATGTTGTTGGTTTTTTAAAACGCAAACATAATATATGGTTATCAGATTTTCTATATGAACAAATTTCTACCCTTTGACTCTCCTCCCAAGAAAATAAAATTTTCTTTTCTTGGATTGATGCATACTATTTTTTTTTTCATATAGGGTCTCACAATGTAGTTGAGGCTGGCATTGAACCTCCTGCCTCAGCTCCTTGAATGCCAGGGTATTGGCATGCGCTACTACACTAGGCATTCCAACAAAAAGTAGTACTGAACTTCCAAGAGTTTCTTTAAAGAGCTCTGTTTCTCCCTATTCTTGCTGTGTCTCCATCGGCTTCGTCTTCTTGTTATACAACACCTGAGTTGCTTCCACCCGACTGATTTTATGATTTTTCTCTTCCAGACATCTTTTTCTTCTCCAAATAATCAGTGTTCTCAATTGCTCACAAATGCTTCTATTCTTACCACAAGGCTAGCTGAACCTCATAGAATACAATTCCAAACTATGACAAAGCCCTTTACAAGAAGATATTTTGGCAGAAGTCAGCTCCCAGGACTGCAGGGGAAACTGCATCCTCATTACCATACGCAGAGGCTGGAAAAATGAACTGGACACAAATGGTTTTGGAGGTGTGTGGTTTCTTTGTATGTACTGAAATAGCACAGAGCCAACACACAGTAAACAAACAAGCATTATGGGTTATTTTTGCTCACTTTATAGACATACGCATTCATAAATTTTGATATGGTTGTAAGAAGCCGACTTGATGAGACCAAACTCACAGACAAGCTTCGGATCACTGGCACAACCACAGTGTAACTTTATGTTGACAATTTATCAGCCCCTCTCCGTCAAGGAAAATTGTTTTTTAGTGCTTGCCTATTAGCAATCGCATGCATAATACGAAATTGAGTTTTGGGGAGGATGGCCTACCATCTGTCTTTCTGATTTTGTTTTGAGTATTTCACACTCAAGTTCTACTGTGTATCAGACCACCGTAAAGCAGGGTTCACTCACAAGACCAGACACCAGTGTAATCTTGCAACTTTTAGAGTTAAGAGGGTTTTTTTTTGTTAGATTATTTGTTTTATGGTATGAGTGTTTTGCCTGCACATATGTATGTGTATCACAGGCATGCCTCTGACCTGTGGGGGTCAGCCCATCCCCTGGAACTGGAGTTACAAATGGTTGTGAGCTGCCATGTGGGTGCTGGGAACTGAAGCCAGGTCCTCCTCAAGAGCAACAAGTGCTCTAACCACTGAGCCACCTCTCCAGCCCCACTTAGAGTTTGTTTGTTTGTTTGTTTGTTTAAACCATTGATCCTGAAATCTGTCCATTATCCTTTGAGTGTACTTCAGATTCTGCCTGCTTTCAGGAGCCAATCCGGATAGGGCTTGTTTTTTCATGTAGAAAAGATAGTTTGCTTTGAGAAGTATTACAGCTTTTTTTTTACAAAAATAAACTTTACAGAGGAAGTGAGATATTAACAGAGGCTAGAAAAACAGAGTTCAACCAGACCGGTATGAATAATGAAGATGTATATAACTTCCCTTCCAAATTCCAATAGGTTAAGATTTTTTTTCTAATCAATAATAGTTTTTTTCTACAATAATGCCTGCCTCGGGGAAAATCAGCTCTGTTGATGTCAGGCTTATACTTCACAAAATATGCTTAGGATGGTTCTGTGAGATTGATTTAAAAAAAAAAAAAAAATAGAGTATTCTCCATGATGTAGAAAGATTGCTCAGAAGAGCACCCCCAAGCCTTCCGTGTGTGACTATACTGGTGTGGCAGGACATTTATTATGCTATGAATTCCATCGCTGATTTTGGTCAGTCCAGATTGATTCTGCAGTAACTGTAAGTAAGGAACCTTCCAGAGCCAAAAGCGGGGTAGGGAGAAGAAAAGGATGGGGGTGGGTAGCCAGTGCTCCCCGTGGCCCACTGTGAAAGTTCATAGCTTAGGGATCATTTACTTGCAGTTTCTATCAGGTCCATGCAGCCAGTGTCCTACAAAGCGAGAAAATAGATACCCAGCCACATCTACAGGTTCAGTGGTCTGGCTTCAGCAACCACAACACCAAACACAGTGAGACTATTTCTTGGGGAAAAGAAATGATTTTATTGTTCCTTCCCAAACTTATTCCCTCTCCTCTTCACTCTCCCACCATCAGTTGTCCATGCACCAAGAAAAAAGATGTCCCACCCTAGGTGCTATTGTTTGGATCTTCAATGGGACCCAAAGGCTGGCACTTTAAAGGCTTAATCCTCAGGATAGTGCTATTGGGAGGAAGCTGAACTCTAAGAGGTGGGGCTTAGTGGGTGGTTTTTAGGTTGCTGGCAGCACAGCCTTGGAGAGGACTGTGGGACCTTGGGCCCCTCCTTGCTCTTTCTTTTACTTCTTGTAAGAAATTCCACCAGGATGTGCCACCACAGGCCCAAAACAATAGAGCCAACCTGGACTGGGAACCCTAGAACTGAGAGATGAAGTAAAGGTGGTGCTTTATAAACTGAGTCTCAGATCTGTGCTTTAGTAGCGGAAAGCTGGTGAGCACTCTGGAGAGGCTCAGCGTCCCATGCCTAGAGTGAGTGGACCCTCAGACAAGGGGAGGTTCCTAAGGGGTTGAGGTAAACCATTTATGAGGTAAACCAGATGTCCACTCAGACATCTGTAAAGAGAAAAATCAATTACCCTGGAGAAGCTGGTTCCTGAACCTATGTAGAAAAGAGAGGAATGGAAGGAAACTGACCCAGGGGGGCCTAAAGTCCCAACTAGAGAAAGCCACCGTGCCAGCATGTACTTCGTGAAAGCAACACCATCTCATATTGGAGAGATTCTCCTGCTGTTCTTTCCAAGCTGAGTTCTGAGGAAATGGGCAGAGTTGGAGAATGGCCTCTAGTGTAATTGTGGCTCATAACTACTAATGGAGATAGAGCTGCGAAGAAAGGAGGGAAACACGGGGAAAGATGGCATCAAAGTGATACTTCACTTACCAGATAAGCCAAGAAAGTGTTCTTTTCATTCTTGCCCATCTCTCTCCCTTATCTGGCATGCTTAGATTGGGGCAAATGTCAAGCCCAAAAGGCTGGCTTCATGAAGATGAAAATGGCATCGGGAGGTCATGCTGGGTAGACATGCGAGTAAGCGTGGGTAGACTGGGTAGGTAAGGCAAGGCTGGAGAGATATCTGTATACACCCAAGCTGTCATATATCTACATGACAGAACATGTCAGTTCTGGAATTGATATCCCCCATCCCCATCCCACTGAATTTATAAAAGACAAAGACACAAGGAGATAATCCATTTCAGAAAATGACTAAGCAGCATCATTGTCCTTCTTTGCCCCATGACAAATACCACAGCTTCTTCTGAGAGTCTTTCACCATATTCTTCTCCCTGTTCTCTGTAACATCATAGAATAGGAGAGTTGAAAGGTCTATAGATGTGTTGTCTGACTTCTGTGAGGTAGGGCAGACAGAATGAGTCACTGGGGGCCTCTTTGAAACATGAGCATTTTCTCATTGACGAGGTCGCCGTGTAGTGTCTCACAAAATAAATCATGGCTACAACAGGCAAGACTTTAGATGTGCGCACAGAGCCAGCCACATGTGGAAGCTATAGTCAATGGTAGGGGAAGCCACTGCACAACGCAGGCAGAGTACCAGATCCAGACATCTCTGAGGAGACCTGACCCATGGGTCACTTGTTACTGACATTATTGGAGCTCAGTCTCTGGCTTCTTCTGGGTCTTGCTCCATAGATACAGCATGAAGAAGGCAAGTATTGTAACAGTGAAAAGAGCCACAAGGTCCTGCCTTAAATCCTACTTCATAAGGGAAAATGATGAGTTCTGTAAGATTATCATTTTAAATCCATTCATAGAGAACATGATTCGCACGGAGCCTGGGGCTCTATGGTATGCCATGGAACACAGACCGCTGGAAGTGGTTCCGTCTGTTACTTCCAGTGACTGAGTTGAAATCTGAACATGTCATTTAGAAAATTAGAATGATTAAGAGAATTAAAATCCTGGTGAACTTCCAGAACCCTTTGGGTTGTCTTCTGGGGGGTCAGGGCAAAGATATAAAATCTGCCCATGGACAAAGTAAAGCACGGTTATATGTCTTTCTGAAATAACTAGGCAATTCAGCAGGCATATTTATGACCAATTAAAATGACCACAGGGTCACTTGGTGAGTTACATAAAAATTGACCATTAATTGAGTAGCAAAATATTTGAACCAAAGTTGCTTCACACATATCATTGTAACCTAAACTCAAGAGCTGATGGCAGTGTGAATATTAACTGTTCTACCCCAGCGTAGCCACCAAAGACATTAACAAACTACCTACAGATTGAAAGCTACAATGAATGATCACAGTACGTAATCACTGTGTATACTGTAGCTTCTGTGTATATGTTGGATAATATAAGAAATTTTGTCATTGTCACTAACAAGTTAGGTTTGAGTCCCAGTTTCCCTTGGTATGTCTTTGGGCCTTAGGGACACGGGTAGCCTAACTCTGTCACTGTAAGCATCATAGAGTTACTAGGATATTAATGTTCAACATAACATCAGAGTAAACATATTCTGTGAACTCTAAATGACCGGCGTGACTATCCAAGATTGTCTTCATTAGCTTCCTTAAGGAGCTCTTGATAGATATTACCTGTCTGTTCTTAATATTATCCAGCTCTGGATTTAATATTTTATTGATTAGTGATTGAAGCCCATACCTAGTCCGTTCTTGAGATGGAGTAATCACTTACCAGTCTTTAAATAATGCTTTGGAGACACTAGGAACCTGGAAGTAGACATGGTAACAGTATTCTCTTCAGTGCCCAAGGTGAGAAAATACACCTTCTCTATAAACTACAGCCTGGTACTTTCTGTAGTTCTGATAACATGGCTTCTTATAGTTCTCAATTGTGCTCAAAGAATGAGCAATTGCCAAGAAGAGTCTTACTAATATAAATATTTAAAGAGAAATCCATCTTGAAAGGTGTCTGAAATGCAAGAGAAGGCTGAACAGTTTTAGACTGCACAGATGGATCAAAATAGGAATGGAGCATGGCAGGAGACACAAGTAGACAATAAATAGGAGCACTAAACTGGAGAGATGTCTGAACTATATTTCAGCTGTGCAATCACAACCCAACACTTCATCGCTTAGCCTCCGGTTTCTTATTTCTGGAATGGAGATACAAATGTCTGTTCTCCCTGTCTCAGAGGCAGAAGCGAGGATCGGAAGAAATAAAATTAAGAACTTGTGAATTCTCCTGCAATAGAATCAGAGTATCTCAGCAGTCAGTCTCCTGCCTGTAGTCTTGCGCTTGTTAGGTAGACAGAGGAAATCAGACACATTCTGTGCCTCAAAGGAGGAAAAGAGTCCCTGATGGAAGGTGGCTGGCATCCCTGATAGAAGGGATGCAATAGGGGGAGGGGAGTGACCAAGGGGAAAGGGGACTGGATAGGACTTAATGGACACAAATTATTTCTGCCAATGGAAAGCAATAAAGAAGGCACCCCTGGCCTGAAGACCGGTATGAAAAGGGGAATTGGGATGAGAAGATGAACAGAGGCAGACTCAGGAGGACGGCCACGGAAGATGAACAGGCTGCGAAGTTCAAGGCTCAGTTATTGCAAGTTTTTCCATGACAAGTGTGACTTGACTTACATTCCAGAAGTAATCAAGATTTTTCTCACAACGAGCCTGTCAACAACACCTTAAACCACATGGCGCTGTACTGTTAAGGAGGTCTTAAATCGCATTGCCTCTTTTGGGTCTTTCAGCAATTCTAAAGGCTAGGGATAAAAAGACGACACACGGGAAACCGAGGCTCAGAAAGGTCACATGGTTGCTCCCAGTGTTACACAAGAGACGGAGGATCATATGATTCCTGTTCCACTTTGCTTAGTAAAAAAAGTACTTTAGAAAGATAAAGCTAGCAGCAAAATGCAAGATTATCATGGTGAAAAATAAGGATCTGACGAGGAGGGTAACTCAGTGTAGCGTGTAGACTCCGCCTGTGCAAAACCCTGGGTTCAACACCTGCACCAAAAAAAAAAGGGGGGGGATGGGCAGAGACCTCAGCCACATGGTCCCGATTTGAGATTTCAATAGTCTGTGTTAAAATGAAGTTAGTGAGAAGGAATGTAACGCTGAGAGTGAGGCATGTTTGTTTGCTTAAAAAGCCTTTGGCCTGGCATTCTTATCCTTCTGTGTCCATAGTTTTATAGAGTTGGCCTTTTGTGTTATCTCAAAGTTCTTGCCTACTCCATTCAAATAGTCTTCCACTGTTATCATTTTCTTTAACCGAATGATCCAATTTCTCTACTTTGTCTTCAAGCTCTGATAGTCTGTCTTCCACATGCTCCGTTCTGTTAGCGAGGCTTTCCACTAGACTCTTTATTAGCCTTACTGAATTTTTCATTCCCAGCTTCATTTCAGCTTAGACTTTATTTACGATTTCTAGTCCCTTTACTCAATTCAATTTCCATGTCCTGAATTGTCCTCATTATTTTTTTCTGCCATGTGATAGTTGTGTTTTTAATTGTCACAACTCGACACAACCTAGGATGAACTTGGGAAGAAGGTCTCAGTGAGAGACCATCTAGAGCAGGTTAGCCCGGGGACATGCCTGCAAGAAACTGTCTTCATTGCTCCAATTGCTGTGGGCAATCCCAGCCTGAAGGTGAGTTGCACTATTCCCTGGTTTGGGGCCCTGGAATACATAGGAAGAGAGAAATCTAGATGAGACCTAAGCATGCATTCATTCACTTCTTTCTGCTCCTGACTGTGGATGCGATACAATTGGATGTCTCATGCTCCTGCCGTTGTGACTTTCCCACAGTGATGGACTATAGCCTGGAGCTGTGTCTAGAGTAAGCTCCAAGTTGCTTGTTGTCAGGAGTATTTTATCACAGCCAATAGAAAGGAAGCTGGGGAAGGGCCAGTGCTGAGGACGTGCTGCCGTTGTGATAGCCACATAGTGAGAACTTGTGGCTTATAAGCCTTGTGGAGCTTGTCTGTTGGAAGAAGATGGAAGGAAGTGTTTGGCATGTTCAGCTGTAAGAGTTATTTGTTGCTGGAAACACAACTTAATTCCTACCTTTGAAGATAAGAATGCTGAGAGAAACATAGAAAATGGAAGCCAGGCTCGTGGCGCTTCAGAGTGAAATAAGGACTCTGTCAGAAACTGGGATAGCAGCCATTCATGTGATATTTTAGCCAAGGATCTGGCTTCATCCTGCCCATGTCCTGAAATCCTAAGTGAAGTTGAACTGAGAGATGATGGACTGGTTTGTTTGTCAGAGGAAATTTCAGAGTGGGAAAACATTCAGGCTGAGAATAAGAAAGCAGCTGAGATTATTAAAGAGATCGACACCACTGAAATGAAATCTCCTGTGCTGCACAGAAACTATGTAAAGATGTCCTAGAGAGAAGCTCTCACGCCTTGTAGGCTGCATCTTGTGAGGACCCTAAGCTAAAGAGGTTCACTGGTCCTCAGAAGCAACTGTATAGGAAAGTGTTTCCTCAGGGTGAGCACACAAACGCAGATACTGCTATGGTCCAAGTGGGTATTTTGCATCTCAAGATGGCAGCAAAACTTGTCAACAGAAGCACAATCCACATGGTATTGGATTTGAAGGCATGGAAGATGAAAGATGGAGGGTACCATGGAGAGCAACTGAGGACAGGCACCAGTGTCAGGATTAGAGTCCCTGCAGAGGAGGCCTTGACAGGCTATTGTATGAAGCTGTGAAGGTGAAGCCTCAATTGCTTTGGAGACCCCAGGATATTGGAGATACCAGAACCATGGGATCCCTGCCAAGGACAACTGCAAGTAGGGTGGATTGGAGCTGGTCTAAGTCTATGAAAGAAGGTGTGTGTGCCTCAGGTGGCAGAGCTGGAGGGGTGTGAATACCTCCGTCCTTTGGAGCCCAGATGATACCATTATGAGTCCCAGATGCTGGGCATGGAGCTCCATGATTTGGTCATTTCCTGTTTCTTTTTTTGAAATAAGAATGCTACTCTGTGTCAATACATTGGAACTTTTTTTTTTATGGTGGCTTATAGTTAAGAAGATTTTTTTACTTTTAAAGTTTTGGAGTCTTTTAAAGACTGCATGGACTCTTAAAGTTGGACTGTATTTTACATTATGAGATAAACATGAAACTTTGGGGACATGAGGTAGAAAGTTTGGTTTAACATGATGTGTTTGTATGTCAAGTTGAGAAGGGATAGAGGTGTGATGATTAGTTTTAACTGTCAGCTTGCTAAGCTAGAATCACCTGGGGAGCCTCAATGAGATAGTGCCTAGATCAGATAGATCTATGGATATGCCTATAAGGAAATTTTTCTTACTTGAGTTAATCGAGGGAAGACCCACCTTGAATGTAGAGAATGGGCCAAGCATGCATACATGCATTCTCTATGTTCTTGACTGTGGGTATAACTAGCTACTTCAATTCTTGCCTTGGCTTCCCTTCCATAATGACTGTAACCTAGAATTGTTAGTTGCTTTGCTAGGGAGTTTTATCACAACAACAGGAATGACTAAAATAGTTACCATAAGTAAAGAGCGATCCATGGTTCAAGCCTGAGTAGTTGAACACTAGTCCATATGCATTCTTCATGCTCACCAGGTCAGGCTCTTAGCCATTCCTTTTATTCACCTTTCATTCTATCCCTCATTGCTCTTGAACCAGGTTATCCTACCCTATAGATGTATTGTGGGTTCCTTAGTACTCGTGACAGCTCCAACACAGTGCACAGTACCTGGCAGAAGGAAATACTAGTTGATGGAATTCATGCAAGCCTCCCGAGTTTTCTTTCTAAATCTGAGGTCAAATCTCATAGCTCTCGCTTCCGAACTCCACAGTGGTTCCCCTGTTGTCTCCAAAACAAAGTCACAATGCCTTTGTGTGTCATTTATCACTCTGTGACCTCACCAGCTCCACATTCCTAGCAGTGCCCAACTGTGTCACTCTGGTCCCTGCTTTCCTGAGTACTGAACACAAACTGCATTTTATTGTGCACTTGCTTATAAGTAGTTTCTCCAAACTAAATGCTTGTGAGTCCTAGTTACCCATAAAGCTTCCATGCCAAAGCTGCCCCCACCACAGGAACCTACCCTCATTCCACTGGGGCAGTTCCCCCCTTCCCTAGAGGGGGAACTAGCATCCTCTCGTGCCAGGCGTCTTACTCAGAGTTTGACTGGCATGTCCGTCTACCTGAAGTCTGCTACAACAGGGCCCAGCTGAGTGCCTGCCCATGGTAAGCGGTCAAATACAGAAAAGAGGCAGAAGAGCTGTTAAGGGAAAAGTGATGGGCTTAATTTTCAGGTTCTCTTTGTAAAATTGAGCCCTTTGCTGTAGTTTCTCTTAGTGAAAAGTAAGAATCATTTAAGCATGGTTTTTAAATGGCTGCCTCACTCCCCTGCCTGTTGAGATGCAGGGTGGCTGCCCTTTAAAAGCTAGGGTTCCTCTTACTCCTTACTCAGCAGAAAAGCTCCATGCAAACAAAAGGAAGAAACTGACATTTTTTAGATTGACAGATGTCAAGGGACACTACCATCTAATTTCCTTGTTGATTAATTTGTAGGTGGTTTCTTGGTAACCCAGGCTTCCAAAAAAAAAAAAATGTATTTTAAGTGGCATGTGGGTAAAAGAAAATTAATTTCTCTGCATTAAACTTGCCAGCTTTTGAATTAATTGCATGAGCATAACAATCAATTAATAAATGTTAAGCAAACGAGGGAAAATCGGTCAATTAAAAATGACAAAATTGCTTCCGAGGGTAGAGAAAGCATAAGATTGTCATAATGCTCACTTCTACGTTGAGATTGCCCGCCTCAGTACAGTTCACCTCCCACTTTCCTGCACGGCATCCAAATCGCCGAGGCTTTATTGTACTTTCTTATGAATAAAATTCCCACCTAAACACTCCTCGCTGCTGTAGCAGTGTTAAGAAAACCAAACACAAGTAGCAGTCCCCAGCAGCCTGGGAGAAGGTCACTGCTTTGGGTAGGTACACTCTGCAAATGGATTCATAAACAGGAACCTTTGCCAGGTAGACTAGCACTCTCTAAATATTAACCAGCACCCTCTGCCAGGAAGCTTGTCTTCCTCGGGTATCTTCCAGAACCTGGGCATAAATGAGAAATGGCAGGACCTTAGGAAACTGCTGGCCTTCTTAAAGCGTTCAAATCAAACCTCCTTAAACACAGTGCCAGCCATATGATTTTACCTGGGGAGGACTGCAGCCTGGAATACATAGGTTGACTTCTCGGTTTCTAGTTATTGAAATCGGTTCCCACACATGGGAAGATGGATGGCTTAGGAAATACGTTTCTTTCTGACTGGGGAAAGGTCCTGGGGCTGCACAGCCTCCTTACTGTGGTCCATTGTTAGGTTTGCCTGACCTACTGGGCTTGTTTTCAATCTGACTCACAAGTGTGTATTACCAGAAACTACCTCCTTTGTCCTCTCAAACATAAACTGAAAAAGAAATCAGACCTTGTAGTATATATAGCACTAATTTCCCTGTTTTCCCGGGGGCATTTATCATAATGGATATGTATAAAATTTCTGGAATGTCTCCATTCTAGCATTATAGAAGACCTTTGAACAAAGCTTGGAGGAAAATGGCGACATCCAAGAAGTACATTTAAATGGCTACCCCAGACTGGATCATCTTCATCTGAATGTTGAGAGTTTCTCAAATGTAATATAACCCAAGTAAAAGCCATCCCCAAGACATTTTGTCCCCCACCAGTCCTTCCCACCTCTGCGGGTAGCACCCTCCACCCCCCAGGCTCTGGACAACTGCATAAGCAGTACTGCTCTTCGGTACCGCTCTGCTTCAGACTCCATAAGATGCATTAGAAACTCGAACGTTGTCAAGCTGTCAACTCTGCCTTCAGAGATTATCCAGAACCCAGTGAGGAGGCGTCATCGCTTGCCTGGACCTCTGCAGGAGCATTCTATCTGTCCTTCGTGAGTTTACCATAGGTCCACAGAGCAGCCATGTAACCCAGCCAGGAACATTCAACAGACCTCATCACTCCCATATCCCAAAAGCCTAGGGCAGTGTCAGGCAGCAGATCAATCTGTGATTCTTTTGAATGAATGAAAGTATATAGCTTGAATGGGGTACACGAAATGATACAGCTACATCTGGACCCTTGAGAAGCATTATCTGACCACATAGAAACCAGGAAAGAGTAGAACATCTCCCCTTGAATCAAAGTAACCCACACACCTGCCAATCATCCACCCACCTCATCTCTCCCTACAAAATTGTTAATGGAAAAGAAGACATTGCAGAAGAGTGAGGTTCACTGCCTCTTAGAGCCTCTCCTTGGGGGGACCTGCCTGCCTTGAGTAAAGCAGAATTATGGAAATAGATGCTGATTCTACTTGCCTTCTTTCTCAGCCTTCATGAGCTTCAATAATCAAAAAAATTGTTACTTTATTATTATTATTTTTTTTTTTTTGCTAAAATTCCAGGGAAAGAGCAAAAGATGTGAGGACTATACCAAAAGAAGCATGCTTTTAATTAAAATAGATTTGGAAGAGCCACTGAAGAACTGCAGGAAAGCAACCTGTTTCACCCAGTTCCAGGGAAAGTACATTAATATCCCATGTTTTTGTTTTATTTAGTCTTTTCCTGGCTGTGTAGAGAGTCACCCAAGGTAATGGGAGGGCTTCTAGGGACTACATCAAATAGAGCCCTACAAAGAAATGTATTCTCCTCCTCCCACACCATGGATGGGGACTGCACTACAGAGAAATATTTGCTCTGCCTTGTCTTACAAGTTTACAAGATTGGTTTGTTTGGCCACTGACACCTATGATCTGACACAACCTTTCCAGCAACTTCCGTCCTTCAAAGGCTGAAAGTCACCACTTCCTGCACAGGCTCGCTGTGCCTTTATACATGTTTCCGCAGAACTGCACTTCACTCAAAAGGCTGATCTGGGCTGGGTGTGAATGCTCATGGTGAAGCCTGCATATGAGCACTGTTGCTGATTGCTTCATTAGAACCCTCTGCGCTTCGAGGGCCATATGCTTTCAAGTTTCTCTAAATGGTATTAGGGAAAAATATCCTCAAGGCATTATTTTTAAAGGGGACTTCAAACGTTCCCCAAGAAAAAAAAAAAAGGATAGCACGTTTGAACTCCTCCAGGGGGGTTGCAGGAGAAATCTCGCTTAGCAAGACTGTGAAAATGGAGCCATCTTTTCAGTTTCGAGGGGAAAGTGCTGGTCACAATCAGGGATAAATTTGAAAAGTGGATGGAGAAAGATGCAGAAAATCTCCAAATCCTTGAATCTTTACCACAAAATAGCAGAGCAGTTCATGACTTGAGGAAGGATTTTTTTTTAAAAAAACAAGTTTTCATTTTATATATGATTCAGTAGGGAAATTTAAACATCTCAGCACAACTTCAGTATGCACAGGTCTATAAATTCTTCCCACTTCATTCCACACAGGAGAGAAATCTAACACTACCTCACATTTGGATTACATGGATTCACACTGTCTTTACAAAGAGTAGGAACGGCAGGCTGCAGGGAGGAGGAAGCCACCCCTTTGATGGTACCCTGTAGAAGTTCTATCCCGGAGGTTAACTCTTCAAGTTCAAACCCTCCTCTCTTAAACAGGTCCCAACCTGATCTCCTTGGCTGCAGTGATGTCTGGTTTCTTAGGCATCGTAGTTATGATGTTACATATCAAAAGGACTCCTGAGAACTGTCCCCTCTGTTTGATAATTCTAATGTTTGTGCCTATTCTATATTTACTCAGAAGGCAGTTGCACTGGATGGTAAGCCGTGAACAGTCAGAGCTGCTCCCTCTGTATGTGGGTTCATATTAAATTGAGATGCTTTCCGTTTGCCCTGCTTGTTCCCACACATGAGTTCCTAGTGTCGGTTTGTATTTGGCATCTTGAGCATATTAAGGTTTTGCTAGTGCGTATGATGTTATTGCCAAAAGCACACTTGAAGCAGTCTGCACTAGAACAGTCTTTGTGCCAATTACTTCAAAAAGTATTCTAGAAAGTAGAAAGGGGGGGGGGGGATTCTTTCTTTTCTTTTTTTTTTTTTTAAGTGAGCTTTCAGGTTATAGAGTGTGGTTTCGATTTTAATTTTTAGAATCGATCTTCCCAAAACGATGACTCCTTTCAGCTCTGGGCTGTGCATCTCTGCGCCCCGAGCCCTGTTTTAAGCCTTCCTAAGAAAACGGAAATCCTGATAAAGACATAGAAATAGCACCGGCGATCGGCAGGACTGAGCACGGTACTGCCGCTGCTGACACTACACCCTCATCTGTTTAAACCGCTTCGGAAAAGAAACCGCTAGAAGCTTGTTAAGGAGTTTCCAAATGTGTGACTGTAAATGACTATCTCTAATCATGGCTGAGTAAACCAATGGGGCAGCGAGCCGGTGGCGCGCACAGAAGGCCTGCTGGTGCTGGAATCGCATCTGCTGGATGGATAATGACCCGTGTCAGTGCGTGGCTCTCTGGAAAGTTAAAGTCCTGAGTCTGATCAGTTCATCTCGATATGTACACAGACACAGACACACATACATGTTTAGGAAGAGACAAGTATGTCTGCTGACATTCTGAATGGCAGGAAAAGCACTGGGCAAATGATCCCTTTTAGGTTTGATCATTAAGGAGTGTTTTATCTAAATTCATAGAATACTGGAGTTGAAAATTATTTCCCCAAATAATATGACCTGTTTGCTTTCAACCATTTTAATTATCGAGCAGTTTTAATACTATGTCGCTATTATTTATGGCTTTCCTTTAAGAGGAGAATTAAAAACTACTCCACCTCAGGAGACGGCCCTGCATTGACGATCAGTCTGGCTGGTGGGTCTGTGTGGATAACTTTAATTCTGCAACCTCTGTAACTGGGGAAGAGAGGGGGTGACCCCTTTTGTGGAACCACCTCGTGTTTCTTCTTGGCCTGGACTGCTGTCTTATAACTCCTGCTCGCAGCTGCTTTTGAACATTTGTCAGATTTGTTGTAGTTTAGAGTGTCCATATAAAATTTTGCTAGAAACCTTGAGAGGAAAATAAGAAACTTTAGAACATGACTAGTTGTCAAACTCAGGAAGTTTATGTAAAATGCACCAACGTGTTAAGCAGAGGCTGGAAACATACCCTGGCATTTGTTTCTAGTCAAACATAGACTGTGTTAGATCTTTCCTAATAAGAGTCTATAGATTCTAAAGACAGCGTATCGCATACCGTAGCTATTCTCTCTGGGAAGCGGAGCAGGAGGAGGAAGTGGGGGCCAGTTTCTATTCCTTGCCTGGCATGAGACTTGTTCAGAATCGTCTTTGTTTCCTGACTAGGTTGGACGATACAGTCGCAGCCTGTTATATTGAGAAGAACTTCTCTCTGCCCTGTCGGTGGCGCTAAGCCACGAGGGGCTCTGGGGGCCAGGAAGGGTGATGCCCATCCTCCACTTCAAGTGACAGGGAATGAGGAAGTCGCCCTCTCCTACCACACAATGGTCCTCTGTCCTTCTCTAGAGTTTAATAAAGTAACTGAATCAGGTGAAATTTGATCAGATGTGTACAGTACAGCCTTCTCGCTTTGCCATGTAACAATTTATAGAGGTGTTTCTACCACGGTCCTGTTTTATTAAATGATATTTGAAGTGTTCCGCTCTCAGAGAAAATGTGGTTTACATCCTTGGCATACATTTACATAATCTCCTTAAGGAGATCTCAGCAGCTTAGTTAAACTACCCCAATAAAAAATCTTACCTTTGGTGAAAGAGAGATTATTTTCTCCAAAGGGAACAAGAAGCAGATACAGGGTTCTGGGCCCATTTTTGAGGACTCTAGCTGTAATTGTAGTTCTGTTTTCCATGTTATATATTTTAAGTTTGTTAAAGGAGATGGATGAGTAGTAACTTACGTTTGGAGGAGACAGTCATGGAAGGAGAGAGTGCTCTATCTAGTGTATATTAAATGTGGGTTTTGAAAGTGGATTTTTACTTGTTGCCTTAGAAAATGTTTCTACTTAAAAATACTAATGAAACAAGGGTAATGGATTACCAGCAATCTCTCAGCTCCCCACTGGAGCCATCAAATTAAGGGTTAACCTCCCAGGATCCCCTGAATTAATCAGGAGCTGAGCCAGGGGCTGACTGGTGAGGGGGAGGGGATTGGCGGAGCTCAGCCTCCCCCTGGAGGCTCCCAGCACAACAGAGCAGCCCACTGTGGCATCGCCACTGAGAAGGCAGACCCTTTCACAAAGAAAAGAGCAGGCCCCGGAAGCATGTCCCTAGTCCACACCAGCTCAGGCCTCCTGCTTATCAGGTGCCAGTCCTCCATTGTCTGAGAACCAGAGGGCACCAGGTCTGAGTGATGTGCGGTACAGAGTTCATTGTCAATCCATGTTCATCTTGCCTTTCTCCTTTGGAAGGCAGGCTATTGTGTGCCCCTGGGTGGCCTTTATTAGGATCCATAGGCTCATCCAGCTCCCCGTGGAGAGAAGCTGCCGCTGGGTGGACAGTAAGGCCTGCCAACCACTGCCATCCCATGCAGTAGGGAGGGCCAATGCCCTGGTCCACTCCTGAGAGGCAGAGAATCCAAAGCTGTAGAGAGGGGACCTGGGAATCCACTTTCCTTACAAGCCTTCCTTTCTTGTGCACACTCCGGTTTAAGAACCTCTAATTCTAGAAGTTGTTTTTGCTGGTTTATTCAAACAAAATCCCTGGTATCAACATCAGCAATTTTATGGTTTCTAATTAAAGAGCTCAGTGTGCTTCCCCTGTGCACCTGGCCCTTTAAGTCATCTTAGGTATTTGTGTACTGAGCCATGTAAGGGGACTCCATCTGTGAGAGTAGGAGGGTCCATGTTCACACACATCTCTGACCTGAGCACCTCAGTGAGAATTGAAGATCCTCTTGCTTCCTTCCCTCCGCTCTGCTGGCCACAGTCCCAGATGTCCTTCTGTAGCCTTCCAGATGTGCCTGCTTCCTGCTTACCTCCACTGGCTCACAGGAACCAGATAAAGCACCATACAGTATGCTCCTGTGACATCACGCCCCCCCCCCCAACTCATCTCCATCCAAATCTGGAGAGATGCTGTAGAATCCCTGAAAATTAACATTCCCTGCATAATTACAGCCCTCCCACCCAGCAAGACTGATTTCTGCCAGAATTATTCTTTCTTAAAGCTGCCCAGACAGATACCTCCCTAGTTCCCAGACTCTCTCCTCTCTTCCCCGCCTACCTCTACCTCCCTACCTCTAGCCTTACCCTTGTTGGTAAGGAAATTCTTTTGGACAAACTTTCACTTCTCATCCCAAGTTTATGGACACCTTCCATGCCTCAAAGCTGACATCCCAGGACTCCCTCTCTTCTGGCACATCTGCCCTTGGCCCTGGGAGACAACTGTCTTATCATGCCCTCCCTGCCCAGCGTTCACATCCCCTGACATGTGATCTTGCCACCTCCTTGAGAAGTCAGACTCCACACACACACACACACACACACACACACACACACACACCCCCGCCTGTTTGAAGTTCCATTGTAACTTACATCAAACCTGCAGTTTTAATTCTAAAGTCTGCTTCTAGAACTAAAGTCTGAGATCTTGGAAAGAAAAGGGAAATGGAATGCTATACCCTGCCTCTCAGCGTCTAAACATTTCTGAGCTTTCTTCTCCAAACTGTTTTGTTCCTATGAAAGGACCTGGTTTCAACTATGGCATTTAGAGGGTAGGTTGTTGGTTGGCTGGTTTTCAGGTCTTGTGCAAAGAACTTGGTGGTTGAAGACAGAGATACAGAGATCTACTCAAATAGTCTCCAACCTAAGAATATAGTCTAAATACTCAAAAGAACAGTCTAGAAGAATTTGCATGAAATAACATCTACAAGGTCAATGTTATTATGCTGATGTAAATTAAGTGGTTGTGCTTTAGGCTAGATAGTTTGGTTCCAAAGACCCCAGCAAAGCCCTTATCTTTCCCAAGTTCTGGGCTGCATCAAAGTCCCCACCATTTAAATAACCAGCTGATTCTCCCTCATAAGCTGGTTTGATATCATCTATATTCTAAACCAGACTTCTACAAGGGAAAGAGAAAAAAAAGAAAAGAAAAGAGACCAGAACGCCAGAAGGAAGCTTAAATTTTATGATAAATTTAGGCTCCCTTAAAGGACAAGTAAATTCTCTGAAGATGTTCTGAACCCAGAGATCTGTAGTTTTCTGTGCCCGTAGCCCTGTTTGTCCCCTGCCCACCCCCCACTCTGTGCTGTGCTTCACACCGTGTGTGCCAAATAATGCCAGCTCCTTTTTTTGATAATGTAAACATTTCCTAATACTAGAACCAAGATCTCTCCCTACAGGAAAGGAGCCTGGCTTCCAGATACGATCCCCCATTGTGGACCTTCTTTCCTTATTGACAGGGGAGGTTTTATGGAGGTCTTGCAATGGGTTTGTGTGTCATGAGACAATAGTTAGGAATGCATGTAAGGGTGTGCCACTAACAGGCAAGGGAAAGGAGCACATGGCAGGAAAAGATGTCGAATTGTATCTGGGCAGTGTGGCTTGTCCCCACTCAACACTGTTCTGCATTCTGCAGGTGCACTCACAACAGCATGCACACCCCCATCAGAGAAAACTACAGGTTAGATAGCGACTTTTTTCTCTTTGGGACAAGCAAGTAATGCAAATTTGCCTGGTTTGATTACAGTGGTAGGATTTCAATCTGGAAATCCCCAGCCTCTGGGCAGTACTGCATAAGGAGTTGAGGAACCGTACAGGCTCTTGCCTTTCTGTGCATCTCCTGATGATGAGGATGTGAGAGGAAGTATGAGGCTCAAGTGTACATGAACTTGAGCCTTAGGAGCAAAGGATCTTAGTGCCAAGAGCTCTTTTGAAGAGTGTCTGTAGATTGAAGACCAGACTGAGATGAACATCCAGAATGCAGAGGCAGTTTTAATCTGCCATTGACCAGAACCAAAGCCACACTCCAGCCCAGACAGGATACATAAAAGCCCCTATTGGTCCACTCGGAACTACATTTATCAATTCACAGTTGTCCTCTGAAAATCCCACAAGGCATTATCAGGGGATGGTGGAGTGACGAGGCAGCACAGCCAAGTGTGCTGTATTGGGTATTTCATTATAGATCATCCATACCTGCTTCTTTCCCACCTTTTTCTCTCTGTAGAAATACCACCCTGGCCAAGCTGGATGGCTTGTCCATGGTTACCAGAAACCAGGACCAAAGCCAAAGGCCTGTTTCCAATTTTGTTGTTTTGACCCCACAATATCTCTTTTATTTTAAAGCAACCATGTTATTTTTATACTATTCAACATAATATTAGAATTGGAGCTGTATTGTATGTCTGTATTCATAATCATTACCATTCATGCCTTTAACTTTACAAGGAGGCTAGAGCCATTATTTGGAATATTGCATCTAGAACTGGAGATACTATGACAAGCCCGCATTTATTTTAGGATGTCACTGTCAATGGAAAAGAAGGGTACCTAAGGAGCTTTCAGAAACATTTGTGTGTGCGTGTGTGTGTGTGTGTGTGTGTGTGTGTGTGTGTGCGTGTGCATGCAGTGGTCCAAAGAGGCCAGAAGAGGGTGCTGGTGGTCTGGGAACTGGAGTTATAAGTGCCATGTAGATTCTGGAGCTTGAACCCAGGTTCTCTGAAAGAGTAGCCAATGCTCTTAACTGCTGAGCCATCTCTCCAGCCCAATACTTTAAAAAGAAAAGTACAATATTCTCCTCTTAGCCACAAGAGATGTAGTTCAAGACTCCCAGTGGCTAAGTATATACCCCAGTGATGGAGTTTGCTCAGCAGGTACAGGACTCTGGGTTCAGTCTGATCCCTAACAACACAAAGACTCTCCAGTGGATGCCTCAAATCTCAATAGTACCAAACCAATATGTGTTATGCTCTTTCTATGAGAAAGTTGAATTGATACACCAGCATTAAGATTTACAGGAACATAACTCGTTATAAGATGGATTGCATGGCGATATACCATCATAAGAGCTATGTGAAGTCTTGCACTCTTCTCTCTCTCTCGCTCTCTCTCTCTCTCTCACTCACATCAAGTGAGGACAGCATCAACTGTTACAGAGCAAGGGGGCCTCCACTTAGAAAAAACCCAAAACACATACTGCTTTAGGCTTCAGGTACACAAAGGCACCAAAAAAAAAAAAAATTGCCTTTGGCATTTTTCTCTTATATATGTTTTCTCCATTGATGATTTCATTGGGTTTCTTGGTTTTTAACTATCATCTCCAAGGGGGAAAAAACCTTCCAGAACAATATAACTGTCATCACCACTTCACTACGCATCTCTTACTGCTAACATCTCTTGGGCACCTTCTCCACCTCCCCAGGGTGTTAAGCATGATCATGTTTGTCCTCACACTGGTCAGATGTCCCTGCATTCCCAATTGCCATCATCACTGTTGTGCTGTGACACGGGCTAAAAAGTCATAGTCTTTCCTTCATAGTTTGTACAAAGACTTTTCAACAACCTCAGCTTTAGGTTCTAAGTAAAATCGTTCTGAAGATCCATTAGTAGACTTTCCTTAGGGTAGCAAGCAGGCATCTGGTATATAATTCTAAGGCTTCATTCAGTAAGAGCATGGACATAAAAAATAAAACAAAAACAGGCATCATCGATTCACATGACACTTGTACAAGACCCAAAAACCTAGGCTCCAGGCAACTTGCCATCTCAAAGCTAAGTGGCTAGGCTGGCAGGTGACTTCCCAGACCCTCGTACCTCACTGAAAGAATAGAAAATTCATATTTTTATCCAGATATGAAACATTATTATCTATCCAAAAATAAGACATTTGACCAACACTAACTAGGTATTTGGTCCTTATCCTTATTGCCTGATGTTAAAGACACAGACAGTATTTTAAAGTCAGAGGACTCCTGACCAATTCTAAAGCATCTACCTTGCCGTCCTCCTGGATTTTCAGAGTGTCACTGTAGGATAGTTATCGTTATTCCCATTTCACAGTGGGGAAATGAGACACAGGGAGGCTGAGTGACTTGCCTCGGGTAACAGAATCGGAAAATTGCAAAGTCTAGGCCCAACTGGACCCTGCTTTGTCTGTCCTCCGGTAACACGACGGATGGCCTCAGTCAAGCTTGGCGCTCAGAGGACAGGCAAATGAGATGCAGGCGCTCCTCCGCCTCGGCTGCCTTCCTTAACCCTTCCCCCACCCGGACACACGCCTTGGAACTGCTTTAGAAAGAATACCGAGGACGGATCATTTGGCACATCATTTCTGGTGTGTGTTTTCTGAGCATTTATAGATCTGCGCTTCTAAGAAGCTGAGTTCTCCTGATAAAACAAGACAGATCATGATAAATGAGCGTCTGTGGAAGCCTAGCTGGGAGGAGGATGGGACCGCGACACCCCTCCTGTGAAGCTAATCCTGTTTCTTTTAGCTATTTCTTTATTAGTTAATAATGAGGTCTTGCCAAAAAAGAAAAAAAAAAAAGAGTGTCTCTGATGGTGTTTTAGCACCCTTGCCTCCAGGAACAGTTTCAAATATTCATAAAGTAGCTCATCTGACCAAAGCTTAAAGCAAAGGTGCATTAAGTATGAGTTTACTCAACTTCAAACGTGGGTGGTCAAAACGCCTCTGCTGAAATAACCTAAATAATCCTCCTGCTCCTCGGCTCTGGGCGCTCATGTGAAGGGTAGCAGAGGAGAGGTGTTATTTACCACAGCCGGGACTCCGAAGGGCAGCTCCGAAAGCTTTGATCCACATCCTGACTGACAGGAGTGTGCTTGCTTTGGGGAAACAGAATAACTTAAGGGAAGCAAAAGGGAGACGGAAAAGGAATCCTTGGTCAAGCCCCTGGGAGCAGACCCACCGGATGGTATAGTTCCTCAGAGGCGAGGCAAAGAGAGGGGGACCTACTTCCCAACCTGCATCCTCATGGCGAGAGAACAAACGTGGAATGGGTGTTGTGATGCTCCGTGATGGATTTGAAGAGCAAAGCGGATGCGGACACTCAGCCACCAAACAGGGCTTCTGTAGAGTGACCCACGGGAGTCTCTTAATTGACGCTGTTTTAGATGATCCCACACACACAGGGGCCTCAGAATGCAGCAAGAGTTCACACACACACACACACACACACACACACACACACACACACACACACACGTCCAAACCCTGACGGCCACACCCCATCTCTATGGTTTTGTTTGTCTGATGCATCACTTCTAGATGCTAAGCCCGTGGTTCTCCTCCCCTGATTCTGGGTGGTATGTATACTTCCGCTCATAAACCAAACAATTCAGACCAATAGTCCCCTTGGAGTTCCTAGGCAAGTGCTTCTGAAGTGCCACAAAAATGTTGTGTGTTTTCCTGACTCAGGTGAGCACGGGGAATGATCTTAGGCCAAAGACCCCACCCCACCCCCACCCCCGCTCCTGTGATGGAGTCAGTCACTGAACTCCTGGTAACCTGGTACTGCCCAGTGAGAAGTGTCTGTCATCAAAAGAACCCATTCATGTCATAATCCTGAATCTGTTATTCAGACTTTTGTAAAATCACTGAACTTTCTGAATAAAGGAAATCTCCGAGCGATGATTCAGGAGGCAGACGGCCATGTGATCTCTCTCACTACAAAATCGGAGGACATCTTTGACTAACGAGGGCTAATAATTCAAACATTTCCTTCTGCAGCTAGCTCAGTGCTCAGCACTTTAGTCATATGATCCGATGGTGAATTTCCTATAAATGTGGGGGTTCCTCTAAAAACAACAACAACAAAAAAAAAACACAGCCCTATAATAATGATACCCAAAAGAGTCTTGTAGTGTGTAGTCCTCTGTGCTTTACCGTGCGGACATTGAGGGCACATTGACAGCCGTTGTGTCTATAGAAGAGACCGGATTCTGGTTGTTCCCAGTGAGATTTTCCTGTCCTTCTGGGATGTACATTTGACTAGTGTCCTGTACTTCATATTCTTTTCCAGGTGATTCACATAACAGGCCGACTTCGCCTCAGAGTGTCGCTGTCCCACGGGAGGACCGTCCCCAGCCAAATCATGGGTCTCGTGGTGGTGGCTCATGCCTTGCCTCCCCCTACGATCAATGAAGTCAGAATTGACTGCCATATGTTCGTCACTCGAGTGAACATGGACCTCAATATCATTTACTGTGAAAATAGGTACTTTGTTTTCATTCTCGTCCACCCATTGCACACTGCCCGTTGGTGAAGGTTTGTTTTTGGCTGCCTGAAAGATTTTACTTTCCCAGGGAGGCTCATTATAAATCCCAATCTTGTTTTTTAATGGCTGCTTGGACTGACACCAAACATGCTTTTTATTTAAAATGTACATTGCTTCCCTGATTTACATTCGGGGAAAACAATCGAATGAATTGGGATACCCAGACATCCATCCGCTATAAAGAAGGCCCACTTTGGCTGAGGACCCAAGTAGAGAGCAGGGCTGAAATGTTATTGGTAAAATGATGCAGTAAAAGGCATCTCCTGTGCCTCTGGGTGACCTGCTTCCCACTAATTCAAGGGCCTTGCATCCTGATGGGCAGTGTCCTCATGGACATTTAGCTCAGGACAAATGAGCATCTGGGGCCCCCAGAGGAAATCTGTTGCAAGAGGAATTTGTAACACTATTAAATAAAACTTTGTCATCCCAAGGATCTCTCTTTTATAAATTTAAAAAAAAAAACAAAAAGAAAAGATGATTCAGCCTAGATGTGAGTTGGCGGACCTTCCCCAGGACTGAGCTTTTACAGAAAAGACTTCTTAGCCTCTGGTTTGAAAGTTCGCTTTTTCCATTAAGCACAAAGCAAGGGATGGAGATCGAAGATGGTTCACCTTACAGACCTTTCACCTAGAAGTCACCAGCCCATCTCCCTGATGTGAGGAGAAGATCAGGACACAGAGAGAGAGGAGGAGAGGGCTGCCTGTAAAGCCTTGGGGAAAGCAGCATGGCAAAGCTGTCCATCCCCTGGTGCTGTGAGAAGAATTACTGAGGCAGTTGAGGGAGGAAGCTTTGGGGCCATAGGTTGTAGGTTTGAAGGCAAATATGTCCCCTGGGCCCTGTGAATGCCTTCAGAGGGGAAACAAGAGAGAATGGTCAAGTGGCTTCAGTAATTGACCTCTCCGGAGCCCAGCCAGGAGGAAAGCACCTGCGTCCACTGTCCACTGTCCACTGGGAAGTGTTTCTAAAGCCTAGACCACTTGGGAATGGTCTCCTATTTCCAGCCGGGGACTGGCTGAGAGGAAAGAGTTTACCTGAGCACTGAGGCTCTGTAGTGTAGACCGTATCACCTGTCACTGTTATTTGATAAGTAATTCTAAATCTGCTCAAGTTTTGTTGGCATTTATAAAAGGTTCATCACATGACATACGAGGCTGGGGGTGGGGTAGAGGTGGGGGGGGCGGGGTGAGTGTTCTCGAGAGGACAGAGGTGTCAGGAAAGACACCTTAGCCAGAAGCACTGGCGGGAGTGAGTGTCTGCTGACAGTGGCTGCTGACTTTTAATGGGTGTCTCCGCCTGGTGCTCTCTAATCACCCTTCAGTCTCACTTCCGCCTGTTCCATAGAAGGTTAGCACTGCCACCGCACCTGGCAGCCTGGGCAACGGTGATGGGGGAGGAGTCACAAGCCTGACTTAGCAACATCCTGTGAGGTCTCCCATTTTTCTTCAGTGATCAGAGTGAATGGTAAGGACCCAGATGGAATAGCCTGTGAGGAAGTTTTCATTGGAAGAATGCATCTACCATCTACATAGCCATTTAGTCTCTGAGTTAAGATGAGGATGTGAAGGAGGTACGACAGACGCCAGCAGACGAACACACCTCGGGCTTGATGCAGGTCCCCATCATGGCACTTTCCAAAAGCTGATGTCTCCACTCCTTTGTCGAATTTCCAATGGTTGTCCTATCCCAAAATGTCACTCATTGTCATTGCTGTGATCAAGTGACTAATTCTTTCAACAAGCTTTTAATGTCCCATTCTAGCAATGGAGATTATTTTCCGTGACCTGCTCTTAGCCTTTTCCTTCTTAAAAAAAAAAAAAGAAAAGAAAAGAAGAAAAAAAAGCACCATTCTTTCCCAGCTGAAGATGGCAGCACTTCTGAAAAGGTCCTTTATTAAAAGGTGATTGCATATTCAGTGTACAGAAAAGCTGCCATGGGCCAAGCTCTGGGCCTTGCTAATGCCATTCCATTCACGGATCTCTTTGCCAAGCCCTGAAGTTATTTGCAGATGAGGAAACTGAGGACCAGGGCAAAGAACAGCTCTACTACTGGCCCGCTGCTCCTGACTGCTGAACTGGTCACATTCTCCACAACAGGCTCTCGTCCATTAAAAGGCCTTGATCCTGAATTTTTGAAGGTGTTCATTCAAATAAAGAATTAACCAAAAGAATGCCTTCCACAAAGAATGGTCTGGCTTTTTCTAAGGGTTTATTATTTAATTGGGGAATTGTTAACTTGCTCCCCGGCAATTCTTCTGCAGTATTTAGGATGGCCCGGGGCAAAGCTAAGTTCTAATGCTTTCAGGAGCTGGCAAATTTCACAGACACCAAGGAGGAGGGTCTTTCAATGACATTCTGCTTCTTTTTTCTTTCTTTTGTTTCTGCAGAAAGGGGCTGTTAACTGTACTTGGAAAACAAGCTAAACAACAGAGCCACCAATCTGCCTTGTACCACAAGTCCTCCTACAACTCCTTTGCATTTCCCAAGGAATCTCCTCTTGAGAATTCTAGTTTGGCCAAAAAGATTATTTTAACCAGTAGGCATTGAGAAATCTAGTCACTCATGGAGTAGTATATTTTAATTATACTCCATAGCATTTTTTTTTTTCAAGACAGAGTCTCACTAGGTAACTCTGACCGTCCTGGGACTCACTCTGTAGACCAGGCTGGCCTCGAACTCACAGAGCTCCACCTGCCTCTGCCTCTGCCTCCTGAGTACTGGGATTAAAGGTGTGTGCCACCATACTCAGCTAACTCCATAGCATTTTTGTGTCACTATTCCTCCTTAGTCCCCTGCCTTGTAGGTCAGGCAGAATTCTCTAATTCTAATTTCATGTCTCTTAACAAAATTCTGAATATTTGCTTCACATTTAGATCCTATGTCATAAGTAATTTTTAAAGGGACAATAAAATCAGTTAAACAATATCTATTTTTTACCAACCAAAATAAATGATGCGGAAGGCAATTGATACATGTCTACATAAACAGGGAAGATCCCCCTGTGTGTTTTATAGTTTGGATTCTGTTTCTGTGTCCTGCCTGTGGACACTGGACAGTCAGCTACAGGCACTGGTACACACGTACTGTCAACCGCGGGCCCAGAAGAGCTGCTGAAATGGTTTAAAAGTTTCTGTGTAGAATCTACCACAAAGTACCAGTTAAAAGAGCCAGGAGTGAAAGCCGAGCTCCCAAATGACTGGGACTAAAAAAGATAATACCCCCAGGCATCTGTATGTCTCAGCATTTAAATTATATCCCTTGAAATGCCAATTTGGACTTTGTGCCAAGAAGCAGTTGAAATCCCTTTTTCATGGAAATACCCGACAGAAGACCAATCTGCTGAAATGAAAGATGCCTCTAATCATTTGGTATAAACATAACATGTTTTTATTTTATTATGTAACCTTGAATCATCTTGGCCTGTAATGAGGATCTTGCATTGTTACAGTTCCTCAATAATTTCATGGAATTACGTTGTCTAACTGCGCATTCTGATGCCAAGGGAAAAACCTACCTAATTATTTAAGTACAATTGCTTGATCTAGCACATACCCAAATTTAAAAAAAAATGTTGTTATACACCACAGAAATAATCTCTGCTGAGAGCATTTGCTCAGAGTACACAGTCCTCACAGGTACTTGGCACGATGAAAGTGTTGCTTGGTCAGCTTCGTGTGTTATTTGGCAGTCTCTCTAGTTTCCCCCTCTCTGAGTTCCAATCTGTGTTGCTCTCGTCACAGGATTAGCGATTATATGGACCTGACTCCTGTAGACATCGTAGGGAAAAGATGTTACCATTTCATCCACGCTGAAGATGTGGAAGGCATCAGGCACAGTCACCTGGACTGTAAGTACCCCTGCAGGGGAGTAGCCCTGGCTGGTATCATTTGTCTGTCTCTCTCTGATGTCATGGGCTCAGTGCTGGCTTGCCCCTTCATGTCTCCTGTCTATATCTGAAATGACTGTCACACACTGAGAGAAAGTGAGATAGAAATAATTTCAGCTGCCATTGGTATTATATTGAAAGCTGGACCCTGAGCTCTGAGAAATTGTGGGATCTCTAGGCAGGCATCTAGAATCGTGTGGTCTCTTGTGCTTTGTCTCACAGGAAGTAGAACCTCTGTCTTAAATGCCTCCTTGACCCTTTCATTTTCTAGACAGCAATTTCCACTTTGAAATTTGTGGTTTCAGTTTCAAGCTATCCGTGGGAAAAGACGAGTTCAGATAGGCCAGAGCCTCATAAAAATGCCTACTTGCCTAGCCATAAAAACTGGGTGAGGCAAAAGTCCCGGGAGCAGGAACAGAACACGTTACAGGAATACAGCAACTGTCGATAGCAGTCTCTTTCCAGACAGAGGCTCACACAGAGGAGCTGGTACTTCCAGCATCCTGTTCCTAGGAATAAGAAACTGGTCTTCACTCTCTGAACCTTGCTCTGGACTCCTGTCCTCACACTAAACGCAAAGAAGTCACCTGTAGTGCGGGAGTCAGGAGGAGCAGCTAGGTTGAGGCTTAGCTGGTTGAGGCTGAGTAACAACTCACATGCAGACTTGACATGCCAGCTTCTCCAGCGTCCACCTGCCTGTGTCTGCACAGAAAGGGTCCAGAAAGCTGTGAACGTGGAAGTGCTCTATTCCAGGCGTACAACTGTTATACCAACTTCCAGAAAGATGGGCTCTACCACCTACATTCTTGGAAGGTTCTATGTGCAGTTCAGAGAAGCCCAATTTTCAGCACATGCAAGGTGCTACCAATGAAAATAATCCAGTTCAAGGCAAAGGCTTTATGTCACAAAGACCTGCATGATAATCTTTGGCCCACAGAGATCCAGCCCTCTCTTTCAACTCAGCTCTTCAAAGCCTGATGGAGACTAAATTAGCCCAAGTCTCTACATGGCTGACATCATGTTACCGTGTTTTAAACTCAGCATTATCAACACTGACATGGGACCAAATTCAATGTCAGATTCTGTATATCTGTCTCTCTGGCCACGGCCCTACTACTACAGGCTGCTCTCTGGTAGTCTACTCCCAACGCTGGGCACGTGCCCTGATATTGCTCTCCAGGGAGCCAGGGAACACACTTGTTGCAAGAGCGAATGGGTGTTATGTATCACAGAAGCAGTTGGCTCTTCAATTAATTGGGGGGGAGGGGGGTGTTGTTGCCTGAACAGAAACATCAGGTTCTTTGTTACTGCAAAATTAGGGAAAAAAATGTAGAAAATACAGATCTCTGAAGGGACCAGTGGATATATTTCTGGAATGCTACAGGCCAGAGGTCTAGACTTTTAAAATGAAAATACTGCTTTCAAAAGGCTACCCCACACACACATTGAGAGGCTGGGACAGAGAGTGCTTTCTCCTTTTGGAGCCTTGATTAAGGTCTAAATTCAGACACCCTGACGCTGATTTAAAGAGAACGTCATCATCCTTGGGCCTTATTTGGAAAATGCCCTGTTTCTCTCAGAATTGATACACAGCTTGAAGAAACACTTCCCGAGGAATACGAGACTATACAGACTGTTTCTCCCCGAAAGGCAAAAGCCTCCAGGGAATATGCTAGATGCCACTCTTTCCCATCCACTCTTGTCTCATTTTCAGCAGCCAGAATGATTTTAAAGTGTCGGAAAGTAAACTACACCACCATCCGCCATTATGCCGTTCTCCTAATCTCTCTGCTGTCTTGCCAGCTGATAAACAGAACGCGTGCTTTCAAATTCTGTGATTTTTTTTTCATTACTTGATATTGACATACTGACTATTGCTTTATGATTTAGGCAGCTAACAATGATTGAGTTCATACTTTTAACTCGTACACATGACTTCTCATTTTGAGTTCTCTTAATAACCTTAAACACATGAAAAACAAATAGAATGAGCTGATAATTCTGCACAGTAAAATACACTTCACATATTTAGCTATCATGCTGTGGAGTAACCCCACAATGTCAAGTAGCGCACAATTAGTCAAACTGTAGGGGGAGGAAAAGGAGTGTTTTGATCCTGCAGAATTTTGATCCTAATCAGATTGAAATTCCAATGTTCTTGTAGTGCCTAATATCTTCAATCACTCACACACACACACACACACACACACACACACACACACACCACAAATCAAGCTGATTCCAATGTCAGGTTTTGCATTCTGTGACTGAAATAAGATGCTGAAATATACAAATGCATCTCGCTTGGTACAATAAACATTAACATCATTATAAAGTAAGATTGAGTTTAAAATTGTGTGATGGAATGTCTGATGTTTACCTAATTCTCAGACCAAAGCCAGCCCAGTAACAAAATGACAGAGCATGTAATAAGCCTTGGTTGTGTAAACACTGGAAGAAAAGGCAAGGAGCCAGCACTGCAGATCCCGTGTCCAAAGCCCTAGGCTATTACTGAAGGAGGCCTCAACTGTGCCTTCCTGGCAGGAGAAGGTCACAGTGACATAGAATCAGTTCAAGAATAAGATAGAATTCTAAAACAAAGGGATGGTTAAAAAATAAGCCACATTAACTATTTAGGTTTTCTTCCTAGAGCTATTGGCACAGTTCCTGATTCTGTCTGTGAAAGGCGGGTTTTAGACATCTGATCATACTCCAGATATTTTGATATCTGTCTTGTGCTCTGAGTCATAGATAAAACTTAAAGGGGGCTCAGCCATCTTTGAGGACTAGAAATCCTACCTTTATCATTGGTGTGTTTTCTTAGCATAGGTGTCTGTAAATCTGTAAATGAACTTGTCCCTAGAATCAGGAAAGTGAAGCAAAATCTCAGCCACACCAGTATCAGAGGGTTCTGAAAAGGAGCCGAGAACAGGGGACCATGTGCTTCCCACTGTGCAAGTTCAAGACGCCTGGTATTAGCTACATAGGTCTCAACACACAGAGTCATGTTGCTAGTGGGGGTTGGTGGCTCATATCTGTAATCCCAGCAGAGAGACTGAGGCAGGAGGATTACCAGGAATTCAAGTTTAGTCTGCCTAGTGACCATGGTTCTAAAGTTGAGGGAGTTTCCGGTCTGTTTATCTCCCACTGTGACAAAAGACCTCTGTGACTTCTTTTCATTAAGCCCAGTTTCATTGGTTCTTTGGGTCAAATTGACTAAATCAGTGTTTCAAGGTTTGAATTTTAAACTGAATATGGTAGTGATTATTTGGGGACCTTTCTGTCTCCACTGCCCTCTAGTCTTCCATTGCTCTGGACACAGTGACCTAGAGATGACCATTCATGTCCCGTAGATCACATGTTCCAGCTACCTAGAGCATCTGGGTCACCCTTGAATTCTGAGAAGTTTCAGCACAAAGCACTATAACCTGAAACCCGAAGCGCCAAGCCAAATGCAGGCATGTGCTTTGCATTTCTTTATTCCTACTTAATGAAGCCTTTGTCTGGAGTCTGAGCTGTTTGTCTTGATACACCCTCTAGGGTTGTTCCTTGGTCAAATCAACAACTCTCTAAAACCTTAAAAAGGGACATGTCTTTCACCTTGTGACATTGTGTTCCACCAACAAGACTCAAGACTCTGCAGTAGGATTCAAAGGAAGGAAAGATGAACTATAGAGACAGCAGCAGCTTTTCCCTCCCTACCTTCTTACTTACCCAGGGTGAGAAAACTCCCCAAGTCTTTCCAGAAACAAAAGCACCACCCGTTGCCTACAGGACCAAATGGAGATAAAAATCATGGCTAGCCCAATATACTTGAGAGTGAGTGTTTAAAAATACACGGTAGCCAAAGTGTTTGCTTTTTAATACATTTTTTAGCAAAATGAATACACAGCTACCTGGCATAATGCATTCCATGCTGTTTTGCATCAATAACCCCTACACTTCCCTCCTGAAGGCGTCTCATCACCAAATGCAAGCAGACTGCTTAATGCAGGACTAATTAGTATATCCCTTCCAGTCTGCAGGCCCTCCATTGTAATTCCTTCCCGGCTCATTTTTTTTCTACAACCGAGCATCAATCAAAGTAAGTGCCCTGCCTGCCTAGGCAACACAAGATGTCCTCCATGCATTTGTCATCTGCCACACAAACAAAGGGGGAATTTAATTGTTGATTTGGGTATGCAGCCATGGCTCACAGGAAAGGAAGCTGCAAGTGAGGAAGAAGGAAGGAAATAAAGTTTGATGGGTGGGCCAAAGCCAGATTGCACCAGGACTTTCTGCTTGTCTTTCGGTCTCAGTGCTGCTGGGCTGGTCTTTTGCTTTGCTACAACCTGGCCATTGGCTGGACATTTTCCCAAAGCAAATGCATATTTTCTCTTCTCCTTTATGAATATGAGAATTCCATGGAAGAACATACACCAAACAGCTATCACGGCTGTCTTTCTTCCAGAAGCCGAGTCAGCCTCCTCCACCGTTGCCTGTCTGTGAACTACAGAGACCATCACAGGCAGCAAGAGAAAACCAGATTTCTAGGCAGGAACGAATTAGGGTTAGTATCTCGTATCTTTCTTTTGGGAACTAAATGCTGGTTTGGACTCCTCAAGTCTATAACAGGCAAGCACAAAGAACAAAGCCAACAAGCAGGCCTGCCCACCAGCTAAGTGTTTGTCCCCCTTGCCGCTCTGTTCAGCAGCAGTGTGGACATGTGCAAGGAGCTTATAGACATGCAAGACTCCAGGTCTATGCCAAATTTACTGGATCAGAATCCAGGGTTTGTGTGTATATGATCACTTGCCAACTCTCTTCACACTGAAGTCTGAACAGTACTGTCCATGCTAGTATCTAGAAATGAATATGTATGTGTGTGTGTGTGTGTGTGTGTGTGTGTGTGTGCGCACAAGTACAAACCAACAAATCGTGTGAAGTTCATTCTCCTTTAGGTTTGGAATGACTTGGTTGAGACTGGCGTGTGAGCAGGGAAGTTCTTCTGAGGGTATCTCAACCACTGTTCAAATGAAATGAGTATATAATTATTTGATAAACTTGACTTTTAAAAAATGATCTAAACTGGGACTGGAGAGGTGACCCGGTGGTTAAGAGCACTTGCTGCTTTTGCAGAGGACCCGGGTTTGGTTCCTCGCACCCACATGGTGGCTAACAACCATCTGTAACTGCAGCTCCTGGGGAACCAGTGCCCTCTCCCAACTTCTGCAGGCATTTCATGCTCATGGTGCACAAACATGCACGCAGGCAAAACGTTCACAGTGGATTAAAAGTAATGATATCCAGCTTAGGAATGAAAAGGAAATCTTTGGTGTTTCTTCCCAGGGTAATATTTTCCTATTAATAATTTATTGCACATGTGATAAGAGTGGGGATATTTCCCTGTTCACCTTCATGTAACATTTCTGACTACTTACTGTACACAACACCTTGTGGTATTGCTAGGAGGATTAAAAATAAGATATTCAAAGAGCTTACACACTGGTGGAGAAGACAGCACGCAACAGCCAACTCTGAATATATAACATAAAATGAGAACTATTAAGATGTATAAGTAAATATATAGAGATCCCAGAGGTGGGGGCATCCAAGGGGAAGATGGGGAAGGAGCCCCAGAGGCAGCACACAAGTCAAACTTCCCCAGCCCTGGAGAGAGGATGGCAAGAAGCCGAGCTGGCAGGAGACACAGGGGAGTGTCAGGGATATTTCAAGAGTAGAAAAGTATAGGAAGGTGTGGAATACAAATCTCTTTCCCCAGAGAGTGAACTACAACTTTGATTTACTGATAAATTCAACTCTCCAGTGGGTTCCTGGCCCTTATTACCAGTCCAAGTAGTAGTGCTTTTGTTATGTATTTTTAATTCAAAAACAACAACAGAAATAGCCCATTACTCTTATACAACATGATCTAGAAAAAAAAAATCAATACTTCTAAATCAGCCATTTTGCCTGAGTCATCTAGCTAAACGAAATCAACTCCATCACTTTTTATCATGCCATCTATTCTTGATCTTGTGTGAGTTATCTTTATATCATCCTTAAAGCAATGGCCTACATATTGAAAAAGGTCTTTTAAAATGTGTTTAGGTCCAACTGAGCGGCATAAAATGTAACTCATGCATGTGGCCAGTATATAACAGTTTGTCTGGAGTTGTGAGGTTAACTAAACCCTCCCATTCGATGCCCACACCCTGTCTGGCTCCCTGGAGTTTTGGGTGGAAGATACCAACTAAAACATACCTGGTTACACTCAACAGAAACGCAAGCGAAATGACATAAACGTTCTTCGAAACTGTCTCAATTATATCCCCATGATCAAGTAGCTCCTGTATTCCCCAAGCATCACTTCAGGAAATGGTTAGTCACTGACCGTGTTCATTTGCGAAAAGGCAGACATTCCCAGAGTCTCGTACCCAGTAGAGAGAAGCACCCTATGTCTCTTTGTCCAGCGTATCGTCAGGCCCACCCCTAAGCCAAAGGATGGAACTACTATTTGTGGTTTAAACAGCCAAGGCTTATCATTCCCCTGACACTTTGGAGAAGGCCATCAAGACATAAAACACCAGGTTCTGCATCTAGGAGGAAGGGGTAGGGTCCATCCAGTGGGGAATTAGCAATGGCTATTGTGTGAGAGACTCGTATGTTTGTGAGAAAGTGGCACGTAAGTGAAATAGGACTGATTAGTAAGACAAATCATCTGTGCCCACACACCTAAGCCTCTTTATGAAGTTGTTTCAAATTCTCCAAACTGACTACGTCCAGAAACATAGGGTCCGTTGAGGATAGGCGTGTCCATCTCATTCCTTCTGCCCTCTTGCTCTCTCCTTTAGTCTCTTAAACTCTATTACTTCTAACTTTTGAAGGTGAGGACTTCACCCAGCCCACGTCAGACTACTTGGCCTTTAGACGTACCATGCCATTTTCCATATAATCGTTGCTGTGAAAGTGAGAAGCCCCTCCACTCAACGGTAACTGGAGAGAAATCTGTTTTCAGATGAAGAAACTTTCCAACCGCTTTTCATGCTAGCGACTCCTCCATGAGCTCAGTTGCCCAGGGCTAGGGGGAGATAAATGAGCACTGATTGACACCAGTGTCAATCTCCTACCACCTGACACACAGTAGGCTCTCAAAAAAAAATCTCCCTGGGTGACTGTAGAGAGCTACCGTTTCCCTCATTCCTAGCCAGGATCTTTTCTTGATGCCGTGCTGAATAGTTCGCTGTTTCTCCCTTATATAGCAAATTTTTTCAAAAAAGAAATATATAGAGGCCAGAAAAATACTATCCTTTGCTATTTTAGGTTGAAAGGGGCAGGAATGAGGAAAACTGAAACTCCTGGATTGGGCTAAAAGCAGCTTAAAAATCTCTGAGGGCTGTAGGGGTGGTGAGTGGTTAACACTGCTCTTCCAGAGGTTCAGGGTTCGATTCCTAGCACCTACCCAATGGATCACAACCAGCTGTCTGTAACACCAATCCCAGGTGATCCATAGACACCAGGCATACATGCAGTGCACATACATACATGCAGGTGTAACACACAAACACATAAAAATTTAAAAAGAAACTCTAAAATCCCAGCGGTCGCTCATGCAGCCATTCCTCCGCTTCTTTCCTTCGGAGAACTCGCTGATGCCATCGGTTTTTTAAAGGCCTTGGACTCCAATTCAGGACATTATCATGAAGAAGAGGGAAATTTATTTTTTTTAAACTGAACAAATTGACATGTCCTAAATCAATGAAAAGTTTTCTGCATGATTCAATATTAACAGTTAATAAAGATCCATCAATTGGCAGGGCGAGAGGACAAAACCTCTTCTGAGGTTGTAAATCACACAGATAGCGGTTCAGGCAGGGCCTGTCATTAGTGTATTAGAGGGAATCCATATTTGATGCATAGTCACTCGCAGAACGTCCACAGGTCCTTTGCCTTTAAGCCTGGAACTTCCATCAAATATCAAATCTCATTCAACTTTACCAAATACCGTTCAGCACTTAGATTTGCAAAAGAAAGAAAGAGAGGGCGAAAAACCAATTTGTGGATGCTTGCCGTCTAAGACGTATCCAGCTCACTAATTGCAAAATCTATAGGAAAGTGTGCCTGGCATCAAAGCCTCAGCTGCTCCTCCGAAGCGTTCTAAACGAGAGCTGTCTCCACCACAAGTAAATAAAGCACTTAACGCAGTCTCCGGCTGCAGTGCTGTGTCTCCCATGGACTTCAGCAGTGACCTTCCTGTAAGCATCAAGGACTATAACTTTTTAGATAAAGACATGTGTTCTTGTTTTAAGCCTAGGTCAGGTTCATTCTCCGGTAGCCTACAGTTTTCAAAAGCAGAGGGAAAAGTAATCCAGATTTTTTTTTTTTTTTTTTTTTCAAAAAGTCTGTTTCCAGAATGAAGTTCCCTGTCAGCCTGCCTTGGGCCTTAGGTGAAGAAGCAGAGATTAAAGAGTCAGTATTCTTTTTCATGTTTCATCTGCCAGTTTTGTGAATGTAGAAAGAGAACCAGTGGCCACAGCTAAGCATCCAACTGTGGTATTGAGTAGAAAGTATGATTTTAGCACACATACCCTTACTTAAACACACACACACGCACACATGCGCGCACACACTCCACTTCAGTGCATTTGAAAATCATTTTTGAGTTCCTAGCAAAAGGCACCACTCTCTGCTCCACAGCTACGGATGAAGGTAGCTCAGCCAGGGGCAAGTGTGCTGCAGATGCGCCCTACTATCGCCACGACGATAATGAAGCTCTTTGTTCAGCTGTGTGAATGTGAAGCGTGGCCTCTCTGATGAGCTCACCATTTCCCAGTTACTCTAGACTTACCTGAATGCACCAAGTATTGCAGCGTTTTAACGCATACACGAACCGCTAAATGTCCTTTTGTGAGGCGCTCTGCTAAATGACTGCTTTGCTATGTGTTCTTCGTCTCTTTGGACCACATTCGGCTGCTTCCTTCTTCGCGAGACACAGCTCACTATTTAGACTCTGGCTTAGGTTTTGTAGAACAGCCCAACAGGAAGAGGCCACCTTCTCTTTTCTTCCTTCATATTTCTGAAGGCAAAGTTGTACTAATTTGTTCTGATTTACGAACAGAGTGATACCCCTGCCGCAGACGCCGGCTTCTTTTATGTCCTGTGTCTATGTCTCTGGATGAAGATTTCCCAAGGAAAACTTATATCCTTCTGTTGGGAACTGTGTAGAGGGACATGGATGCCTCAAGCAACGAAATTTGTGGTGTTTGGAGGGAAAGTAACTATTATTTACAAACAGAACATTCTTGTATGCCAGCCTATGGTCTTGAGTCAAGAGATCAAGTGGCATTTTAAAAGCACGTTCAATAAATCATGTTGTCCCACCTTTCATATGAGGGGAGGTGTTTGCTATCAAAGTTTACATGTTTTAGAATGTAAGCACTTCACAGTTGGCTTTTGAGTGCGTCATTTACCACTCCTGGCCCAGTTAGGCAGGGGGAAGTGTTTTGACTAAAAGCCAACTGCCAATAGCAGTTCCTTAATTGCTAGGTGGGCAGGCCTCAAACAGGAGGACTCGGAAGGCTTCCATTGTGTTCTTCACCCAAGGGCAAGATCATCTCTGCCCTCTCAAGGACACAGTTTGTAACTCTAAGGCACCTTCAGTGTGCAAAGTCGGGTGATGGGGTGGTCTCCCTTCGAATATTAGCCGCCAAAGGCTACTGATGCTACCCTAGGCAAGGAGTCAGAAGAAAGAAAATTGTGCTCGGACCATTCAAGATTCTATCTAAGTCAACCTGGGCAAACCTACTTTCCCTTCCTGTATCTTCATGGATACCTTGTAAAAAGCTAAGGAAAGGTCATCTAAATTCTCTGGAATCTTTATATTAAAAACTAACACCTCAATCACATACCTTTAGAAGACATAACTCTGAATATGTTTTGATGTGATCCGTCAGTTCAACTGAGGGACACACAGGGTAACTGACCCAAGAATCTTGACGGCAGAATGTAAACTTTAAAACAAAGCCACGAATATGACGCCAGGTCACAAGTCAGCAGTGCTCAGCCGACAGCTCGTGGGCATGACAGTAAAAATCAACTGCCATGTGTATTTCCTCTCCCTCTGCTTCCTTCTCTTTGTAGTTTGAGTGTGTGGCCATGAACACACTCCGGGGCCCATTGGCTTCATGAGAGGTCTTCTCAAGGGACAGGCAGCTATTTTTAAGAACGACCACATCCACTAACTTATATTGTACTTATTTCTGATTTTCCTCCACAGAAAAAGTACTTTGTGAAGAAGACTGACCTAAATATTCCCTCATTTCTCACTACTTATCCAAACCCAGAACTCAAAAATAATAACAGCTACCAGATAACAGAGAATCAAAAAGGTTGGGGTTTTTTGGGGTTTTTTTTGGATTTTTCAAGTTCTCTAATTTATTACACACTAAAAATCTCTTTCAAACTGGCACCAAAGTGGCTTTTCTTCTTGAGCTGATTAGGACCACATGAGCTCAGGAAAAGCTGTCAGATCCTGCCTCTGGCACAGCTGGAATGATCCAACTGATTTGCCAGTATGATTTTTTTTTTTTCAAGAAATAAGCTTCATCCCAAAGTTATAAATTTATATTCTGTGAGACATGAGCAAAAAGTATTCCTGATTCAGTAAAAAAGAAGACATCATGGTGACTTCTTTTATATGAACTTGAAAACAAAAGCAGCTTGGGTAACATTTGGGTCAACGTTTCATTCTTTCGTGGGAGCTAACATCTGGCTTTCTGCGTGGATTCCAATGACACACAAAGGTCTCGTTCAGAAAGCACTAATCTATGAGAAGGAGTCATAATTGAAGACCATGTGAAGTTGTTGAGCTTGCAAAGCTCTGTGTGTTAAAGACCAGAACAGAGCATGGTTGTCTTCTTCAGCTGTGTATAATGGACTTTGAAACCCACTTCCTGGTATCCACCACAGTGCCCCCTGACTCCAAGGGGAAGAAACGCTGGCTTTTCAGCCCCTCCCTGGCCACCTCTTTACATCAAAACTGGCCTGTCTGCCTCTTTCTTCATTCAGGGCTTCATTCCTGGCTAGGCATTCCCGACGCTGGGTTTAATGAAAGACTGAATTATGTATTCATGGACTCTAATAAATTTGTATTTATCTTCTCAACAAATGCCCTCAAGTAGATCTAGCCATTTTACCTCATCTTAGAAAGATGGCATTGCATCAGCTCTTTCTATCAGGAAGGATTTTTATACTGTACCTGGAAACCCTCAGGGGCTGGGGTCTGAGTAAGGGATTGCTAGGGAAAGGGTGGGGTCTTTCAGTTGAGTCTTTACATTTTGACTTGATCTTACAATTTGTGAATTCACTCAACCCATTCAGTCTTCTATATTCTGGAGTTGGGGTTTTTTCTATTGATTGTTTGTTCCCGTTCTGGGTTTCATTCTGGTCCAGAAACCCTACCTAAGCCATGCCAGCCTAGCCTGCCAATTCAATGTTTTCTTTCATGTGATTCTGCAAAAAAGATTTTCATAGTCTTTTTTCCTTCATTTAAAAATATTATAACCATTAGGAATTTATCCTTTATTCTGGTTACAAAGCACATAGAATTATATCACCCACCAGATTGGGAGTATGGTGATTTCCTCTGTGAAGAATTGCATAAGCCACTGTCTCAATTAATAGTTAACCAGGCTGAGAGGATCGGAATAAAAGCACATCATGTTGTATGCGACAGTGGCTCGACAGAAGAGCCGCATGGTACGCTTTGCTCTTTACTGCGTTCTGCCTCGGATGGGAGTTTTGTAGCCTGGGAAGCCATGCGTGCAGGATGGCAGAACTTACAGACACCAACAAAAGGAGCACACAATACTACCTGTGGAGGCTGGCCACCAAGGGAAGGTGACAGTCCCTGGCCTCCCAATACACTGCACTCTGTGGCAGCTTCGGAACAAAACTTGCCACCATGTGAAGCATCCATCATGGCTTTTTCAAGCAACAGTGAAGGCATAATTATTAAATTTTACAACCATCCACTTAGCATATTGTGAGAAAAAAAAAAAAAAAGGTGGAGGGGAAGAGTGGGAGAAAAGCCTGAAAGCCTGTCGGCTTATCAACACAGCACGTGAAGGTTTGATTTGTGACCACTTTCAGAGGTAGGAAGAGTTTCCACAGCCTGAAACCTTGCTCTTTTCCAAAGTGACTCCCTTTCCCCATCCACACGCCGCCCCCCAAAAAAAATCAAAATGTACTTCATGAAACTATTGTATATGAAGCACTTATTAGCCGTAATTAAATGGACAATATGAATTTACTACGTCTTTAGGACTCTGGCTTGTTCTGGTTTAGAGCAAGATGATTAATGCAAATACATATTACTTGAGATAACCATTTAGCAGCTAATTTAGCCAAATTTATTACAGCAGTTAGAGGTTTTTCATTTTAGCAGACGGAGACAAGGACATGCCAAAAGTGGGTCATGTAGACGAGGGCGCACTGCCCTCTAGTGGCCGGCAGGCTGGCGAGCTTTTGGGGGGGCGCGAGCATTGGTCTCCAAGTCCTAACAGCCTTTTCTGCATACTCACAAACCATTCCCATCCGTAGCACTTTACTCGGGGGGGGGGGGGTGAGATTTGCTGCACTTTTCCCTTTTACTGGCTCAGGAGAACCCAGATGCAAATCAAATCTATTTCAGCTTGGTAAGATTCTGGTTAAGGCATCGTTTTTTAACATCTGCATTTTAAAAGCTCCCTTACAGTGGTTATTTAAAGGCATTGATTCACACTGCTGATTGTTTTTACGTATCCCTTCATTTTGTGCCATATTTCAGCGATGTGTGGAGCTGTCACTCTGTTTGGCTCAAGCCAAGTCAGTGCTGTGCCTCTCTTAGGCCAGAGCTTCTCTCTGCCTTGGCTGGGGGATTTATTTTGTTCCAACCTTCAGCCGTCTCACCACAATTTACCCCAGCTGACCAATGTAAATTTAGTTCATCCAAGGACTATAAATTCTGTAAGACAAGATCAAAAGGACAGATGGCTAAGGACACGGGTTGATATTGCTTGGGCTGAAGGGAAATGATCAAAGACAGAGGGGAAGGCATCTTCAGAACCATTCAAATATCCAGAATCTCAAAGAGGGCAACTCGAAGCTATGCATAAATCATACACAAATTTGCCTTTCTTACCATCTGATGTTAAACCCACTGACAATATCCACACCACATTAGGTGTGCTCTGAGCCAAAAAGATTAGTAGTCCTTTTATTCTTCCTTTCACACCATGGCTGCCCAGAAGGGAATAGAGTCTCTACAAATGCCAGAAACCCTAGCTGGGCAGCCGCTGCTCCAGTGAGATGTTGATTTTATTTCTGCTAATGGCATCTTAAGTCGGGCACACATTGGGCTCCCTGGCTTTGGTCTGAGGTTGGGCAGACGTAAAAATCATTCTGTGGTCTTAATACTATGCCTTCTGTTTTGTTTTCTCCCCCTTTACCCACCCTAGTGCTGAATAAGGGTCAGTGTGTGACCAAGTACTATCGATGGATGCAGAAGAACGGAGGCTACATCTGGATACAATCTAGTGCCACCATAGCTATTAATGCTAAGAATGCAAATGAGAAGAACATCATCTGGGTGAATTATCTTCTTAGGTATCTTTTCTGTTTCATTTCTCTCAGTTACAAACTGCACACGCTGTGAATAACAGCTGACAGATCACGAGTAGTCTTTTGACAGTGACATGGATAGTCTGCCCTTCTTCCCACAAGATTCAAAGAAATGGGAGATCAGGGCCCAGGAGTTTTTGGCTTGTCAGTCTTTGGGCAGCTCTGGAGAAACCAGTCTGCTTTCCTGGTACATGTTCTACCCAGAAAAGATGCAGACATTTGCCTGCAGCTGCAGCATAGAAAGCATCTCCTGATCCCCTCCTGGCCTTTGTGTCTGCACTCTAGATCCTGTGGAAGTAAGCAAAGGATAGCAGGGCACCTTCGCTTCCTCCTGCATCCCGACCCTTTTGATCCCTCAGCCTTCTACATAGGGTTTTGTTCTCTGAGCACTCAAATTTGGTAAGCAAGATGAACCACTTTGCCAGAGCATTGACAATATCAGTGTAAATTATTAATAATAATAGTAATAATAAACAATCTGTTTTTGCCTGCCACTTTGGCTCTTAGTCAACTTTTTGGTTTTGGTTTTGGTTTTGGTTTTTGGAGACAGGGTTTCTCTGTGTATCCCTGGTCATCCTGGAACTCCCTCTGTAGACCAGGCTAGCCTTGAACTCACAGAGATCAACCTGCCTCTGACTCCTGAGTGCTGGGATTAAAGGTGTACACCACCACCACCACCACCACCACCACCAGACTTCTTAGTCAAGTTTTATGCTTTTAAAATTTGTATCCATAGTAATCCAAAATCAACTGCTTTCTAAATGCTGGTGTGAGGTACCTTCTCCCCTCGCTTTCCCTATGTCCTTTTGGCTTTGAGATTCCAATAGCAGTAAAGTAACTAAGACCAATAGTCTGGATGGTTTTAGTTTGAGGCCAAGCCTTCTGCAAAGTTCACTATGGGTCTTGTCACAAACCTGTCAAAATGCTTGGTATGGCTCCTGCCCACCGCCATTATTCTAGTCTTTGGCCTCTTATCCTCAAGGAACCAAGCAGGACCCACATGTGCTCTGAATAGGAAACTTCCAGTAGAGCTAATGAATGGAAGTTGGTGCCCTTTGGCTGATAATTTCGACAAAGACTACCCTAGTCCCATTTTTCTTAGAGACAGCCAAATGGAGCTGAGGTGTTAACAAGCATGGTTTACTGGCACACTGGCTCTTCTGTGTTTTACAGTTCGGTGATGACTTGAAGGCATGAATGGGTTTGCTTCCTCTGACATATCAATCAGACACTAATGATTATTGCTCTGGAGGGGGTATTAATGAATACCACTTACAAGAGTTTTCATTTATCTGCTTTCTTTTTCTGTTTTTGACCTCTTCTGCTCTATATTAATTCTCTCTAAAGGTAAAAATGTGTATATTTAATGTGGCTTTCTCCAAGGCTTGATTTTTGTGAGGACCATCTCCTGTAGTTGTGATATTTTCATGGGGGTATTAACATCAAGAATTCTTTTAAGTCTTTCTGTGAAACAGTCACTATTTCCATGACAGAAAGCTACAGAAGCTCATATGGCAAACGGAAAATACAAGAAGACACTGGGCACCCATGCTCCTTTGCTAGGGACAGTGGTGGTGTAATTGAATTAAACACAGGTAAACAGTCACTACAGGTTAGATAGTAGCTGTCTACCATGTTAAAACACTGTAGGCTCTGAAGTCGTGTATATGTTTGTCATTCGCATTCTGTGGGGTGTATTTACTGGTTATTTATTTCCTTGAGGATCTTTATTGGTATTTATTTATTTATTTATTTATTTATTTATTTATTTATTTATTTATTTATTTATTTATCGGTCACTATTTACTTTCTGTGAGAATCTTTTAGAGTACCTCACTGGCCTTGGGTCTTCCCACTCTGCTTGCAGTGGCAGAAGTAGCAAGGAATAGGAGAAGAATGTGGGTCAACACCACCAATCTAGCCTAGAGTCGAACAGTACCGGCCACAAGCACTTGGTAATTCTATCTCATCGAATTCCACACTTATAGGAAGAAAGCAGTTTGGGCATCAGAGACCAGCCTTCAGGCTTCAGAGCCTCAGTCGCTTGTGTGGCAGATGACCCAAAGACCTGCACTAACATCAGTAATGCCAGTCAGTAAATTGAAGACAAATGATCATTGAACCCCCCACCCCCACCCCATGGCACCGAGACTAAGCAAACTGATGCCAGTGGGCTGAGACAGAAGCAAGTTCACAAGCCAGCCACTCAGAGGGGCCACTTTGCAGGCCAGAGATCTAGTAAGAAAATCATTCCTTGGCACAATGACAACTCCCAAATTGGCTTTTTTTTTTTTTTCCACCTTCTTAGCCAAAAAGGATTATTCTTTCCCAAGCAATATTTCACTGCTGGGCCCTACCCAGGCTCATCTTTCACTGTTCAGGAATTACTGCCCTCAGCCTTCTTCCCATTCCCTGGTAGCACTTACAGAATTCTAAACTCAGAGTACACAGAGGCTGCAAAGTACCAAGTCTGCCTTCCTACTGTTAGTCTCACCTGATTATCTAGTGAAAGCTGTTGCTGTTAAAGCTAATTCACACTAAGGAGTGCATGCCTGATAATCCATCTTAGTGAATTAACCCTCCCAGGGACATTTGCAGTTTTAGCGTACTGAAACAGTGACTCCTTAATATGGGGGATTCAGTAGCAAATGAGTCCATGATCATCTGTTGTCGCTGCCACGGCCAGCCATGTACAAGACAGAAGAGGCAGTTCCCATTTGGAGGCAAGATGCTTTCCTAGAGCTATGAGGTTACAGAAGCCTCTACTGATCACAAGTCTGGCAGCCTGGGACCAGCTCTTCCAAAGACGGCTAGCTCAAAGTGACGAAGCAGTCCATTTCCGGAAGAGGTTCATTTCCAAATTAAAAACAGAACAGACACAAAGCACATTTGTGCACATGGGGCTAGTTCCATTCTGTTAGGGCCTCCTTCACACTGGGCCTCTCCCGCTGCAATCAGAGTCCCGGCTAACAAGCCACAGGTGTACACCACATGAGCAGACGAAACTGATTGTAATGGGTGTGCTGACAGTTCAGGAGCTGTGCGTCCCAAGATGCACCTGTGCCTCTGACAGATCATTAGGTGCCAAGGGCCTGCCCTCCCCCCCCCCCGCCCCAAAAGCTTTGCAGCCATCCGAACAGCTGAGAAGTTGCATCAAGGGGCCAAGACAAGGGTTCTGAGGCAATGAACTCATTAGGAGCACAAGGGAAGGTAGGACACCAGGTGGTATGGGAATGAATTGCCGAGCTTTCCTCTCATTGGCCGAGCCCCCAGGTGTTATGCCAGGAGGAGCTTCAAGCAGCACAGTTCGCTGGCCCCCAGTGGTACCTGATTATTTAAAAGCTTTTTAGTGGCTCTCATGCGGCATCTGGGTATTCAATCATTGTGGCAGGCGCACCTGTATCCTGGCACGCACAATCCAAGCTTCTCTGAAAAGTCCCATGAGGAGACGAGAAATAATTTCCCGTTTAGTCCTCTAAACTTTCACAACTCCAGTAGTTCGGGCCAAGGCCGGGCAGAAGATAAATGCCCACACTCCTGACGGATGTCTTCCTTCCCACAGTAATCCCGAGTACAAGGACACACCCATGGACATCGCACAGCTCCCTCATCTGCCAGAGAAAACTTCAGAATCCTCTGAGACATCCGACTCTGAGTCAGACTCTAAAGACACCTCAGGTATTACAGGTATTACTTCTCCGTGCTCTATAGCTAAGGCTTGCTAGTCTAGACATGAGGGCTGGGTAGCAACCAGAGGGCCACGGCAGAGACCCAGCAACTGGCCTAACCGTATAACAAGATGTATATAGTAAGTGGCTCCCAACTGATTATCTCAAAACACACAGATGTGTATATCCATATTATGTATAAATACACGTGTAAATATGTTGTGGCATATATATGTCCCCTCATCCTTACGGAAGGGATCATGCTATGGTTTCACAGCTAGAAGTAAGTGCAGGAATAACTCTGCCAGTCCCACAGATGAGTGACCTTGATCAAGGTTCACACCCCCACCGAGCTGGGATGGAGCCTCTAAAATAAGATATAAGTCCATGGGCTTGAGGCTTATCTTCTTGTTCACTACTCCATACTAGCCATAAACAAGAGGCAGAAGTTATTCTAGAACCTTTGTCCCAGTAAACAGCTTTTAGAGTAATACAGTAATACAGTAATGCAGGAAAGTACCTTCTTGAGTGTTGGACTATTACTTTTTCTTTCTGGAAGTATCTATAACAAGTCTATACTCTCCCATTTCTGGGTATCTGAGGGGTAGACTTCCTCGGTAACATGGGGTGCAAGGTAGATTCCAGAAGCCATAGGAAGTTCAGCCTTCTCCCATTTCCAAACCCCTTCCATTGGCACACTGACCAGAGAGTGTATGCCCCCTTACAGCTGCACAAAAAAGGGGAAAGAAGGGGAAATGAAGCCAGGATCTGGCCTAGGTTCTAATCCAGTCTGCTTCCCACAACTGTTGTAGCAAAGCCATAGAAATCAGTATCCCTCTAAGTCTCCCAAGACTATGCCGGGAAAATCTTGTTTTCCCTCAAATGAGGCAAGTGACTAGGTCCCTCCATCAGCCTCCTGCCCTCAGAGCGCCTGAACTCCAGGACAGGAGGACCCGAATACAAAACATAGCTTGGGGTGTGGGCGAGTACTTCATGGTGGAGTACATGGCTGTCCCCTAAAATATGAAGTTTTGCCGCCGCTCCCCCCCCCCCAGCCTCCAAGGCTGAAGTTCTAGAATGGTCTCTCTGCCTTTTGCTTATATAGTAGGAAAACAAAAAACACAAAAAAACCCTTACCATGAGTTTATAGTTGAAGAAAGAGACAGATGCAAATAAAAAACACAAGTGAATGAGGGAAAACCACAGGTAGCTCGGTGTTCAATAATGAATAGACGCTCACCAATGGAAAAGCACAAACCTAACAATCACCTGACACTCCACATTCTTGTCCCCAAAACCATCCCACGTTACTCTGACTCCCTGGGTGTGTCCACAGGACTTCCCACGCCTGACTGTGCCCCCAAAATCCCACGTTTGCAGGCAGTATCTTATCTGGAGGGTCTGGACCGAACCTGGAGTCTGCCTTAGTTTCCAGTGTGGAGCATTGTGGAGAGCTACCGGAAGGGGCGGTGCCTCTGGCCTACAGCCCGCCCCTTCCACTGAACCTCAGCCAAGCATGGGCCTTCCTGTCATGTGGGTGCTGTGCTGGGTCCAAAATTGTGCTGCCCTGCTGATGTCCTCTCTCTCTCCTCCCCCTCCCGCCCCGCTGCCACCCGCGGGCCTCGCGCAGAGGACAATGAGAACTCCAAGTCGGACGAGAAGGGCAACCAGTCTGAGAACAGCGAAGATCCGGAGCCCGACCGCAAGAAGTCGGGCAGCGCGTGCGACAACGACATGAACTGCAACGACGACGGCCACAGCTCCAGCAACCCGGACAGCCGTGACAGCGACGACAGCTTCGAGCACTCGGATTTCGAGCACCCCAAGGCGGCCGAGGACGGCTTCAGCGCCCTGGGCCCCATGCAGATCAAGGTGGAGCGCTACGTGGAGAGCGAGGCGGACCTGCGGCTGCAGCCCTGCGAGTCACTCACGTCGGACAGCGCCAAGGACTCGGACAGCGCGGGCGAGGCGGGCGCGCAGGCGTCCAGCAAGCACCAGAAGCGCAAGCGGCGGCGGAAACGGCAGAAGGGCGGCAGCGCCAGTCGCCGGCGCCTGTCCAGCGCGTCCAGCCCGGGCCTGGACGCCGGCCTGGTGGAGCCGCCCAGGCTGCTGTCCTCGCCGCACAGCGCCTCCGTGCTCAAGATCAAGACGGAGATCGCCGAACCTATCAACTTCGACAATGACAGCAGCATCTGGAACTACCCGCCCAACCGGGAGATCTCCAGGAACGAGTCCCCCTACAGCATGACCAAGCCCCCCAGCTCCGAGCACTTCCCGTCCCCGCAGGGCCAGGGCGGCAGCGGCGGTGGCGGCGGCGGCGGCGGCGGCGGCGGGGGATCGCTGCACGTGGCCATCCCCGACTCGGTCCTCACCCCACCCGGCGCCGACGGCGCGGCTGGCCGCAAGACTCAGTTCAGCAGCACGGCCCCGGTGGCCTCCGACCCGCTGTCGCCTCCGCTGTCGGCGTCACCACGGGACAAGCACCCCGGGGGCGGGGCGGGGGGCGGCGGGGGCGGCCCCGGTGCGTCCAACTCCTTGCTGTACACTGGGGACCTGGAAGCCCTGCAGAGGTTGCAGGCTGGCAATGTCGTGCTTCCGCTGGTGCACCGGGTGACCGGGACCCTGGCGGCCACCAGCACGGCCGCGCAGAGGGTCTACACCACGGGCACCATCCGCTATGCGCCCGCCGAGGTGACCCTGGCCATGCAGGGCAACCTGCTGCCCAACGCGCACGCTGTTAACTTCGTGGACGTTAACAGCCCTGGCTTCGGCCTCGACCCCAAGACGCCCATGGAGATGCTCTACCACCACGTGCACCGGCTCAACATGTCGGGACCATTCGGCAGCGCCGTGAGTGCAGCCAGCCTCACGCAGATGCCCGGTGGCAACGTGTTCACCACGGCCGAGGGACTCTTCTCCACGCTGCCCTTCCCGGTCTACAGCAACGGCATCCACGCGGCACAGACTCTGGAGCGCAAGGAGGACTGAGCGGGCCCCACTCGGAGGCATCGTCGGCGTTTTCGTTTAGACCTTTCATTCTAGCACTTTGAATTCGAGCAGGTCAGCGTCTTCTCGCAACACGGCGGCCCCATTCCACTCCCCTCTTTCTTTCACTGGACTTATTCTTTCTTGTAAAGACATGTTTATTTTTTGCCTTCGGAGGGTCAGATGACCGGTTGCCTGCCATTTTGTCTTCTAAGATGTGTGTTGGGTTGTTTGGCTTTCCTTTGCATCTTTAACTAAGATGTCTTTAATGTGTATATGCCTCTGCCATAGAATACTCAAGTCCTGTGGTCAAGAGATTTCTCAAGCGACAACCATTGGGTTTTCTTCCTAAAGATCTTGATATGATCAAGATGGAAAGAGACAAGCATAAATGATTGTGCCCTGTTTGACTAAGTCAAATGAAATGGGATGGGTGGTTTTTTGTTTTCCTGTTCCTAATTCCTTTGAAAATAGGGGAATAGTATTTTAGAATTTTATGCAGAATTTAATTCTTTTTATGATTAAGATTTTAAGATTTTCTTACTTGCACATAAAAAAATAATTTGGGTTCTTAAACTTAATTTCTGGCCTGTGACTAGAATGTTTAAAAAAAAAAGTTGGACTAGTGTTAATTACTGAAACATTAACTTAATTTCTAAAACCATGGTGCTATCATTTTATTAATCTGTAATGTCTCCATACAAAATACAGCTCCCAGGCTGGGTTTTGGAAAAGAAAATGTGTTCTGTCCTGGTCTGGAGTCCCGTTGCTACAGTCTCCTTGGTTAGTTAAGACAAAGCCCTCATTAACATTTGCTGCAGGACTTAAAATTTTTTACCTCCCAACTAACAAACATAGCCTCACTTTCAACTTAATGGGTCAGTAAAGCCCTATTAAAAGGGGACTTTCAGAAAACTCAGACTGATTTGAGGAGCAGTTTAAGTACATCTGCCTTTTGTTGAGTTTTTTTTTTTTCCTTACTCAGTCTAACTGAGGCTAATTTTGCAACTTCAGTAACACTTCAAAGTAAATGAAGGGAAAGGAAAAATATTTAACATATTTTTTATTTGGGGTTTTTTGTTTTCATTTCTTGCTAAGGAAATACATAAGTTGTATTGGGGAGAGGCTGATTTGATGGAAATTTATTTCCCTTTGGTTCTTATTTCTGAGTTGAAACCAATACGTTTTAAAAAACTAAAGAATGGGTTAATAAGCTTCAGACAGATAACTGCAACTGAAAACTGCACATTCAATGAAAAAAGAGAAAAAAATGAAAAAAAAATAGCCTATTTTGTCTTTGTTGCCAGAAATCAGTGTGGTGTCAAACACTCCAAATGACTGTCCAGTATAGATTCTTCCCCCACTTCGTTTTTGGCAGCTGTTTGTTAAGGCATCTAATACCAGATGTGAGAACTGTAATGTGTACAATGTGTAGTGTCCTTGGCTGTGGGTCCCCTTGCAGTTTCAGTGTGTGTTTCTATATGCAGTATATGCTAAGCTGACGTAGTCTACTGTTTTGTCCACTGTCTTCTCTGTGCTCTGTCTCTAGTGGAGTGGCACAGTCCCATTCCTGCAGTCCTAGTGAATCAGTGACTCTCGGGGGTTAGTGGTTTTGTGTGGTGGCCTTTCTCTGTAGTGTCACCCTATACTGCTTCTACTGTCTGTGAATCCTGTTTGACTTTTCCAAGTCCCTGCTGTTGCTTTGCTGTTGTATATTCTCCCTGCTTCCCCTGTCTTTCCCTCCCTTTCCCGTCCCCATTTTCTCCCCTCTGCTTCCCTTCCCTGACACCCCAAACCTATTTCATTCTCAGAGATAAAAAAAAAAAAAAAAGACTCTTAACTAGCTCAAGGTTAATGGAGCCATTTTCCCCACAACGGAATTCTGGGTATGACTTCTCTGGTGGAGTGCTAGACAGAGCACTGAAGAATAATACTCAGATATAGTAAATAGGTTGACGCCATACAGCCTCAATTGTTAACATTCCCAGAGTCCCTTGTGCTCTACCTATAAGCAGTGGGTGCTTTTCTTTGGTTTCCTTTCAGGTTGGCTGATGGAGCAGTCTATAAAGCAATTACCAGTGAGACAGAAAGTGATTTCAGAGGCCAACCAACATTTTTTTAAAAACAAAGTGGGAGGGGTTAATGGAATATAGAATTGTCATATATATTTGTTTATTCGTGCAATGCTAATATAGTAACTCAGCTGTCCTTTGAATTATCACTGTGCTGAGTGGATTCCTCTAAAACTTTTTATTCCACGAGTTGGGCCCAAGCCATGGTGGAATAATAACAGAAGGAAGTTAAATGCCACAAATCTTAGCACTGAGCTTCCTTGAAGGACTTAAGTCCGTTTAGAAGATGAAGAAAGCCGATGGAGAAATTTAAAGATTAGTTTTGGAAACCAGACTCTAGCTATCGAACAATCAAGGGAATGCACCTATCAGCTACAAAGAACAGCTAGACAGCTGGGTTGTTTTTTTCTTTTATAAATGTTTCTGTGTTGTGTCAAAATGATTTCTGGTGATTTAAACTAACAGGTAATCACAGCTGCTGTCTAAATCCATAGTGTTTAAAGTTACAAAATGAAAAAAAAAAAAAAACCACTTCATTACCTGTGAAGACTGTGTCTGTGTTTTTAACTATTTCTTGTACAAATATATGAAATCTTTTATGAGGAGACTGGTGCCACGTAGCTGAATAATGGGGAAAGGGATATTCTGTTCGTAAAAACCTTAGCAGTGTTACCAACTCTACAGTATATATATAAAAACAATTAAAACGTTACAAAGCGACACAGCTATGCGACATTTGTTTTGTGTGAAGCTAACCGGACCTAACTTCCTGAGTGCCTGGCTTATTTTGAAACATTTTTTTTTTCATTGACCATTGATAATGCTGCAAATCGGAAATGTACATACTTCATTTACAACAGGGTTCTTTTTATACTTTTGTAGATTCTCATACATGTCACATACATGGTTGTCTTTATGTAACTTAATTTTTTTCATCCGCAGGTGCCATTTTCATAATAAACTTCTCCTGGATTTGTTACTCTCGGGCATCATTTCTTTTACATGCACTCATCCTAACTAATGAATGCTGGTAGTATTTGTTTAAGCAGGTACCTTGGTCATTACTCTATTTTTAAAAATGAAAAAGCTTTTTAAAAAGGCAGCCATATTTTTGCTCGTTTTTGGAGAAAAAAAAAAACATATATCCATATATATGTAGCTGTTTCCTGCTGAGGCTGACAAGGCGCAAGATTACGATGCTAATCCAAATACTACACGGAACTTGGAACCATCCTGAATTTCCAGCTACCCCAACTCATTGTCATAGTGAGCATCTATTGTGCACGTTATCAAAGCTGAGCAATGGGCCTGCGACATTAACCTCCGTGGGAAGAGTGCATTTTTTTTTTCTTGATTAATGCACAGTAAGTGGTGACAGTTTCATACATTAATCATTTAAAATGCACTCCATATTCTCATTTCTTATAATCTATAATGTATAACCAACTTTCATTGCTTACATCCTCTCTTTATCCTCAATACCTATGTTGCGGACAGGCTGAGGAAGTCGTGGTTGGGCTGTGTGAACAGTGAAATCAACACGTGGCCTGCTGTGTTTTCAGGCAGGTTATCTGAAGTCTCCTAAAGTGCCAGCTGTTATCTCAAAGGTAAGGATGAAAATGGATTGAACTGACAAAGGAGACAAAGTTTTGCACCAAAGCTACAGACAATAGTAACCACTATCACCTTCCTCGTTTTAAGGCTTCAGTGACACTTGTCACAGTGCGGGTAGTTGTTGTAAGTGGATGCATGGGTATGGCAGTGTAGTCAAAGTTGTAAGGCCCTAGGTTTCTCTACCATTCCCTGTGTGGGTCCTTATTCAGAAGTATTTAAAAATAGAGAAAGGAACACACAACGGAGTATGCCAGCTCCTTTCTTCCCCTTTGTTCCTGAGAGTTACATGAGCACTATATAGTAAGACTGGGAAGACAATCATTAGAGCTAGAAACTTGGATGATTGGCGGATAAGGAAGGGGCCACCCAAGGTTCTCCAGTGGTCACTGGCCGTGCTAGCTCTTAGGGATGGCTTTCAAGGGCTCTGTATGGGGCATGTATGGGGCAGAGGGACAATTGTATACGTGACAGTGGATGCTGATGGTCAGCTGTGACACTCCACCCCTGGACATTCATTCAGCCCTATGATTCAGGAGTCCTAGCATTGAGGGTCAACATGGGAAAGCCAAACATAGTAGGTGATCAGATTCTTACACGCTTCAGCACTGCTGTAGTAAAAGTGTCAGGAATTCTAGATTCTTACCCTCAGCATCGAGTTCACTGTCTCTTATATGTACCCATCAATGCTAAAATAGGTCACTAATGAAATTACTTCCCAGTCAGAGAAGGTGAGTGAGCTCTAGGAACAGACCCACCGCCCATCCAGATGTCCTGCCACTTCCCCAGCCCCAGGGTCCCCAGCTCTGCACAGGCAGAGACTCTCCTTTGCCAGACTGGCTGCATGTGACTTCATCAGGGCTCTAATTTACAGGTGATGGGCAGATGGGGGGGGTGGTGCAGAAGCCAGTTCTCTGTATCTCTTCAGGTCTTCCAGCTGATAATGATGAAATTCATTCAGCAATAAAGAACAAGAAAATTTTTACACACAATCAACAGAAAAGCCAAGAGGGACGACATGCACTAAGATGAATTCAAAGAAGCTGTGTTTGGTCCTCATGGATGGTAATTCTTACCCATCTTCCCGTGCTCCTAAACAGAGTCTATTTACATTGAGAATGTTCAGTCAACTAACTAGGAAACAGTTTGGCCTGTGCCCTGCATTGAGGGCAGGTGATAATACATAGAAATGGGCTAAGAAGGCGTTCTGTTCAAGCCAACGCTCTTCTCCAGATTCCAAACCGTAGAAAGAGTAGAGGTCTTGGAAAACAAGGAACACCACCTTTGCTAGCACTCATGTCATGCAGTGAAAACCAGACAAGTTTTGTCAAGTAGCATAATTCCCAAAGACTGCTAAAAGCAACAGTGACAGAAAGCCTCTCTGTGACACTAAGGTAAGTGAACACCCAGAGTTGCCCTCTGCTCTCTTGTGTCTCCTAGGGAACCATTCTAAAGAAAGAAGGCTGGCCTGGAAAACTCCCCAAGGACATGAACTGTTGTCTGTGCAACTTCACAGCCTCCCAGAGTGCCCAGCACTATGATTTGCAAATAGTGTTGGCCCTGTGAAGACTAGCTGGACCATGGCCATCAATAAGACAAGAAAACATAAGCATGACCCATCAAAAGGCAGAGATTCTACTAAAAAATATCCATGTTTGACAGGACAGCTTGAGTTTGTATCAAGGGAGGAAGTGCAAAATGGATAAAGCAACAAGTTCACCCATTCCTATGTCATGGCCGGCACGGCCATCTCAGTAGCCCACTGAGAAATGTAGGACAGTTAGCTGTGCTGTGTGTGTCTACAATGTTGCCCTCTCTGTATCCAACAGCTATGTAGATAAATCAAAGAGAGGGGGGAGTGGAAGAGTCAGGGGGGAGAGGAAGAAGGAAAAGAATCTAAGCGGTGGGTAATTTGGTAAACTGTGCCATTGTATCCTGTGGCCAGCTACGTAACAGGTAATGAATTCAAAAAGTTTACTGAACTACCCTCCTAGATGATCAGGGGGCTGTGCAACAGCCTCCCAGAGACGATCAGGACATGAGAGGGACCCGCGTGTGTAGAAATTCTGATGCTGAAGGTCTTTCTAGCCCACTGTTGGAATTACAATAAAAGGCTAGAGCTGAAATATTCCTTCTGCTGTCAAATTGACTATATCTAAACTCTCTTCCATCTGCATAGCTTCCAAAGATGTGAAGATGGATGTCGAATTTCAGTAAAGCTGCGATGGGATGATCTGGGTGGGCTCTCAGTTGGAGGAAACCACAGAACTCCAGAAACTTAGTCTGCAGAATATATAGTGTTGAACAGAGAGTCGGAGTTATTGCATATAGCTGAACAAGGAAGGGGGGTAATTATAAACACGGAAGCAGGATTTGCGGTATACATATGCATCAAGGAGGCAGGTTAGCTAATCTCAATAGGAGCAGTCTCTGTAGGGAAACACTCTTCAGGCCATCATACTTGGGGAGAAAAGGCTATGGTGGATATTTTCTGCACACACAGTCAACACTCACATTCAGACCCCACAAGGAAGGCTTTGCCACCCCTTGACATGGCTGCGCCCATGCCAACAGCACACATTCGCTCAGGACTTCATTTACTCAAGGATTCCTCTGCCCTCTGCAGACAGCAATCTCATTACATTAAGGTCCTGGTCTACTCCATTATGACCTCATCTGCACTAATTACAACTACAGCACCCAACCACACACACCAAAAGGAAAATGGAAAGAAGGCCGCACGCCGTGGTGCTGGGTGATTTCAACTTTGCAGGAAGGCAAGACAAGTCCATGCATAAGAACCCATATTCAGATGTGTTCCCCAGACACACCCCAAGCTGCAGATGTGAGCAGGTATATAGAAGTCTAGTCCATCTTTTTATTTGAGATTCTAGCTCTTAGTTAAGGCACCCATGGTTGTATTCATTTGTTAACTGCTATATAAAATTATCTTAACTCAAATCTCTAGTCCACCAGGGCACCCAGGGCTTTTGACAGAGTTTGTTAGAGTAGGTCTCCCTTCCTCCTCTAAAAGTATGGGTCTCACCTATGCTAGCCTGTGCCATGGTGAAAATTAATTGGAGGGCAGTGGTTCACTAAGAACGGGAGGTGAACAGGGCCTGTCCCTCTGAAAAGACTTCCTCTTTCATTGTATTTTGTATACACACCCTTCACACAACTGTGGAGAATAGAGACCTGACCGAAGTACATGCTGAAGTCTGGGTACAGGTACATAGTGTACCCGTAACTAATAACTTCCAGTGGGGCGCTCCCTTGTAAGCAAACTGAAGCAATAGAAAACCAGCCATGAAAAGGACCTGGGAAGAATCAGCCCTGTCATGGACCCAGAATCAGGCCTGGAAATGCCAATGCTCTTGGCACATGTGTGCAAAATCTACTCAAAATTAAAACAGAATTTTGAGCTGTAACCCCTCAGTTTCCCGAACCTTTGTGAGGCTCCTTAATCCTTCTTATGGGTCAAAATCAAGGAGAATAGCCTAAATATGTCTACCCACTGTCCTCCTAGAAGTTTTAGCCCCTGATTTTTCCAGATTTTGTTTTATTTTTTTCTGTAGACGTGCGGTCACTTATTCCATTCACCTTCTCCTCTTTGGAGTCATAAAATATAACAAAAGAAATGACAATGTTGGAGAGATTTTTCTAGAAGAAAAAATTCGGGTTTTTAGAAATAATATGCACGAACTATTAAAACTAAGAGAACAAAGAAAGCAGAAGGTAAGGAGGTGCACATCCCTGTGCTGAGAAGGTGCTCAGATTTATAGTGGAAGTGTCAGAAACCGGATGTAATATCCATGTGACCCTCCTCACCTCCCTGAAGCGAAACCATTATGCCCTTGATGAATTATTGACTTTGGAGTTTTATCTGTGCCATGAATAATCTAAAACTTGGGAGTCTCAGGGCACAGTTCATAAACAAATAATTATATCACAATGATAATTTCTCAGGGACTGCAACATCAATCATGGCTGCGTTAGTATCAAGTACATTTTCCGGTTGCCTCTATTCATCAAACCCTCCTCCCTCTCCACCCTTCCACACGGCACAAGCAAAACTCATCACCAGATTGCCTCTTATTCACACATCACTCAAAGGGGGACAGAGCAGATACACACAAAAATGGGCCAGCCCAGCATTTATGAGAGATGAGTTTTCATTAAGAAAGTTCAAATGGAATGTATTGAGAAAGTCGGGGGGGGAGGGTAATTAATTATTTCAGCCTCCCCCAGAGAAGCTATCTGAAAAGATCTTATTCAGAAGATAAAAACAGACAGAAGGTTTGTTCCATCTCAGGCAATACTGATCAAACAAGAGGAGTCAGTCAGTCTCAGGAAGCCAGGAAAAGAATTCGGCAGTGTACCAATGTGCATGCATCGCTTACACTCACGTTAAAAGCTGGGGCCTGATTCTGGACACAGAAGAGGTAAATGGAAGCAGATCCAGACACTGGAAAGGCTACACATACCTGAGTCTTCATACACATCATCAGTAGAGCTGACAAGGCTTGAGTCTGATCTGAACCACTTTTCTACAATGGTGTCAGAAGGCTAATGATCCCAAGCAAAGTAGCCGCACAAAGGCATTCTTGCTCCGCCACTGCTGAGTGGCTTCACGTCTCCTAAGGTCATAGGGCATCTCTTTGGGTCACATGTTCTTCTCACAATTCAAAAAGAAGAGAGGTGAGTAACAAAGCAACGCTGAGAAACTCCCCTGCAGAGATACAAGGTTGTACGACCAGGCTAAGTCAGTAATAGGCAGTGTTTACCATCAGCTCACATGCGGGAGGGCTTCCTCGTGGTCTCTATTTCCTGGCTGACAAGCTATGCCTGTGAAGCGGTATTCACTGAGATGAGCAGTAGAGAGAATATTAAAAAATTCTTAGCAGAGCCAGATGTAGTGGCACACACCTGTAATCTCAGCACTCAGAAGGCTGACGTAAGAGGATCATGAGTTCAAAGCCAGCCTGGGCTACATAGTTAACACATTACCTAGGTAAATAAATTCCTCACAAGGAGGTCTGAGCATCCAAGATAATCCAGTTCCATAGGAACTCCTGAGCTTAGATCAGATTATCTCCTCCCTGGTATAAAAATGTGACTAGGAAAGGGGTGGGCTGCTGCACTGTAGTGAGCACAGAGAGAGGAGTCCAACCCAGCCCCATGAGCAATCTAGCCTCATCTAACTGTAAACCTCACTGCCCAGCAGACGGCTTGAGGCTTCGATATAGTTTTCCCTGTCATCTGAAGCATTTTCCTTCCCTCTCTATTGCTTTTGTTTTAAAATCATTGAGTTTCTTGAATGTGCCTGGACCGTTGTAGAGCGCCCTGCCTGAGGGGCCATTGTTGACTATATTAATTGACGTGGTCTCTTTAGTTAGGGTTTGCGTTGCTGTGGTAAAACACCATGACGGAAGCAACCCGGGGAGGAAAAGGGTTTATTTGTCTCACACCTCCACTTTGTAGTCCTTCACTGAAGGAGGTCAGGACAGGAACTCAAACATGGCAGTGGAGGCAGGAGCTGATGCAGAGGTCATGGAGGAGTGCTGCTTACTGGCTTGCTCAACATGGCTTGCTCAGCGGGCCTTCTTAAAGAGCCCAGGACCAGCTTAAGTGTGGCCACACCTACAATGGACTGGGTCCTCCGCCATCGATCACTAACTTTAAGATGCCCTATAGCCAGATTTTATGTAGGCATTTTCTCTGTTGAAGTGCCCTCCTTTCAGATAACTCCAGCTTGTTTCAGGTTGACTAGCCAGCACATATGGGAAGACCAATCTTGACTGCGCTCTCCCCTTGGCAGGAGATCCTGGGCCATATAGAGTGGAGACAGTGAGCTGAGCACTATGAAGTCTCTGCTGCTTGACTGAGATGCAATGTGAGCAGCTCAAGCTCCTGCTGCTGGGACTTCCCCACCATGTTGGACTATAACCTGGAACTTAGAGCCAAAATAAACCTTCTCGCTTAAGTCGCATTCACAGTAACAGTAGCAGAGAGAGACAGAAGAGGAGGAGGAACTAAGACAGTGGCCCACTAAGGATGCTAAAGTTCCCCTTCAAAGCATCATTCACCTTGAGAAGGATACACACCAGGTCTCTGCTCCACTCCATCCTTCCTCAGTCACAAAGTCTCCATCTCAAGAGTGGCGCTTTCCCCACTGGCCGGCTAACTAGCCTCCACCCCTTGGCCCCCTTTCTGTATCTCTGTGTTCTGCGTCACTTTGTTCTCTAGGGACCAGGGGCTTGTTTCACCTCTTGACCACCTCCCAGTCTCATCAACTCCACTCATCACCCATTCATCACAAGGCCCTAAAAGCAGCTAATAAATCAGTCCTTTCAGGAAATCTCCCCTTTCACATAAGCAGAGATGGCAAGACTGTTCATTTTGGATCCCATGAAATGATCTAAAGTGCACATAAACCATCAGATTTCCTTCTTCTCCAGTCCCTAATCCTCCAGGGGAGAGCCAAGAGCCCCAAGTCAGACTTACATAAGCCCCTGCCTGTTCCCTCACTGCCGGGAACTCTCCCCCTATGATGGAGGGAGGCTGAGCGATGGGGGGAAAAAGAGGAAGAAATGAGGGAGGAAACCTGCCTTATGTTAACACTTCTCCAAAGGGAAGTGACGGTAGTCACTGGCCCTGTGCACTGGCCACGCCCACCAGGACTAATTCAAGAGGCCCTGATCCCCACAAATTCACAAATTCACAGGCCCAGCACATGCCTTGGTGGCATGGACAATAAGAAGCCATAATCATCTAAAAGATATGTTCCCAAAGTACAAACAAAACTGTTCATCCCTTAATGGCACTTTCTGGGAAGAGGACACTCACAATTATTTTTCATTTTGAATGTTTTGAATAAATTAAAAGGGGGCTCTGCTTTGTCTCCCTACCATTTCCACCTGACTTTCCCCCCCCGTGCTGTCCCGGATATTTACATAGAGTTGCCCAAGTTAGAGACATTTCCAGACATTGATTAATCTATAATTCTTTGAAGTAGGGAAACATTATTATCTCCACTTTACAGATGTGGAAACTAAGACCCAGAGGTTAATGACTTGCCCAGAGGTCAAACGGCCAGTCAATTGCAAATGTGGGTTTTAAAAGAAGCTCTTCTATCTGCTCTGAGGCTTAATTCAAGTTTGTTCTCAGCTCCTCTGCCCTGTTCACGTCATCGCTGCCTGCTACATGCCGCCACTCTCTAATTCCTCTGTGAGGACTTTAATATGCTCCTTGGAAGTCCAAGACTTCCACTGCCTGCTGTCAGCATCCTGGCTTCCTATCTTACCTGTAAATAAGAAATGTCCGTTCCTTCCTGGGGTATTTTTGCTATGGTTTTGCATTACTAAATAGAACTCTTATTATGTTTACAGTATTCTTTTTATATAATAAACAAAAGCCCTGTAATACTCCTGGCTAAACCTAGAATCTAGAGTTTTGTTCATTTCTAACTGTGGCTCACAGTTAATTTACTGATCACCTTATCTACGCCAGCCCAGGAACATAAAGATGAATAGAGTTTTACCCCCCTGCCCACACAGTCATATAAAGTTAGCCAGGCACGGAGGCACAGACCTATAATTCTAGCACTTGGAAGGTGGAGGCATGAAGATCAGGAGTTCAAGGCCATCCTCAGCTACAAAGCAAGTTCAAGGTCAGCCTAGGCAACTGCCTCAAAAATAAAAAAAAAAAAGGAAAAGTTGACAGGTGACGGGACAAGTATGCATCCTCTATGTCAAGAGTGCACTGGGGGAAGGCAGAGAATTCAAGGTAGGAGGTGAAGAAGCCTCCCCAGAGGAGCAACATCAAGCAGGGGCTCGTGGGTAAGAAGTTAATTGTGGACACTAGAAGAAAGACAATCCATGGAAGGAACGTTATAGAAGCAGGAGAAAGCTTGCAAGTCATTCAGTAGGCTGGAGATGCCACCAATTCCGAGTCTGTGGAGCGGTCAGCTGGCAAGTTCATGGCACCCAGCCTATGCTGTGATAGCCAAGGTCTGTCCCATAGGATAGGACTTTCTGTCCCAATAGAAATGCCATGGTCCTATGTAAAGCTGTAACCCACTCACCAGACCAACTTTTATAGTCTCTGGGTGGCAAATGCCTAAAGAGGACGTCATTTTTGTTGGAGCTGTGAATACAGTGGACCTGGGAAGGAGCCACCTAAATGTTATCTGAGGAATATGGGTGATATGGTGATCTGAATGAGAATGGGCCCCATAAGCTCAGATATTTGAGTACTTGGTCCCCAGCTAGTGGAACTGTTTGGGAAGGATTAGGAGGTGTGGTCCTGTTGGAAGAGGTGAGTCACTGAGGGTGACCTTTGAGGTTTCAGAAGCCCATGGCAGGTCTAGTGTCTCTCTTTCTCTGCCTGACTGCCTGTGGATCAGGATGTAAGCTCTCAGTACCATGCTTGCCTGCCATGATGATAACAGACTAAACCTCTGAAGCCGTAAGCAAGCCCTAATCAAATGCTTTTTTCTATAGTTTCCACGGTCATGGCTTCTCTTCACAACAATAGGACCGTAACTACTATAGATGGTAACCTACAGATGACAGCAGACAGACAATTTTCATCAGAAAGCTGTGGGAAAGGTCACACTGAGAGGCTAGAGTCCCAGAGCCTTAGCTCACAGGGAAGGATGGTTTTCTGAGTGTGATTCAGGCTCATGTCTCCAACCCTAACATTTGGGATGCTGATGGAGGAGGGTTGCTGAGAGTCCAAAGTCAGCCTGGATGACGTAGTGAGCTTGGGGTTAGCCTCAGGCCAGAGCAAAACCAGTGGGGATGGTGGGAGGAAGGAATGAAGAAGCTTGAGAAGTCGCTCTCAGGGATAGGGTAGACATGGAAAGATGGAGATGAGTAAAAGATGTCTCTCATTTCTGGCTTGCAAATGTGACTATTGCTAAGCAATCCAGATAAAATACTGGCAGAGAAAGATGTAAAGAAATGGGTGGAATTTCAGAAACCTGTCTTCTGAGTAGTGTATTTTAGGTGATTATGGAAAATCTGGTAGCTATAAAAACAGTTCTAGATGTCTGGAGAGAAATCTGGTTTAAAGTTATTATCAGAGAAGTCATCACTAAGACAGGAGGAGCAAAGAGTCTCAGTACTGTCACACACACACAGGAGGTGGGGGGAGCATAGTGACTTTAAAGGTGTCAAAAAGGAGTGTTAGGGAATGTCAAAACAGTAATCTGAGGAGTAAGAGCCCGAAGCAGAAGCTGAAATGGCAGGAGTGTAGGGGAGGAGAATCCCTGAAGCTTGCTTGCCAGACAGTCTAGCCAAATCCAAGTTCAGCGAGAGATCCTGTCTCAAAAAATAAAGTGGAGGGCAATTGAAGAAAAAAACAGATGTGGAACTCTCACCTCTATAGGCACACACACACACAGGAACATGGACACACGCATACGCCACCCATACAACTTTAAACCATTAACAGGAAGGACAGGTTTGACAGACATGCAGTGCTGGAGGCCCAGCTTCAAACCACGTCCACTGCATCCCTTTGAAGGCTCTCCTGTGCCTACCCTCATCACCAACCAGAAGCAAATGTAACTGTCCCGGGGAGAGGAGGGGGGGCATCAGCCAGAGCTTTATGTTACCTCTGCAATTAGATACTCTGGGGATCCCCAATTGAAACTGACCATTTATATGACATCAACAAGATGGAAAAACAGGGAAGGTAGAGCACAATAAAAATAGACCCAAATGAAATTCAGAGAATGGAATGACCAAACACGGGCCTTCAGATAACAAAGGTGAGTGTTTGAGAAACAAAGAGCCAGTACTGAGGATCGAGGGACTTAAAAGAACTGAATGAAAAATCTTGGGACCCAGATTTTAATAACTGGATTAAGAACAGGAAAAAAAGGGTGGGGGAGGTTACTCGGAAATTAGCCATAATTGAGGAGTGACTCAGAACAGACAGTTTGTGTGGTAAAACGTGAAGATATGAAAGCAAAGAACAACCCAGAAGGAGCAGGAAGGACACAGAGAGCAATGGGAAGGTCCTAGCGTGCGGGTGAGAGGGCACAGGAAAGTGTCACAGAAGGAGACGTGGTGGCTGAGCATGTTCTAAAACTGTGGAAGACTTCAACTGCAGACACAAACACAAGCACAGTGTTTTAAACACACGCATCACAACGCATAGGTCCACTGTCCCCAAACAAGGGGGAAACCTTTTGAACGACCGGAGGTCAGGAAAAACAAAAACAAAACAAACACAAAAAATGTAGTAACAGCCAGAGACAGCAGCCCATGCCTCTAATGCCAGCACTTGCACTCAGGAGGCAGAGCCAGGAGAGTTCTAAAGGCTAGTTCGGACCATATGAGTTCTAGACCAGCCAGGGCTATTCACTAAAGATTGTCTCAATAACATAAATAATAAAAATAAAATATCAAAAGCTGGATATGATAGCTCACACCTGTAATCTCAACACTCAGGGGGTTGAGACAGTGGGACTGACATGAGTACCAGGCAGCCTAAGCTACAAGAGAGACCTTGGCCAAAAAATAGAGAATACTCAATCACATGCACACACGTGTGCGCACACATACACACACATAGACGTATACACACGCAGGCGTACACACATGGATCTGGAATTCTTTACCTTGCAAAAATGAAGATGAACTAAGGATATCTATAGATAAAGGGAAAAAAATTTCACCATCACAACTACACTACAACAAATAGTAAATATAGTCTCCAAGAAGGAACATAGGCTCAGATGGAAACAAAGAAACACTAGGTATAAATAAAGGCAGAATAAACACACAGAAAGTGAAAAATTATCAGTGTCTCCTGGAGTTGATATAGCTCATGGATTTCAAAGCACAGAGAAGTTAAGCACATGCATTAAGAGGAGGGAATGTGGTCCCATGCCTGACCAGCACCAGGACACGTTAGTAGAGAATGCCCACTCCTATTCCTTGGAAAAGGTATCAATTTAATTGATTTGCTATTGTTATTAAATATTCTAAAAACCACAACCACCTTAGCCACAAATCTTAACACATACATGCACATGTATACATGTGCACCCACATACATACATGCACATACATACATTCATGCATCTATTGATACAAACTGTATTTAGATTAAATACAGGAGGGGGGCTTGATACTCCCATTGGAAGCAATCACCACAAAAGGACATCAAGTGAAAGAGTTGGGAGTAGACACATTGAGAGTTCTCCCTGTGACCTGCTGCAGTTCACTCCAACCTTTCTGGAGTTCAACTGTCTTAACTCTGGAATGAACTAAGTTTGGACAAGGTAACCTCCAAGGCCCGAGCAGAAGAGTTCTCTCTGACCTCTGCCCAGTATGCAGATGGATTCACAATCTGCCCCCTTGCTGATGGCAGGTCCCAGTGCTCGCTGGACTCTGACATAGTCCGATTGCTCTGGGGCTGTCAGTGCCACAGTGTCCTGCTTCCAGAGAACTTGTCTTACAACAGTGTTGGCTTGTTGCTGTAACAACACATTTTCTTCAATATCGTTTGAATAGTCAAACACGAGAATGAGTGAGGAACACTGTGGCTTCTATCTGGACAAGGATATGTGCTTATAAAGCTGGCTTGGCAGAGTCACTCACTCTGAAAGTTTGGTGTAAACACGAGTGTGCTGGGTGGATTCTGCTCCTGATCCTATCAAAGTCATCGTTAGTATTTTTTTTCCTTCTCTTTCAACAGGCTCCAACTTAGACAGCACACTGTGTCATTTGCACAGGGAAGATGTGTTGAGGCTATAATTGGTAGACTTGCTCTCAAAACAAAGCCTGGAGTCCTATCAATTCTATGCAAATGAGCACATCCAGACGTCTTAATTTAATGCAAAACGTTACAGGTACACATGCATTAGGGTTGTTTTTATGGTTAGTTCTTAAACAAATTTCATGCTTCATCCAACTTTTTGATTAAACTATCAGTCCTGATCTTGTTAGCTAACAAAGCTTCCTCCGTAATTTCACAATTGGGATTTTCTTTATATGAATTGAATGGAGTGGCCTTTATAATAGACATCCAACTTCTGTTAAAAACAAACAAACAAAAACTCTCAAAATCTGAAAGGTTCCCATGTTGTTCTTTATTTCTGGCTTCTGAGCGTCCTGTCACCTTGCCTGGCTTTTCAGAAGAATAAGCAAACAAGAGGTAAGTAAGACCACAGCAGGAACCAGCTGCTGTGACTGTCTTGAGCCAGAAAGCTGCAAACCTCCTACTCCCAGGCTTCCCAAGACTCCCCCTCTGCCTTTCCTAACGCTCCCTGTGCTTCCATACCGACCAGGGATTGTGGTATGAAGGGTATTCCACTTCAAATGAGGACACATTGAATCTCATATTCAAAACAATCTCTGCAAAACTTTAAAAGAAGCTACCTCAGTTTCCCCACGCTACTCTTCCTGCTCAGAAACTTTGAAGTAGAGGCCAAAATGAGATCCCGCAAAAGTTTATCACCGATTGTTCAGGTGCTTCACATTTTATCTGGCCTTAACACATTTTAATACAGATGAATTAAACAAACACTGTGTTTGATGTAGAAATAAACAGAGGGTGTGAGATGGAAATAGAATTAGAGTTTTCGGGAAGGTGGCTGGCTTATACTTGTCAATGTCCAGGGGCAATCAGAGGAGAAAACACTAAGTTGCACGAACTAAAATGTCCAGAGGACCTAAGGAAGCATCAAGGTGGCAATATGTTAATTTAAAGTGAGAAATAGAATTGTCAGACAGACCGGAATTGTTCAGGTTGGCGTAACAATCTCCTTTTCTCATGGTGGTCAGGGAAAAATCAAATGGTAATCAGGGCCTCTCATTACCATGAGAAATCACTGTGAAAGACTCAGAAGTACTTTATACCTGTGTATTTTCTTCATTTCCTGTCTACACCAGGAGACATGGGAATGGGAAGGGGATCAGAAGGTGCTCTCTGAACATCTGCTTCACAATATGGACACTCACGCCATTGCCTATCTGCCTGTGAACCCTCCAACTCTTGCGATTTGACCTCCTAATCCTCCTCTACCTCTGCTTCCCTCAGCCAGCCATGTCCCATTCTTTGGATGTGTCTTCTCTTCAACTGTGTTAACAGTTAGTCAGGCAAAGGTACAGCTAGCTCCATAATCTGAGACACTGGCTGGTCCCCTCCCGGTAGCTGCCCAGCCCCCTCCCTCTCACTGCTGGGCTTGGTTGTCTTCGTGAGGGAACAAACAACAGGGTTGACTAAAGCTATGTATGGGCTTCACTTTTAACTTGGCTAGAGGCATACCACTGATGTTACTGTGAGGGCGTGTTCAGAGAAGATGAACTGAGCTGCAGGGCTAGAAGTAGGGTGTGTGGGCAGCACCATCCATGTGCTGGAGGCCTGATGGTAATAAAAGCAGACCAAAGAGCAAGCCAGCTGAGCTAGCGGCCTCCTCTCCTGGCCGCCTGTGGTGTTGGGCCAGCTCGGCTGCATCCGTGAGTGAAACAAACCTTCCTTACCTGGAAGCTGTTTTGCAGCTTGTTTGTCACAGCTAAACAAAACTAAATACAGGAGCAGAGTGAGGACTCCTGGTCTGATTATTCAAAAGTCACCGTGCACTCCCCAGGGACAGGCAGGGCATCTTGGGGAGAGCAAGTAAAACTGGCCCCTTAGTTTTATGTCAACTTGACAGGAGCTGGAGTCATTTGGAAAGAGGGAACCTCAACTGAGAAAATGCGACCATCAGATTGGCCTGTGGGCAAACCGATGGGGCATTTTCTTGGTTGATGGTTGACTTTAAAGGGCCAGAGCAGGTGATCCTCAGAAAACAGTCTGAGCAAGTCTTGGGAAGCAAGCCAGTAAGCAGCACCCTTCCACAGCCTCTGCTTCAGTAACTGCAGCCAGGTTCCTACCCTGACTTCCCTTCATGATGGAAGATGAAATGAATCCCGTCCTCCCCAAGTTGTTTTTGGTCCGTATGTTATCTCAGAATGGGAAGCAAACTGAGACCACAACCAAGAGCGTATGACCTCCTTTACTACCAGCCCACACCCAAGAACCTGCCTCGTCCTCACATTAGAAAAAGACAGCAAGGGCTTCCCTCGTGTAATGGATTGCAGAGAAAACAAAATGAGATATTATAGAGAGAGAAAGTTTAGAAGTCATCCAGAGGTTTAAAGATAAAAGAATACAGATTGGGGTGAAAGAAAATGCAGTTCTGGCTATCCTGGAACTCGCTTTGTAGACCAGGCTGTCCTGAAGCAGGGATTCACCTGCCTCTGTCTCACGAGTACTGGGATTAAAGAGATGTGCCACCAAACCTCACACCCAGTTGTAAAAGTGTCCTTAGTTTATGTAGTGGTTTGAATAGGAATGGCCCCCACAGGCTCATAGATTTGAATGCTTTGTCACTAGGGAGTGGCACTACTTGACAGGGATTAGGAGGTGTGGCCTTATTCACGTAGGTGTGGCCTTGTCAAGGAACTGTCACTGAGGGTAGGTAGGCTTTGTGGTCAAATGCTCAATCCAGGCCTGGTGTCTGTCTCCCTACTGCCTGTGGATCTGGGTGTAGAACTCTCAACTACTCTCCAGCACCGCATCTGCCTGACCTGCCATGCTTCCTGCCATGATGATAATGGACTGAACCTCTGAAACTATAAGCCAGCCCCAATTAAATGTTTTCCTATACAAGAATTGCCATGGTCATGGTGTCACTTCACAGCAATAGAATAACTAAGACAATCTAAGATTTTAAATCTATGGTACATGATTATATGCTAGGGGTAAATCATAAGCATAATACGTACTAAGTATGTTAATGAACTGTGTGTGACACAGCTCATTTACGTATTAGGTATACACAAGGAGTAGTTTAAGAAGAATATCAACCCTAAGAACTGACAGGGTTGGCAAAGTGTGTCCTGCTCCCAGCAGGGAACAGATATGCTCTGAAGGGTCACACATGCGAACCCTTCTGAGGTGAGAAACAAAACAAGATTGCTTTCTAGTGATGTTACACAGAAAATCAAACCTGAGACGAGCCCTAAGAGTTTTATTAGACTTCAAGAGAATTCTTCAGCATCTGGGAAGCCAAATAAAAATCATCTTTAAATGAGGAGAGAAAACATCTGCTGGACTTTTAAACCTCTGTACTAAAGATATCTGGACCATGCTTACATGATTACAACATGCTAACGACATCCTTTTCGAGGAGGAAATTGTAATCCGTGTGCTGGGATGGCTCAGAGGATAAAGCACTTGCTATTTGCGGTGAGGCTCCTCAGCACATACACAAAAGCCAGGAAGACCTGGAGGCTGCCTACAATCCCAGCAATAAAGAGCAGAGACTGAATATCCCCAGAGCAAGCTGGCTAGTTAGAACAGCCAGAGTTGGTGAGATCCAGAACAGCAAGAGACTCTGTCCAATTTAAAAATAAAAGCAATCAAGGAAGACACTTGATGTCAATTTTACACAGAGAGAGAGAGAGAGAGAGAGAGAGATGGAATGCATATACACCACACACGTACCCCCAAAGGTAAATTTAAATATTTTTAAATCTTAAAAATTAAAGAAACATTTTAATTCAAAAATATCCAGCTTCAAGAGGATGGGATGTGGACAGTAAACCCACTGAAATACCAAATCGATACTCTTGCGGTCATTAATTTGAATTTATTAGGCTAGACAGTAAAATAAAGACTAGCAGATGCTGCCGGTCCGGGAGAGCCGAGAAAGGCGCACACCACCTCCTCTGATTTCCATTTACCTGTCGTTTACTGTAAAACCTGAGTTATACCCCTGATGGCTCTCTGATCACTTTTTAAGCCTTTGAGGGATCCTTTAGAAACCAATCTCTAGGAGCGAAAAGAAAAAAGAGATGTGTTCAAAATTCACCATTTAGTCTTGTTTGTATATTTTGCTTTTGTTAAACTCAGCAAAGAGTTTGTCATAAGTCCGTGCCTGTTTAAGATTTTTTTAATATCTGAAAACTTCCCAATAGCCCCCAGGAAGCCCCATATACCCACAGCTTCCTGCTCCTATAGCAAAACCCCGAATGATTACATTATAAAGGGACGAGATTTCTTCTGCCTCGTGGTTCTGAAAGATCCCAGCGTGTGCAGAGTATGCGAAAGAGGAAGCGGCTGCCTGAGAGGAAAAGACCAGGACCCATAGGCCCCTTCAAGACCATGCCAATGAGTCAAGCCCTCCCACTAGACACACCCCCTAAAGGCTCTGCCACCATTGGCTACACGGGCCACAGCAGCCCCATCTCACTTGGTAGGTGCTAACACTCACTGATCTTGTTTCAGCCACCAACCATGCACACATTCCTCTACTTTGTCTCTTGTACGTATTATTTATAGCTGTCACACAAAGAACCAGGCTTGATGCGACACCTTCACTCTGTTCCCTCTCCACAGCGCCTTCTCTGGGCTCCTCTCCTGGTCCCTACCGTCATGGTTCCAGCTTCTGCTTTCACTGCATATGCACTCTACTGCCCTCTCTGCTTCCCTCTGGACCCCATCATCTCCTCCCAGTGTCTCCGTTATAAGTTCATGTCCTGCATATCTCTACATGTGTGACTCGACGTCTACGTCCCCCATGACAGAAAACATATAATATTTGGGTTTCTGGGCCTACTATTTAGAATAGTAACTGTGATGGTTTGACTAAGAATGGCCCACATAGGCTCATATAATTGAGTGTTTAGTTCCACCAGGGCCTGAGGTTGTAGCTCAGTGATAAGGCCTTCCCTGTATATGATGCAATGAGTCCAAACCCCAATGCCGCCCTCCACACACACCAGTAAACATGATGCTTTCTTGGCATTGGATTATAGCGAAGACCAACTCTCTTTTGTTTGTTTTTAGTCTTACAGTTCAATATTAAGAAGTTGAGATTTGGACTGGAGTGTTGGCTCAGAAGTTGAGAGCACATACTGCTCTTGGAGAGGACCTGGGTTTGGTTCCCACCACCCGTGTCAGGCTTGTAACTCCAGATCCAGGGGAGTTGACACTTCTAGACTCTAAGGGCATCTGTACACACACGTGCGTCTGCACACACACACATGCACACAAACACACACCATTCAAAATAAAAATAAATACATGCCTTTAATCCCGGCACTCGGGAGACAGAGGCAGGTGGATCTCTATGAGTTCTAGGCCAGCCTGGTCTCCAATGTAAGTTCCAGGACAGCCAGAGTTACAACAGAGAAACCCTGTCTCAAAATAAAATTAAATAATATTTTTTTCAGTTAAGTCATTTGTCCAAGGCAGGAAAAGTAAAGAGCAGAGAAAAGAACACACCATTCGGGTTACTACCAAACAAACAAAAGTCACAGCCCTGCTTTGGAGACAAATTCCTTCCCCAAGGCCAGGACCAGTGCTCCCCAGGTGGCATTTAACTTCCCAGACCCTCGTTTTCCTTCTCAGCGAACTGGAGGGAGGGTAGCATGAGGGCAGCGTGGGCGTGGCAGGAGGCACAGGCATTGGCTCACCTGGGTGTTGTGAGCGTAAGAATGCCCTGCAGGTTGCTGACTCATAAATAATACTGTTATCATAGTATATATCCCACGCATCAAGATGACCAGTGTCCCTGCCACCCTAATCTTCTGCTACAGTCCTGACTTCTTTGTAGAACTCACCTTCTGGGCTGAGCTGCCTCCAAATGGAACTGGCTGCGGGATGATGGGGCACTGGAGCAGCCAGGAGCAACAAAGCCAGCATCTCTGTTTGACTTGGATTTTGACAGAGGATGCCCTTCCAGGACTCTCAGGACAGTGATACACAGGTACATATTAGCTGCCTACAGGTCTTCTGGGCAGCGAAGCATACCTCCAAGGTGCCCTTAGAGTGAGGTGTGATAGGACACACCAGTCATGTCAGTGCTGAGGTGAGAAATACAGACAGGCCCTGGGACTTGCTGACTCGAACACTTGGCAAGCCCCAGGCCAGTGAGAGACCCTGTCTTAAAAAACAAGGTGGGGGCTGGGGAGAGATGGTTAAGAGCATTTGCTGCTCTTGCAGAGGACCTGAGTTTAGTTTCTAGTTCCCATATCTAACGGGTGACTCATGATCACATGGAAGTCTAGTTCCAGGAAACTCAATGCCCTCCTCTGGCCTTGGTGGGCACCTTGTGCTCCTTTGAGGTTTTCTGGGAGTGTACATACACACACTCAGACCCACACACATACATGTAAAATAAATAAAATACATCTTGGGAGAGAAAAACGACAGAAAGGTAGACTGCTTCTGAGGAACAACACCCAGAGTTGACCTCTGACCTCCACACGCAGATGCACAAGTTTGCGTGTATACCCTCACACACACATTCACATATCTACACACAACTGAAGTTCCTGGACTGTGTGGCCTCCCAGAAATGGAGGCCTTCCCAACTATATAATCAATCAGAAATATTTACTACTGAGAGAGAGTATAGCAATAACCCGGAGCCAGGACTCCTAATTAGCCGTTCAGCATCATGCAGCTTCTACCCACAAAATGGTGTCTGGTGTGGAACTGTGACCCTACTTTCTTGGCCAACTCGAAGCTCACTGATTGGGTGCCTCCCACAAAGCTGGCAGAGATGGCCAGGAGCCATGGCTGTCTAAAAACACCTCAATGAAAAGCCCTTCCCATCAGCCTCGTCACATTTGACTGGAAAAACAAAACACTTTGTCGCTTCTAATAAGTACAGAGAGCCTGACGAGGTAGTGACTTGTTTCTCCCCCGGCGCTAATCTCAGACACAATAATGTCTAAATACGATTTTTTATGCCTGGACATTCTGCTGCTGACTCAAACCCGAGCCCTTTGTTTGTAACTCAGTCCCGACTCAGAGGCAAGGAGGAGCCGGAGACGCTGCTTTGAACAGCCCTCCTGCCTGAAATGGGGTATGACAGATGAGATATATGATGAGGATACAAAGCCCTGATGATAATAGCCTTTCTTATTTATCAATTGCAAATAAAATTCACAGAGTGTGAAGCTGCCAACCGCGGTGGCGGGAGCTGGGCAGGGAGGCCATCGGAAAGCGTGTGCACAACTCAAGAAGCTAGGAATGTCTGGTGGAGGTCAGGCTAGACCTGGAGATGGCTGAGCCAGGTGCTGAGCCAGGTGCCTGCTAACATCCTAGGCAGAACACACAGTTGCCCTCCTGCCTCCGTCTCCTCAGGCAAGGTGCAGTTCCTGAACTCAGAACCAGCTGTACCACTAATAAGCGGTGAGATTTTTGAACAGGGTTGGAAGCCCTATTTGCCTCCATGTTCCTCCTCTTTGAACTAACAGATATCCAGCTATACAGAGATGGGCAATTATGGTGCCAAGATGGGCAAATGAGGGTGCTGGGAAGAGCAGGTCTTCGAGCAACTACACAGCCCACAGAGACAGCTGCAGCCACGCGTCAAGGCAGGACGGACATTTCACACCTCCTCTGTGGATCTCACACCAGAGCCCACCCTCCAAAGCCACCCTGTCCACACACTAGAAGATGTTCACCGCAAAAATGGGCACAAAAATCAACAAAATACAAGCCGACTCCCAGGCAAAGCCTGTGAAAGATAGGAAGAGGGGGTTGCAGGCCTGAGCACTCGTTTGCATATTGCTGCAAATTTTAAATACTCCTGGAAGCCAAGCTGCCCCAGAAACCTCTCTGTGCCTTATGTCTCACAGCTGAGACGGCTCAAGAGCTATGGAAGGCCTGCTGGCTGTTAGCGGTTCATCCAGAGTGGAGAGCCCTGGCTCCTCTTTCTTGCAGTGTGGAGATCTCCAGAACATGGACTTTGCATTTCAAGACCTGTCGAAGACTCGGACAACTTCCCTCACCTGATGAGGTCAGGCTCACCTTTGTGGAGTGTCCTCTTGATTAAAATCAACTGATTTGCAACTGCAAATTTTCACGCCTTCATCATGGAACAGGATCGCTGGGGTCGAGGCCCGCCATCCTCATTCTTCGGCAGTCCCGCATGTACGGGGAGTATTTAGGTCACTACCACACACCCACCACCCTGTCCCGTGCCATCCCTCTCCCACTCCCACTGAACCTCTTCTTCTCAACAGCCCTCCTCCTAGTTTCACGCCCTTGTCTTTTTGTTTGTGACCCACAAAGTTTAGTTAGGGTTGTTTGCATGAACATGGGTGTGGGGTTGGTTACCCGGGGTGGCTATATCATGGAAGAAAATGACACCCTTTCCCTCAGCCATCATTAACTGACAAGAGCCCCTCAGGAAGAGGTGGCATGTCCTGAGCCCCTCCCCACCCACCCCTGTCTTTCTTCTCTTGCTCTCGTTAGACACAAAGGGCAGATTCAGCCCACATTGGAGGGGATGCAATGTATTGAGGTTACCATGGAACCTTGCCTGCCAAAGGCTCTCCCTTCATAGCCTTGCTCATGGTTTGTACTTGCGTTTGTGAGATGTACATCGTACAGGTGAACTGTCATTTATGTGCTCTTTGAGTTCATTGAAAAGTTGATGTAGAAACAGGATTGCATGCACGCGCACACACTCGCACACACCGTTTCAGACCCAAGCAGGTTTTCTCAGCACATCTTCCAAGGCCCCTTGTCCAGACATGGGCTGGCCCCTCATAACTCTGTGACAGGGAGAGAAAACAACAAAAAGGCCCGAGAGTAAGAGCACTGTGCTCTTGAGAATGGTGAGACGCTAAAGCAGACGATACGATGCCCGTAGTGGGAAAGAGCAGCTGGACAGTCAGCCATGAAAGCTCAGCCCCGGAAGAAAGCTCAGCTAGGAATGCCAGACGACTGCTTCATTTTTCCCAGTCAGTTTCATGAGATATTCTGAGCATCCGATCTGATGATGTTATCTCTATCTGCTGCTGTTTGTTCTTTTACTTGGCAGCTTCACCTGAGAGGACACTCTGCTCTGCCTGGAGCTCTGTATGTTGGATCTATCTATCCATCTATCTATCTATCCATCTATCTATCTATCTATCTATCTACCTACATACATACATTCAGATCTATCATCTATCTGCTGCTTGTTATTTACTCTTATTTTGGCTTGTTGTATATTTAATAAACTCACTCATTCAAAACTGAAAGTATGGCTATCATTAATCACCCTAGACTGTACAAAACAGTTGGTTTCAGTCTGCAGAAGGTTTCACTCTTGCTAGAGGAAGGTCTTCTAAAAAGAAGTCTTCCCCCATTAGAGCCAGATTTTGTCCCTATTATTCTGAAGTTGGGAACAGGGAGTCATAAAAAAGGTTTTGCCTCTACCAACTAACAACTTCCTTTTCAAAAAGAAAAAAATATATATTTATTTTTATTGTATGTGTATGGATGTTTCGCCTGCATGTATGTCAGTGTACCTTGTGCCCCAGAGAGCCAGAAGAGGCCATTGGATCTCCTGTAACTCTAGTTACAGACTTGTGAGCATCATGTGGGTGACTGGGGTCCTCTGGAAGAGCAGACAGTGCTCTTCCGCCCCAATTTACCAATCTTCCTCCCATACACACTTCTGCTCTCTCCCCTCCCTTTCTCTCTGAGCAACATCTCACCAGGATATAACTAAAAAAAGAGCTGTCCTGGGGCAAGGCCAGTTTCTAAGAGAGTGACTTGGATGGACCCAAGTTGGATCACATGGTGACTATCATCTCTGCTCTACACCCCAGTTTCTCCTCTTTCCAGCGGGGATAAATAAGCACCGCACGTGTGCTGTGAAGATCATGCTGGATATTTGTTCCAGAATGCGGTCAGTACAGCATCCGGGATGTAACAGGTTCTCCATATGCATCACAGCCATCGTCAGCTCCCTGCATACGCAAGCAGCCGCAGCCAGTGCTCCGTGGCTTCTCCCTCCTTCTCACGGAAGTAATGGAACCAGATTGAATCCTTTGATTTTTGTCTTAATGGAAAGAAGAATTAAGAGTCTCAGGAACTTTTAAAAATTGAAAGAGTCGCTTGAGAACTTTGGGGGGTAATTTTGCTCACAGATTGAGGAGGCTCTGGAGACCCATGGCACCGTATGACAGCCCCAGTCTGCAGCTGTGTATTGGACACTTGGAAAGTGCTCAGAGGGTTCATACATGTTCTTATTACAAAAAAAAAAAAAGGATAACTATGTGATATGGTGGATATGTTAATCATCTTGACAGACATCGGGTTTTACATTCCAAGTAGATACAATTTCTCAATTGACATCAGTAAATTAGAGGGAAGGAGTCACCTGAGGTAGGAGCTATGAACGGTTTGCATCCCTGCCAGGGTGAAGCTGCACTGGTAGCTCTCTTTGGGGTTAGGGTTCTGCGAGAGCATACGAGCACCACAAGGTCAGAGTAAAGCCTGTGCTAAGCTTCTGCATTTGTACAGCTGACGGGTGAAGGAATTGGAGGAAACAATCATGGACACTGCAAGCCAGATCAACTCCATGGGCTCGTCTGGAAGCCCTGAAGACACTGAGTCAAGGGGAACAAAGGAAATGGAAGAGGCCATTTTCAGTTAAAAGACTAACAACCATGGGCCAGGCATGGCAGAGCACACCTTTCATCCCAGCACTCTAGAGGCAGAAGCAGATGATCTCCATGAGTTCAAAGCCATCCTGGTCTACGTGTGATGAAAGAAAAAGAGTAGCAGGGGAGGGAGAGAGATAGATCAGCACCCTTAAATTATTTCCAACATATAAAAGAGTCACTTTTGGAAAGACTTCAAGCATATATGTTGTGGAAGTTCACTTTTAGTTATGAAAAAAATAATTGTTTTTTGCACTGCTGGGTGAGAGGCTACCCTAGGTCTTGGCATTCGGTATTGTCTGCAGGTGTTGGATTTCTGTGGGACATGTGTGATTGCTTATGATCTGCACCTGAGGAGTGCTGAATGAATAAAAACACCTGAGCTCAGATGCTTGGGGTTCCACTGTCTAAGGTGGAAGCCATGATGGTGGTTCCCTGTGTAGCGGTCTGGCAGGGTTCCATGGATGAAAATGCCTCCATGTCTTCCTTGGTGAGCTGCCCAGAAGCCATACTACTACACATATAGTCAGCCAATTAGGTACTGAAGCATAAACCATGTTACATCCTTAAAGATAGATAGATAGATAGATAGATAGATAGATAGATAGATAGATAGATAGATAGATGATAGATAGATATGGAGGGCAGGCAGAAGAGATAGATGGCTCAGAGGTTAAGAGCCCCTACCACTCTAGCAGAGAACCTGGGTTCAGTTCCCAATACCCACTGCCTGCAACTCCAGTTTCAGGGACTCTGAACTGCGGCACGAGTACACACACACACACACACACACACACACAATTAAATCTTTAGAAAAAGAGCATTTCATGCATTACATCAGACCCTGATCTATAGATACAAAAGTCTTTCCCACAAAGAATTGGATGGCAGATCATGAACTTGGTTTCCCAGTCAAGAATGAAGTCTCCGATAGGAAGCAAATTAAAGAGAATAAAAATCAGACTGAAATTAAGTCCTACCCAAGGTTAAACTCCTAAAACTGCAACTGCTAGAGCACTGATAGAAGTCCAGAGCGGGTGTGGAGACACACGCCTCTCTCCAGTGGTTCTCAGCTGTCCTCATGCTGTGACCCGTTAGTACAGCTCCTCATGTTGTCGTGATCCCCAACCATAAAATTATTTTTATTGCTACTTCATAACTGTAGTCTTGCTACTGTTATGAATCATAATGTAAATATCTGATATGCAGATTGTCTTAGGTGATCCTGTGAAAGAGTCGTTTGACCCACAGGTTTAGAACCAACTACTCTCATCTCAGCACTTGGGAGACAGAGGCAAGTGGATCCCTAAGTTCAAGCCTAACCTGGACTACAGAGGAGTACTAGAACAGCCAGTTACAAAAGAGAAACCCTGTATCCAAAAAAAAAAAAAAAAAACAAGAAGACAAAGAAAAAGAAAAAAAAATGATTTGCTGTGTCTTAGAAATCTGTAGACAGCCTTCCATTTGCAACTGACACATGCAGTTTTCATTCATTCAACGGGGGTTTACTGAATGGTTTACAGCCTGGGCAAGGGGATGCCAGGAAGAAAGATCTCTATCTTTCCCAAAGCTTATTGTCCAGTGAAGACTAACTGCCATTCAGCCAAATTGTTATCAGAGGCAGCTCTCACTTATTCATGATCTTAAGGCTGAGATGATGATAACCAGCATCTTCTGACTTATCTGTAGACAGTGGGCCATTCACATACTCTTCTCCACTCCATCCTCCTGTTTCCTATCCTATCCATCAGGATAGTGGTTAATGCTATCCTGTTTCCTACAGCAAGATGTCAACGTTTTATGCAGGTTGGTTCCTACAATGGTTCCTAAACTTTCTGCCTTCCAAGCTGTGATTCTACCCTAGGCTCAGTTCCTCATTGCTGCCTGTCAAAGCTTTAAGCCTATAAGATGGCACCAGAGCTTGAGTCTGCTAGAGTTTTCAGTTGCCCACTATGTTCCTGTGGGGCACAGGAAGAGGAGCAACAGCATGAGAACGCAGGAGTGCCTTGGGCAGAGACTGTGCCTCTCTGCCTGTCATGCAGTGCAACTCCTGCCATGGCTCTGCCGGACTAGAGTGGACGCCCCTTGGGTTGTGGGAGAATTTGGCCACTAGAGGGCAGGTTGTGCATTGAGCAATTGCCACAAAAGCATGGATAGACCTTTGTGAGAAGACAACAAATTGCTGGCCTCCTTAAACCAGTCCAGAGCTGGTAAACATTTGTATTGTTCCCACACAGACTTTTACAACAGACTATGATACCTGATATCTGCATCTCTGATCACAATGTGGAAGGGTCTCCCTTGTGAGTGGCTCCATTTCTTTCTACCATTCTCAGAACTGCAAAACCTCATACGGTTCAACTGAGAGATGAAGACTAAAGCTTCTTTGCTATCTTAGAACCTTCCATGAACTATACAGTACAGTCTAAAAGAGGAAACATCCACGACCTAATGTCCATATGATAACAGCCATTCAATCACCATCGTGATGGTAACGGCGATCACAAAGGTTTGGGGAACAGCCAAAGGTTCAAATCCTGCTCTACCACTCACCAACTGTGACTTTGTTCAAGTCTCTTAACCGTCATGAACACCAGTCTCCTCATCTCTAAAATAGAACCTACCCAAGAGGCATGTTGGGTGGGGGCATGAATTAAATAAGTTAGTAACTACAAACACTTCAGGTCAGCACTCTTAGCGTCTCCTATGCTGCTGTAAATGTTATTAGAAGTCTGGCTGTACATTAACGCCACTGGGAAATGAAAGACACTCTAAAGGTCACCTTGCCTTCCTGTTGTCACAAATCTCCTGCACTGCAGTCAGCGCCTCCTTCTCCTGTCATAAAAGAGGATTTCTTCCTTAGACAAAAGGCCAGCCCTTCAGTCCCCAGCCCAGAGCCACACCCTCTCACCTTCTCTGGGAACTGATCGTCTGTCTCTTTCTCCACCCACCCGCCTTACATTCCCGTGTTTAAACATGGTTGAGCCTATTTCGTTTTAAAAGAAAAACAGGAAAGCAACAACGAAAAGCTTCCTAATGGCCCACCTTTCCTTGACCTTTGCCTTCAGCTCTCCTCATGTTGCACAGGTTCTCACTGGTGCTACCCAGATCCTAACATCCATCATATGTCCGTCAGCAGGTTCTGTTTCATTTCCCTTCTTGCTTGACCTTCAGGAATGGTGAAGGTGAATCAGTGGCTTTGCCAGGAGTGTCCCTTGGGTGCCACAGAACAAACCATTCTTATGTCTGTGACTACCTCTGCCTTCTCTGCCTAACTGGCAGATGCTGGTGTTAGGGCTAGCCGGGCAGACGTCTAAGGAACCACGAGACATTCCAAACCGATGCAAAACGCACGAGGCTTTATTGTTAACCGGCGTGTCCGGGTCCCGCAGGGATCAAGCATAGCGGGCCCCGAACCCTCCGTCCCCAGGGCTTTTATCGGAGTCCAGGGGCCAGGGCCCGGGGACAGGGCTTGTGCAGCTCCGATTGGTTCAGAGCTCCTCAAATCCTGTGTCCCTCAACCTCGTTGGTCAGGTGTTCACACCCGCGGGAACCAGGGTGGGGGAAGTCACTTGGTACCCTTGGACTAGTCGTCCCAGAGACAGAGTGGCGCCCGGAATGCCCGGGAAGGAAGAATTCCTGCTGATAGGTGGTGGAGAGGAGGCTGAGGCGGCTGTCCCTGGGAAGGCATCCCCCCTTCCCCCATACGTGACTACTAGCACTCAGGTGCATTCCTAGGTTTTATATTTCTTAAATCCTTTCACTGGGAACTTCTAGGCTCCTAGACCTTCCTTTCTTATCTACTTACCATTGCTCCTTAGGATCCAGTCTTCCTCTCCATGATCACTACGCCCCACTTCATTGCCTGAACATCGCCTGAGCATCTGGGCACATCATGTCCGAACTGAAATTGCTTGCTCTTCCCAGCACCCCTCCCTCCCATGAGTGCTTCTCCATCAGGCTCCAACAGTGAAGTGAGATCTGTCCCCATGCAGTCACTCAGTGAAGTCGGATATTTCTAGAGGACTCTTACTGCTTGCCTTTTCTCCTTACGTGCACTTGCTGTTCTTTCATAGGGCCAGAGTTCAGTCCCTAACACCTACATCAAGCAGCTCACAATCACTACCTATGACTGCAGCTTCCGGGGATCTGATGTCTTCTTCTGGCCTCTGTGGGTATCACACACATGTATACATGCACACACATAGACACAATATTTTTAAAAATCAATCCCTTTTGTTTCCATCTCAAAATCCATGTTCCAAATTGAATCAGGGTTTGGGAGTGTAGCTCAGTGTTAGTGCATGTGCTTTATGTGCATCGGCCCTGAACTCAAAGCATATGCTTCTCCAAAGATGAATAGGATGAACTTACTGAATCTCTTTGTATGCTGGACATCATGGGGATCTGAAGGCTGAATAAGTCACAATCTCTGCTCTGAAAGAGAGTGCAGCCACAGAGATGGACACAACTATGACCATCCATGTAAAGCAAAATGTCACCAACAGCTCTAAGATGTGCACCTGGGGACCTTAGACAAGGAAGAATTGAGTGGACACAAGGGGCCCAAAGGCAGACACAGAAAGGAAGGGTGTGGCTCTTCCTGCACTGCATGGGAAGAAAGAAGACAGGAATCTGGAGGAAGATAGGGCAGGAGATGTAACAGCCTGTGGGATGAGTCAGGGGAAGTGGCGTAGAGGCAGAAGTGTGTGTCAGTCAACACCCACAGACACCCAGAAAACACACACTTAAATCTGACAGCCAGAGCCTGTTAGGAAAGTGGCACCTGCAGACCATGGGGACTGAGAGGAGAATAGGTCATGACTGTAATAGTCTATTCTTTCAAGAAATTCATTGCCAGTCATGGTGGTTCATGCCTTTAATCCCAGCACTCAGGAGGCAGAGGTCTCTGTGGGTCTCTGTGAGTTTGAAGCCAGCTTGGTCTACAGAGTGAGTTCCAGTCCAGCTTGAGGACAGTGAGACCCTGTTGGAGGAGAAGGATGAAGAAGAGGAAGAGAGGCGGAGAGGAAGAAGAGGAAGAGAGGCGGAGAGGAAGGAGAGGAAGGAGAGGAGGGGGAGAGGGAGGAGAGGAGGAGAGAGTTGGAATTTTTGTTCATTAGCAAAGGCAAAAATACAACGGTAAAAAGCTTGAGAATTTAGCAATCATGATCACAGGGAGCACGGGGCAGACAGATGCTCACTGGGGTAAGACACACAGGACCCGGTTGCCTCACACCACAAACACTAGACAAGGACCCAGGAAAAAGAGGGCATAAAGAAAGAGATGCCTATTCACACCCTAGGCTCAGCCTGTCAGCCCCTTCCCCAGTCCCCAGCAGTAGCCTAGGAACCAACCAGAGTCGAGCCCCCAGCCCTGCTCTCAGCATGAGCCATAAAGATAGAGGCACAACTGAAGCTGGTTGTAAAATTTAAGCAGATCAGACACCATAAAATACTTTGTAATGCACCATTGAGGCGACCAAATAAGAGGCTTGAATAAATTTATATTCCAATTGCAAAACATTACAGTCAATTTAAAAACCCACAAAAGTTTTGCCGAACAACTGTATAACTTAGAATGTATCTGTCGCAGCGTACGGTCCCTAATAGACGAGACATAAAACAGTCACAGCTAACCCCCTCTCACCTGCTAAATCATCTTGAAATAGTTCTGCTGGCTCAACCCTCCCTTTTTTCCCCCTTCCTTTCAAAAAACACTGTCAGGTAATTCTTAGGTTAATGTGAATTTTATTTATTTATTTATTCCCTTTTTACCCCTCCAGACAGAAAGTACTAAAAGCTGTCAGGGGTGGAGATGTGTCATATCTGAAGCCCTGCCCGTCCTCTGGTGAAAACTCTCTGCCAGGTTTTGGGGGTGTTTCTCAGTCATTAAGCTATGGTAGGGTACTCAGCTAAGGGCGGCTGTTTTGTAGATGTCGAAATCAATAAATATGCACATACATGATCACAGGCTGACATGTACAGGCAAACATGCATGCATGTGCGCACACACACACACACACACACACACACACACACACACGCACACCAGGCAAAGTACACATCCAGGGAGATGTGCTGCGGGCAGGCTCATTTTCTCACTATTCCTGTTCGGAACCACTCAGCTAACCCCTGTGAGGAACAAAGGAAATTCTACTCCCCCAAATTCTGGAGATGTTCCCCTTTTCCAAAGAGGCCATTTCCTCAGCACAGTCAGAAGGGGCAAATGGGTTTCTGGGGTGTCGATTAGCACACCAAAGCACATGCTGGCCTCCAGACTCAGGGTACTGACTCTTAGCTCTTCTCATTCCACACTCGACCCTAAACTTCTCCAGCTCATGGGCTCCCCTCCCCCAGCTTCTCATTCTCTGGTATTCATTGTGCTCACTCTCTTTTGTCTTCTCCCCTTGGTCCCCTCTTTCTTGTCCCTCTCTCTAGGTCTCCTTTGGCTACTCTCTTCTCTTCCTCTCTAGCTCTTCCCTCCCTCTCTCTCCTCTCTGGGCCTGGTCCAGTCTACTTCCTCTCCCTGCTCCAGAGTCTTCCAGATGACTCTGGATGTCCACTCCTTCAAATCTACAATAAAAATCCTTCCCCTCAACTACACCTTGGAGTGGCCATGACCTCTCTACACAGCTAGCTACCAGGTGTGAAGCCCCACACTACAACAATGGGTGTGTTCACATTTCAAAGCCAAGGGTTATCCAGCAGAGCAAGAGCACCTTGGAAATTCTCAACACAATCCTATGAGGATAACAGCAATTATTCCCTTTGTTCAGATGCTGTGAGACCCAGGGAGACTGAAGTGGTTTGCTCAGTGTCATGTGGCAAATATTCGTGTGCACCCCAAGTTCTCTGTCGTGTGAGGACAGCTGAGGTGGGGGCTAAGCTAGAGCAGGCACCACCTTTTAGAGGAAGTGTGAGGAGGGAGAGGGTGTGGGTTTTCTGTTCTGTCATTCCCAATCAGAAAACGTTTCTTCTCCTGTAGGCTGGTCAAGATCTGTCTTCTGTGAAAGTGCGGTTGCTATCTAGATAGACCATTACATGACAAAGACTAAAGAGCAGAAGAGAGATTCGTTTGAGCCTGAAGCAGTCTGTACTCCATTCTGCCCCTACCATTAACTGAGGGGGACAGCTATGGTTTGGTTTTTGGCTTTTGTTTTTTTCAAATTTATGTTTCCATTTCACAGAGGAAGAGAGGGAGGGGGGGAAGGATGGAGGGAGGGAAGGAGGGAGAGAGGGAGGGAGAGATGGGGTGACAGAGAGAGAGAGAGAGAGAGAGGAGATTGAGAGTCAATGAATTTTCTTAAACTGTAGCCACAGAACCAGCTTACAAAAGGAACTGCTCTTGTGTCACAAACATACCCCTGGGCCAATAAAGTGAAGGCAGAGAGAGGAGAGGAAGGGTGTTTCTGGCAGCGTGTGAGATGTTTGCTAGGACAGCAATACCTGAGGACCAGCCATGCTATGCAAAGAGCTGGCTGGAGTTTGGCCCTTCCCCTCTGTGCTGACAGACCACAAGCCACAACAAAAGTCTGCCCCCTCCCAAAAGGTAGGCTGCAATTGGCAGAATTGCTGACCTAAGTCCCATATCCCTGCCTTAACCAATGGCCTCCATCCCTAGGTACCAAAGACTCTCCCTTGCCCGCCAACCCCATAAATGTAACAACCCTTGCATTAAACAGGAGAGACATTCCTCTGACAATGCTCCCGAGGGTCCTGATTTCACTCTCTCAAGTTCCTGGGCTCCAGTCAAAGGCTGGATGGTTACACGGTAAGAACCACACCAAAGAACCACCGCTTTCTGCCTGGGAGCTGCTACAGCTGCTGGTTGGCTGAGGTTGCCTCGCAGGTCAGGGAGGCTGCAGGCTGGGTGGGTGTTTTATTTTATATTTGATTTTATTTCAACAGCTACCAAATTCAAGTTAGGGAGGAAAGGTTTACCCAGCTTCCACTTCCACTTTGTAGCCCATCACTGAAGTAAGTCAAGACAGGAACTCAAACAGGGCAGGAGCTTGGAGCAGCAGCTGATGCAGAGGCCATGGAGGGGTGTGGCTTGCTCAATATGGCTTACTCAACCTGCTTTCTTATAAAGCACAGGACCGTGTTGCTGGCCATTATCCCTGTGGTCCCCAGAAATCATGTGGCTAGCCGTGATCCATTCTGCCACCAGAAGCCATGTCCATGCTGAGATCCCTGCTGCCTGCTGCAGCTGAAAACCACGGTGATGCCCATGATTCCTGCCACACAGATTGGACTTTTTGTTGTTGTTTGTGTTTGTGAGAGGTGTGTGTGTGTGTGTTTTGTTTTTTGTTTGTTTTTTGGTTTTTTTTGGAGGGCCCAGGGTGGGGTGTGGGGGTGTGGGGGTGTGGGGGAGGACCTGGAAGGAATAGGAAGTGGGTGTGGTTGGGATACATTGTATGAAATTCTCAAGTAGTTAATAAAAATATAAAATGTTAAAATATAAATAAATAAATAAGTAAAATATAAATAAATAAATGTTAAAATATAAATGTTAAAACATAAATGTTAAAATATAAATGTTAAAATATAAATAAATAAATAAATAGATAAATAATAAATAAATAAATAAAACCAAACCCAGGACCACCACCCTAGGGGTGGCCCGACTACAATGGGCTGGGCCCTCCTCTATCCATCAAGAACCAAGAAAATGCCCTACAGCCAGATCTTGTAGAGGCATTTTCTCCACTGAGCTTCTCTCTTCCCCAAGTGACTCTAGCTCGTGTCAAGCTGACATAAAACTAACCAGCACATGTGTTCCCCTCAGTGGGAAAGGGGATCTGAGGATGGCGCCCCTCACTGAGTGGGGCGTGTTTCACCAGTATGTAGCCCCCACCACCACTTCCTGTATAGATGAGGGAACCAGTGAGAAGTCTTAGCCAAGGTCACCCCACTGAACTAAGACTAGAACTCAACTCCCCTGTCTCCCGGACTAGCACTCTACCTTCCAAAGAGAGGTTGACTAAAGAAGGCCTGAGGACACTGCCCAGCGCAGTGCACAGGGGTGAGAAGACATGCAGGTACTCGAGGGAGGAGTCCAAACAAGATGGTGCTGGGAAGGGTGGGGCAGGGGTTGCAAGAAGGTGCTGGCAGCAGAGGTGGGACCACACTGGGGTTGGGATAGGAACAGCCACTGACTTAAAAACAACCCTAAAGATGAGCTCCCCAAGTTACAAACTGAACACTTTGCTGACGCCATTTCTTAAAGCACTACTTCGTAAGCCATCAAGAGCCATTGATAGAAACTGATAGTTGGAATCTAATCTCTTTCGTGCCACTTGGGGGCAACACCTTCATGTTTGATTTATTGAGACTCTCACCTCTGCCTTCTCAAGGACATTAAAAGCTGCTAATCTGAAAGCTGTCGGCTCTTCTTCAAATGGCTACAGCAGACTCCCAAACCACCTGACTACAGAGCCCTGGGCGTTTTTATGTATGTATTTATTTAAAATCGAATGCCTTCACCCTCTCCTCTGGACCAGGCAAGGTGAACGTCAGCTACAAAGACTGCCTTCTAGGAAGCTTTCCACAGGTCAGAGAGGGAGTTCTCAGCACAGGGAGGCCAAAGGCTGTGGCCACAGAGTGAAGGACTCACAGACACAGTGACTATCAGCAACAGGAAGTCCCAGCTTATGCTAGTCTATCTGAAGAGAGGCAGTGCTCAGTAAGCACCAGACATCCCTAGAATGAGAGAAAAAACAAAACAAAACCTCAGCCAGTTACTCCGAGACACCAAGAGTAGGTCTGTAGGGCAACAGCCATCATAGAAAAAAAAAACAGAGGCCTTGTGGGTAACCAGCAATATCAAGCCAGGGCTCCAGACAGAATGAGACTTGGGAGCTAAGATGGGAGGGTCAAGGTTTCTATCTACCTATATGGCTACTTCTAGACCTGGGCCCTTCCCACAGTAAAGGTCTCCTGACTTGCAGATCCTACACACTGGCCACCTGACAGCTACCGCTCCATCAATGTAGTATTTCAGATGCAGCTCATTATCTTTTTGTCCAAAACAAGCCTGGCCGTCTTGGAGCCCCTCATCAAAGGACACTGCCAACAGAGGCCAACGAGGAACCTCACACCACAGTAACAACGCTGTCCGCTTGCCGTTTACGCCCAGTTAGTCCCCGCTTCTCCACTTCAGACCGGCCTGTCCTTGTCACTACAGGAATAGCTTGCTGTAATGGGTTTTCCTTTAAAGGGGGGAAGGGAGTGTGCTGCTTGCTGCTGTTTGGGTCAGGGCTCTGTATCTAAGCTTTCAGGCCTTTGTAACTGCGACTTTTTCACAGGCAACTTGACCCCGCCCCTCTGTCCCAGCTGAAAGATTTCTAACTTAACCCCTCAGTTAGCTCAAGGGGTTCAGAAGGAAAGGAAAAGGAAAGAAATGGAAGAGAAACCTTTACAGCCAGCCCTTTCTGGCTGTCTTCATCTGTCCAAGCCTGGGGAACTGAACTAACTCCAAACTCCTTTATCCCAAGAACATCATAAACTCCAGTTATCTCAGTGATTTCTGCCTGCTTTCCTATCGTCAGCTTCTAGAGTTCACTTCTCCCCTGACTCCATCCCAAATTGGCGCTCACTCCACTCCTGTCTCTGCTCCAACTTCTTCTAACTGTCATTCTTTCTCTTATATACCTCTCTCCAAGCTGTTCCCAGAAGTCCAAGCAGCTGTAACTGTGTAACTGTAGTAATGGAAAATCCCACCGGGGCTTCCCAGCCCCGAAATGTAGTTCTGCTGGCCTGCAGTGGAGCCCCAGGCCAAAAGCTGAGTGGTTTGGTTCTATGCTGGCAAGAATGTACAGAATTCTTGGGAGATGGAGGCAGGGAGCATGATTCAACTTTATTCGGGGGGACGGGGTTACATACATAGGAAAAAGAAAAGTCCTTGTTATCCAGGGATGTCATTGGAAACTCATTGGTTAGGACAGCACAGGCCTGACAGTCCTATTTCCACTTTGGGGGTCGCAGCCTGGACATAGCTATTTTCTGGGGGACCAGAGGGAGAGACCTTATTTGGTTATATAGGGAGATGTGCTACAGATCCAGACAAACAGTTCTGCCAGATCTCATACCTTTGAGGGGGGCCTTACTCTGAGCAGGCAGCATAGCTTGTGGCCTGTCAGAGCTGCTGAGAGGAGGGGCCAAACTCTGGCCACTCTCAGAATGAGAGTTCTGGAGTTCTAGGTACACCTCCTACCTCACTTCAGCTCTGGGACTGTTCCATACGTAACCATACAAGGGAGGGGCTTTACTACTTGGTTCCCTGGTTCTGGTGACCCCAAACCTCTCACACTGCCACCAGAAAGTACATTCTGGTTACATGTCCCCTCCTACTTCATCAACTTGAACACAACAAAGCATAAAGCACGGCACAGATCTGAAAGTTTCTGTTCTGCGCCTATTTTCCACATGTCCGCCAGGAACTACTGTCTCTGCTAGACCCTTCCACTGCCCTCCTTGGAGCTTAATTACTCCTCATCTGTGTGCTCACTGTCCTTAGGCTGAGCTTCCGCTGCATCCTTACAACATGGCTGTCTAGCTGTTAGCATCCAGTCATTGCCTCTGGAAACAGCAAGATCAGGTTCTCTTTCGGTATGCCCAGGAGCTAGGCGCTCAGTAAAGGTTGCAATGATTCAGATGAGACCCAGTAACTAAAGGTGATAGAAAAGGTGAGTCATGATTGACTCCTGAACTAGAATTTATTTGATGCCTCTTCTGTACTACTGAAAATGAAATGCCTCCTACACAATATTGTAAATGACCAGAGGAAGTAAATATGGATGCAGAGGTAAATTCAATTCAGTGTTGCTTACTCTTTTCAGAGAATTAATGCAGCATGTCTGTAGCCCGAGCTAAGCTAAGAAGCTGGAAGTCTGTGGTACACGGCCATGCCCTCTTAGCAATAGCTGATTGGACCAAAAATTAATAGAGGACCGTATGTTTTAGAGACCAAGTCTCAAAAAAATCAAAAGGATGCGTCAAATCAAGGCTAGGATTGGGTTTATATCACACACAGCTACAGGTAAGGAAAGGCAAATCCTAGAGCTAGGGAGATGAGATGGCTCAGCCATTAAAGTTCTTGCCAAACAAGCATGTGGATCTGACTCAAACCTCAGTGCCACATAATTAGCCAGTGGTGGTGTGTACCTGTAATCCCAGCCCTGGGGAGGTAGAGACAGGAAGATTCCCCAGGGATCAACATCAGCCTGCATAGTCTAATCAATAAGCCTGAACCCCAGAGAGAGCTCCTACCTCAAAAACAGTGTAGCTGGCTCCTAAGGAAAGACATTTGAGGCTGACCTCCGGCCTCTACAGGTATGCACATACAAGTGCACATGCACCTACACACAGGTGACAAATTGTAAAACAATAAAATGTCAAGGATGTATGACAACTAACAGGTCTAGGGCTTTCTACATGCCATATGCCATGCTATTAGATAATTTCATCCTTACAGTATTCTGTGAAATATCAGCCTCAGTGTCCTTCCCCACCCTGGTTTTAACCTGGATTAAAGCTGGTTTCAGTTTTCACTTGCATGCGACGCAGACATTGATTAACACAACTACATCTCCATTGTAGACATGGGATATCAAACAGAAAGGCGGCTCCAGAACTCTCCTAGTTCATAACCCAAACAGAGAGACCCGGGATGGATATCCAGACTGTCCCTCCAGAACATACGCTCTGAACGCTTCCTTAGTACCATAGCTTAATGGTTCCTATTAAACCTTTCTGTACTTTATTGTTGACAATACCTATATCCTTAACTGGAGACAGTTTGTGAGCCGCCTCTCTACTGCTGTTTTCAAAATGAAATAAAGGAAGATTGGAAAGAAGGAAGAACCAGCCTGGGTTGTGGGGGCAGGTGGTGGAGTGTCTGCCACTGTAGGGAAAGCTGGGAACTCGACAAAAGCCTGTTCAAATCAAGTGCGCTCTGTTATCTTGTGGTTATGGTTGAATTCGCAAAGCTGCACGAAGTGTTGAATAGCAGGCATAGAGTAACCTGGAAAAAGACTGTAGAACTTTGCCTGAGATGAGCAGAGAAGAGTGTTCACTTCCCAAAGCTGCCCCAGAAGCATGAGGTCCCAAACCCTGGGTTCTGCCATCCTCCAGGGATCGTCGGGCAGCCAGGCTACTGTTTTCTTTGGATGAAAAATGAGCAGTGCTTCTGAGGAAACTGACCTGCCAGTTAAAGCTTCCAAGGTCAGCACCTAGAGTTTCAGAACCCCACACCAACCACTAAGTGGAAGTCTTGGTCCTTCTGCTGCAAAGCCTCCTTTGCAATACTCCTGGGTTTCCTAGAAGCAACATTTACATGAACTACCTCAAAGCCACCATAAACAAGGAGCTGTGAGACTGTTCTCATTCTGGAGGGTGAGCTGTTTACTAGCAGCACTCTGCTCATGTTGAATAGAAAATTCATGGGAGTGGGGGATTGGGGAGATGGTCGAACAAGTGTGATTTCCACAGCACAAGGATCTAAGTTGAGATCCCCAGCACCCACATAAAAAGCTGGATACATCAGCATGCCTGTGACCCCAGCCCTGGGGATCTGGAGACAAGAGGACCCCTGGAGCTTGCTGGCTAGCATCTAGATGAATCGGTGAGCTTCAGGTTTAGTGAGAAGTCTCAAAAAATAAGGTAGAAAGTGTTCGGAAGATATCACTGTAGTTACGGATGTGTACTACACTTCCAGAGGACCTCAGTTCAGTCCCACTAACTGCTGTTTTGGTGTCTCACAACCACCTGTAACTCCAGGTCCAGGGGACACCATGCCTCTCTCTGGTCTCTTTGGGTACCTGTACTCAGATGCATATACTCTCATGATGTGTACACACGAATGCATACAATGAAAAACAAAATTTTTTTTCAGGTGTGATGGAGCACACCTTTAATCCCAGCACTCAGGAGACAGAGGCCTGTGGATCTCTGTGCGATCCTGTCTTAAGAGGGGGGAGGGGTGGAGAGCAATTAAAGACGACAGATAGCTTCCACATGCAGGTGACCAACTCATGTGAACACACACATACATGAAGAAAGAAAAAACAGAGGAAAGAAAGAGAGAAAAGAAGGACAGAAGGAAAGGAAGGGGGAGGTTTTCAGGGAAGTTTGCTGGGATCAGAGCCACCTCTTGGGGGCCTCGCTGAGCTCTCTGCCCAGGGAGGGGCACGGGTAGTATGTGGTTTCAATCTCCAGAATTTAGCTAGACACACAGGAACACAAGAGTAAGAACACAGTAGAACTTGACAGAGAGTCCTGGGTTTTTCTTCAAGCAAGCCTCAGAGGTGGAGGTAAGGCATCCCAATCTTTCTCCACTCCAGATGGAGTCCTACACCCTTCCTAGTTGAACCTACCACCTGGTCCAGATTGTCACCCTCTGTTAATGGCCAGGGAATGAGAAGGGCATTCACTGTGCCCTGGGGATTCGCTGAGTGATAAGTATTTTATTTGACAGAGAAGTGGATGATAAGGGCCAGGATCCTGTGAAGAGATATAGTCTGGTGAGAGTGGAGGCAGTACTATAAGAGGAAGTACCATCCGTGTCGCCACCCCCACCCCCCCATACACACACACCAGGACCAGGAAGAAAACATCTGTATCCAAGAGTGTTGAAAAGCCTCCATGAGTTTAATTCTACAGGGCAAGAAAGGAGAAGCAAGACCCGGGAGCCCCTGAGTGAAGGACACCCAGATGCCAAAAGAAACTGGGACCCTTACTGGGTAGCAAGGATCACTTAAGGAGGTTAAAAAGGGGCGCACCGGGGGTGGGGGGAAGTTAAACAAGTTAGAGTTTTAAACCAGTGAAGTGGTTTCTGGGAAACAAACTGTTCACGGGGCGTAACAGAGGGGACATGGGTACAGCGGAGCCCAGTGATAAGGACCATAAAGACACAGAATGGACAAGACCAGCTGAGTCACAGATGAACCAGGATCCTGGGTTCAGGTTCTGAACTGACGGAGGTGCTGTTTGTTGAAAGGGAAATCTAAGAGCTGGGGCACTGGCCAGGAGTGACTGCAGGCAGCCCAGGTGGAGCCACAAGAAATGGCTGTCAGCAGCTCAGCGGGAACTGTTACGGAAGAGGTTTCAGCTGCACTGGTGACTCTTGTTGGTCAGTGTACTTTGTTAGCCACTGAGGAACAGGGAGGTATCTTAACTCCTGGGATGCTCACTGCCTCCCTCCAAGTGGCTGTTTACCAGCTGCTGGCCAAGCAGATAGGACCCCGAGCAGAGTGAAGGAAAGGTAAGATAAGGAACAATAGAAAATGGACCACAGTGAAAGTGAATGATCATTTGAATAAAGAAGCATGGGGCCAGACCAGCTGCCTGTGTGCCTGAGGCACATCGCCCACCCCGGAAGCTTCATTTGCCTATCAAATGCCGGTTCCCTGAAGGACTCAACTGGTAGATCGCAACTCTGCGGGTTTTTTGTTTGGATTATCTCTGAAGCTGACTTTCTGAGAGCCAATAATGTATTCATTCCACTTATCTTCACAAACTTTGAAAGTGGTAGGGAAAACCAGAAGAAAGTTTCAGACTAGTAATTCTTGATTTGGGAAGAGGCTGGGGAGTGGGGTTTGTGGGAAGAGGCAGCAGGGAGCATAGACATTTACTCTGTCTCTGTGGCTATGCAAGTCAGCCTTTCTCTCCTTCACCCAGAGGAGAATTGGGGTTAAGAGATCTAAAAACGTTTCATTCCTTCTCTGATATCCCTTCATGGCCATTAATTTCCATTGTCCTCTTGATTTGCTTAAGAAACAGAGAGGCCAGAGAGATGGCTCAGTGGTTAAGAACACCTACTGCTTGAGACGAGGACCCAAGTTCAGTTCCCTGCTCCCAACTGCTTACAACTCAGGCTTCGATGAGCCGACGCCTTGGCCTGAACTCATGCAGATACGCATGCATAAACATCACACAAAAGAAAACTAGGATGTTTGTGTCCTTGTGGGTGTTTCAAGAGAGGTTTACCTAAGGAAGGAAGGCTCACCCTGGGTGGAGAGGGCAGCACCACACCCACGGGCTGGGGTCCCGGACTGAATAAAAGCAGAAAAATGACAAAGGCGGCCAGTACTGCTTTCGCCACTTCCTGACCTGCCCAGATGTGAGCAAGCACAGCAAAAGCTGGTCCCCCCAGCACAATGAACTATAACCCCTGAACCTTGACCCAGAATGAACTTCCCCTGCCTAAAGTCACTTCTTGCCAGGTATTTGGTTACAACAATGAGAAAAATATACTCTTCACAAGGTGCCCAGGGATTCCGGGATCAGGTATGAACTCTAGCCCCTCCCGTACCCCACAATCTGCGCCTTGCCTCTTCTCCCTGTCCAGTGGTAAAAACTAAGACTAAGTCACACTTCTAGTGTGTGGGTGTGGGTGTGGGTCCCAGGAGGTAGGTTTGGAGATAATACTAGCTTTTTATTGCTGTGTAATGAATTAACACAAATTCAGCATTTCAAAGGAACACAGGTGTTCATCATCTCACAATTTTGTGTGTATGTACATGTGATAAATGTGCTGTGTAGTTTATATGTGTATTCATCTGCGTGTATGTAGGTGGAGGCCAGAGTCAATGTCAAGTGTCTTTCTCTTTCCCTTTTTTTTTTTGAGACAGTGTCTTATTGAGCTGGGAGCTTGCCACCTGGGATAAACGAGCTGGCCAGCAAGTTCAGTGGATAAACCCACCTCTGCTCCCACACCCTCCCAGGCACTGGGCACGCAGCACACCTGCCTTTGATGTGGGTGATGGGGATCTGAACTCTCTGTGCTTGCATAGCAGGCTCTTTGCCCACTGAACCATCCCCTCCGGCCTTCCTCACAATTTTTTAAAACTAGGGGCGTGGTCCCACAAGATAGCCATCAAGATGTTGACCAGGGCTCAGTTCTCATCAGCGTTGGGTTCCATTTGGAGGTGTAGCCAAACTCATGCGAACTTGGAGTATGCGACTCCTGTGGCCACAGAATGTGTGGAATCTTCCTTATTCAAAGCTAAAGCAGAGACTCCAGCAGGAGGGAGGGCGCATTCCCTTGCGGTCACATAAGCGCGGTCCCATTGCCTCTGACATTTCTCCACTGAAAAACAATCAAGACTTGGCAGAGGCCCATACTTAGGGGAAGGGCATGATGAAGATAAGGATGAAGGAGGGAATTCTTTACAGTTTCCCCACCCACAGCTGCTACACTAAGTTCTAAGGAGTTCTTCCCACCAATGAGGGTTTGACTGGAAGAAGATGGATAAGGTCGTCTTCTAACACAACTGCTAATTTCAGAATTAAGATCATTTGGTTTTATTTTGTCCCTTAGCGGCCCTGAAAGTCCTTGGGAAAAGATGGGTTTTGTAGAAAATCGAATGCCCTGCATACAGAGTTCCCTCAATACAAACTTGTGACCCAGCGAACAAACAGATTGGCTTTAGGATGTATCATGATTAATAAAGCCATCCGAATCCCAGTGGTTCTACTTATTTACTATTCACAGTGTGCATCCTCTCTCGCCAGGCTTATAGACAGCCTGGTACTGCGTTGCCCATCAACCCTTGAATGGATGCACATGTTCAGAGTATATGATCACTAATCGCAGCTTCCAGCAAATATCCCCACTTAGTGATGTTTTAGTGGAAGTCTGTCAAGAATAAACTTCCAAGGGGCCCAAGTTTCTCAAGCATTATAGCCTATGGGAAGGGTGCTATTGTTTGTATTACGAATATCTCTCAAAGACTGGTGTGTGCTTGTGCAGGGCCTGTGGCACCGTTCAGAGGAATCTTTAGGGGTGGGGCCCAGCAGGAGAAGTTGGGCAGTTGGGGTGTGTCCTGGAGGAGAATGTTAGAATTTTAATGACTATGCTGCACCTGCCTGTCTGTGTCTCTCTTTTCTTACTTCCTCCTCCTCTCCCCTTCCTACCCACCCCCACCCTAGCTGTCATCAGTTGAGTAGCCCCATTCTTCGGCCCCATGATAGGCTGGACCAGCTGTGAATCCTAGAAAGTGTGACCCAAAAGAAATCTTTCCTACTTCAGGTCGTTTATGTCTGGCATTTTGTCACAGAGACAAAAAGCAAAGGGAAATGACTTGGGCATGTTTTCCCACGGATGCGGTTACAGCGTGAGCCAACCGAGGAGGGAGGAGGCATGGAGACTGTTGGTTCCAGCATGGGAGCACTCAGCCTTGCCTCCAGGACTCACACCTCTTAGACCGCCCTCTTTGTATCTCCATGGAAAGACACAAGTGAGAGCCCTTTAAATATGAGCCTTTGAAATGAGTGCTGGGAAATCACATGCAAACAGAGACTCTTGGGGTATCATCCTTGAGGGAGGAATACACAGAAGATGAGCACAGCCATAAATACCTATAGTGCTGGCTACTCAAGAGGCTGAAAACAGGAGGATCACTTGAGCCCAGGAGTATAAGACCAGCCTGGAGAACATATTGAGACCCTCCTATCAAAAAACAAAACCAGTTGAGAATAGTACATGGGAAACAAACCTACTGGCAAGGTCTTCATCTCGCATATTTAATATGTTAAATATTCTACACAAATGTTAAGGATCTGCTTCCTTCTGGGTGTGTGACCAGTAAGCATCCAGTGCATGGTAACCATATACCACCACATGGTTCACTCCCATTGCTTCCTTAGAGAGCAATAGATCGGTATAGTTTATTGGAGTATGGACAGTGGCGTATGCAATTGTATAGCGAATCTTACAAATTAAAGAGACTTTTAAGCCGTTACACTTCCATAACTCCTGGGAAATCAGGCAAGAGAAAAGGCATACCCACATGCAGCAAAAATATTCGTTGTGTGTACTAACCCCACCTTAAACCAAAAAGCCTTCCATTATCCTTCCCCACCTCACGGTTTTAGGAGACCGAAAAGAGAAAATATTTCTTTATGTTTTTTTAAGTAAGCAGAACAAAACCCCTTCCCGTATGAACTTTACGATCTTGAAGAGATATAAAATACACTACTAAGGCCTGGGCAGATGGCTGAGTAGCCGTGCTTTCCGTGTGGGCATGAGGGCCTGGGTTCAGACCCCCGGCATCCGTGGAAAAGCTGGGCGTGGCTTTATGCACCCCGTGGGACGGGATAAGAGAATCACACGGAAGTATGGCCACTAGCACAGCCTAAAACAGTCAGGCTCCCAATTCAGTGAGAGACTCTGCTCGAGAGAATAGGGCAGACAGTAAGAGAGAGAGACCCGCCATCCTCCTCTGGCCTCCACATATGATGCATACCTGCACACATGTGTACACGCATGCACACACAAAGACACAGAAAGGCAGATAAATGTTAAATTTGAATCATGTATGATATTTAGCTGAAAAATATCCCCCCTAAACTACCCACCCCTAATCTCCAGAACTGATAATGATTATCATACACTACAAGAAGAGGTTCTAGAGGTGACGGAGAGGCCTTGATCCTAGAGGCCTTGAGAGGGGATATTATCTCCACTCATCTTAGAACGTGATGGAGTGTATCCTCGCAGGAAGGGGTTGGGGGGGGGGAATCTGGCTCAGGCACACAGCAGAGCTGGCACTGGGACCACAGGGGCAGAACTAGAGTAACGCAGCCACAGCAAGAACGTCTGCAGCTTCCAGAAGCTGAAAAAGGAGCGTGCGCACGCACGCACGCACGCACGCACGCACGCCTCAGCCCAGAGGAAGTGACTTTGTCTTCTGACACCCAGAACTGTGTAAGGACTGCTGCTGCTATCTTAGGCCATAGGAAACCCATATGAGCACTGTGGAAAACACAGGACAGGATAGGGTAGAGTGTGAAGAGGGGACCATAGAGGGGATGAAGTCCCAGAGAGGAAAGCCGGAGAGTCTCTGAAGGATAGCAAGCAAGCCCAGCGCTGACAGAGAGAACCGACTCTGGCTCCTTCCCAACGGCTTGGAAGTGGCTGTGCCTCCCTTTAATGAGAATCCTTTCCACACAAAGATGAGGCCTGCCTGGGATAAGTCCAAGAGAGACTGAAGATGAGCTGGAGACAGGGTAGAATAGATAATACTTAGGAGGGAGAAAAAGAGGCAAGCACTGGACGGGAACCCCAAACTATAAATACGCTTCTCTATTGTGTTTAATATCTATCACGATCTGAAAGATCCAGCTAAACTCAGGCTCCGAGACACAGTTCACCTCAAGTCATGCTGCAGGGGAGTCAATGAGAAAAAAATTCAATCACGCACAAGTCTTTACGCTATAACTATGAAAGAGACTGTAAAATGTACACTAGGGTTAGAGTAAGGTAGGACCAGGTCAACAGTGTGGCTGTGAGCCACTAGAAAGCAACAGTCTTAGGCAATATGCCACCCACTCTACCTGGTGACGTCCCTGTGGGAACATAAGACTTGATGCCAACCAGTAACTTAGCCAGTGAACACAAGTTCAAAGAAGGAATGCAGAGTAGACTCCTCCCTTCCTCCTTGTCACCTTCCTCCTCCTCCTCCTGGCTCATCTGATGACAATATAGCTATTGCTCCTGCTGGCGTGGGTGACCAATAGGGAGCCAGCTAAGGACTTCTGGGGCAGGACTGAACTTCTCAGTGTTTGCATTGTGGCTAACCAAGCATCAAGAGGAAAAGGAAAGCCCTGGGGACAATTCCAAGGAGCAGTGCAGTTACTGGAAGAAGTCCTGCTGCCTAATCAACACCAACCAGGAAGGACACAAGGACATCTCCTACCCATACAATTCAGCTGGGCCTCTGTGGAGAGATGGCATTAGAATGCAAATGATAGTTCAGCCAGGACACCAGCCTCTACGAGTGCTCCCCTAATGTTTTAGTTAGGGTTTCTATTGTTGAAACACCATGGTCAAAAAGTAAGTTGGGAAGGAAAGGGTTTAATTGGCTTACACTTTCATACCACTACTCATCATTGAAGAGGTCAGGACAGGAAGTCAAACAAGGCAGGGACCTGGAGGCAGGAGCTGACCCAGAGGCCATGGAGGGGTGCAGCTTACTGGCTTGCTCCCCCTGGTTCACTCAGCCTGCTTTCTTATAGAACCCAGGACCACCATCCTAGGGATGGTACCACCCACTATGGGCCCACCCCCACTAATCATTAATTTAAAAATTGTCTTACAGCTGGATCTTATGAAGGTATTTTTCTTAATCGAAGTTCCTTCCTCTCTGATAACTCTAGTTTGTGCCAGGTTGACACAAAACAAGCCACTACACCTAACTTGAGACCCTAGATTTGGCCAGTGAACCTAGGTGTAGATTCAGAGCAAAAGCAGTTTATTCTTTTCTAACTCAATCCCTGCTCCTTCAATCTGACTCACCTCAGACATCACTTCCTGTCTGACACTGACTCCTTCTGAGCTCTGCTTCCTGTCTCCCAAGTGCTGGGATTAAACGTATGTGCCACCACTGCCTCCTGGATGCTGGGATTAAAGGTGTGTACCAACATTCTTTCTACCCTAGAGCAGCTATGTGTCAGATTAAAGGATTAAATATTTTTCTACCTAGGTTTGTTGAATGATCCTGTGCAAAAAGAACCATCAGTGCTGGTGACATGTTTTTCACCTGCAAGATCAACTGGCACAAGACCTGTCAGGTCTTATCCAAACACTGCAAGGGAACTACCTGCCATTCTGTCCCCTTCTACTTCCTTCTAAAGGCCTCCCAGTGTGAGGAAATCCAGAGTCATTCCTACAAGGTCAGCTGCAGCTGCATCCAGACAGCACATGTATACACATGTATACTGAAAGGACCTTGGAGTCGGCACAGAACACACCCAGACACCAGATTCTTAGCACAAAGGAGATGTATTTGCCCCAGAGGGACAAAAGGCAGGGGACAGGGAACAGAGGGAATAGTTGAAAAGGAATATTTGTTCCAGGAGGGACAAAGGTCTGCCTCTGGATAGAGTAGAAGCAGATGTAGCCCTTAAGTGAATTGCTGGTTATAAAGGGTTCTAGGCAGGAAGGGAAAGGGGGAGGTACAGTTGGAGAAGGATTGGGATGGCTGCCTCTGATTGGCTGGGAAGAGAACAAAGGAGAGGACATGTGGAATTTTTGGAGAGAAGCAGGGGTGCTGTGGAAGGATTTCTGGAAGATGAGCCTTTGTATATGAGAGGCTGGATCTGAACTTATGTCTGGTTGTCTTTTCGTGAACCATCACCATCTTGGGGACACATGAGAGATGCACTTACATATGGTCTCTATATAAATATTTTCTATAAGACAATTAAAGTCAATGGTTTAAACGCAATCCTGACACTAGTTTATGGGATGGTATGTGAGATTCCTACCTTCTCTATCCCGTTTGCCATCTTTCCATGGAGTGTGATGAGGACTAGCCAAGAGTCATGACCATAAAATGAAGTGTACTTCATCAAGCCCTTCACAGAATGCTGCATACAGCAGAGTTAACATTTAGTACCTGTGAACGGGCACATCCTTCCCAACAAAACCATACCACGTGTATATACTGTAACCCAAGACCACACACTTGTGAGGCTATCGTGACTGACAGTTCGAATAAAATGTCCCTCCCCCCTAAGTCTTGGGTATTTAAATACTTCCTCTCCAGATGGTGACTATTTGGGGAGGATTAGGAGATGTGGCCTTGCTAGAAGAAAGCTTACCAGTAGGCTTTGAGGCTTCAAAAGACTCATTCCATTTCCTATACACTCTTTCTGCCTCCCTATTTATAAGATGTGAGTTCTGAGCTTCCAGCTCCAGCTGTCATGTCTGCTGCCTGTTGTCTTTGCCATTATGAACCTTAACTCTCTGGAACTGTAAGCCCAAAATAAACTCTTCTGTAAGTTGCCTTGGTCATGGTGGACAATAGAAAAGCAACTAAGACATAGTAAAACAGAAAAAGACAAAACAAGGTTCATATCTGAGAATAGCAGTTACAATGATGAATACTCAGTACAAGTGGCCCTGCAGTTTCCCCAAGTCGAAGGTTATTCCTGGTCTACTGCGTAGAATTCCTTTTATGGCATTTCAAATGGGATTGTAAAAACTAGAAATAATAAAGATACATCCAAAAATATTATAAAAGCCCACCACTTAAGACCAACTTAATGGGGGCTGAAAGAACGGCTCAGTGATTAAGAGCACTTGTTCGATTCCCAGAACCCATATGGTAGTTCACAACCATCCATAGTTCCAGTGTGAGAGGATCTGACACCCTCTCCTGGCCTCCAAGGGCACCAAGCACGCATATGACACACTTAAATACATGCAAGTCAAATACTCACACATAAAACAAGAACCACATTACAGAAAAAAAATATTAGTGAACACCAAGCCACGGAGCTGCCCGCTGAGCCCTTTGCATCAAGTGAAGATCTTTATGACAACCTCTTTTGGACCCAAACTGTGGGCTATAAGTCAGGTTCTGGTCATCAATTTTTTCCAAATTAAGGAAAACACTGGAAGTTTCAAATGAGAAAAAAAATAGCCATTTTCAGGACAAAAGAAGCTTCTTCCCATACCTGAGGACTCCAGGCTCGTGGGGGAATCGCCTGTCAGAAATGGTCAAGAGTGACCCTGTGTGGAAATTCTCAACCGCCCAGAAGCCAGAGCCTCAGGCAAGCTGCTAATGAAGGAGGAGTTGACTTTTTCTTTCCCTGTTAAATGGTTTTTGAGGTCTTGTTTCTGAAACAATTAGGAACGGGTGCAGGAGGCTGGAACGCCTACTGGGCCCTGCCCCCCTGCACACATGATTCCTGCGCAGGTGTGGCTCCTGATGGTGATCTCCATATGGAAAGGGGCCTGGAGCAAAACCTGGGACACCTGGTCCTTACAAGAAACTAAGGCCCAGAAAGGTGATAGAATTTTCACAAGACAGAAGAACCACATCTTTCAAGCCAGGCTTCCTGCATCTCAGGGCAGCATAAAAGTTTGTTTAAATTAGTAATTGCCTGCGATATGTTTATGAACCCCTGGACAAAAAAGCCAACAGCACAACAAACCTTCCTCTTAGGCCTAAGTCTTTTTGTGTGTCTAGGGTGACTTAGTCCATACCACAATGAGAAACGCAACTCCATATCTTCTTTTAACCCTGTGAAATGTCCCACTGCTGAGCTGTTGTTCAGTCATACAATACTGAGGCTTTGTTGTGCTATTTCTCACCCCATGGTTGGGCCAAGTTCCTGGGTGACTCATGAGCCATGGAAGCTTCCTTAATGCTACCCTACGTGTCTTTCCATATTGATTTCCACCAGTCTTTGAGGCTAGAAATCCTTCTGCTGTGAGACTCCAACTCCATAAGCTGTTACAGAGGCCCTGCGAGTTCCCTGGGGAATGCCACAGAGCAAGGCCTCTGTCCCTACAGTTCACTGCTTGATCCGCCAACCTTCTGCTCTTCCCCAGCCTTTGAGATGCCCCAGCACCTCAGCACCCCCTTTGCTCCCTCACGCCTGGAGTCCCCCAGTCTTTCTAAGAAGGTTGGCATGTTAAGAGAAAAAAAAAAAGGCAATGACTTCAAGCAGCTTCTGAGTTTTGGTTCTGCAAAAATCCCTCAGGCAGAAAAGAGTGGGGGAAGAGTTACCTAATTAGAATTCAGGAGACAGATAGAATATTCAGCAAACAAAATTCAAGTGGGGATCTCAAAACACTGCTTGGCTTCCCTAGCACAAGCTCTTGCTGCCTCTGGCTCCCTGATGCCATTGCATTAAATTTTTAAAGAACAATGGGGAAGATCTTTAGCAAGACACTAGCCTAACTTCTAATATCCCCCTTTGTGTACAGGCATACATACACACAATTTTGGAGTAATGTAATATTTGTGTTTATGTTGCCCGTTATAATTTTGAAAGACTTTTCTGTACTCCCGTAGCTGTTTAGAGAATGACACTACCACAATGGCTGGGCCCTCTCTCATCAATCACTAAGAAAATGCCCTACCGAACTGACTTCAGCCCAATCTTATGGAGGCATTTTTCTTAGTGAGGTTCTCTCTCCTCTAGAATGACTTTAGCTAGTGTCAAGCTGACATAAAACCAGCCAGCACAATTGACCCCTTGTCAACTTGACATACAAACGTATGACATTTAAGTCACAACCTTTCCTTTCTCATTCAACCCCAAGATCTCACATTAAAAACGTGAATAAAAGTCCCAGAGTCCTTACAAATTCAAGCACATTAAAGTTCTGGCCTTTTAAAATATCCAGTCTCTTTAGAATCCAAACTCTCCCTCAAAAGTTTGAAATCTCTCAATTGTGAGCTCCTGTAAAAATCAAAATTAAATTAAATACTTTCTTACTTTAAAAGGGAAGAACCAGGGCACAGTCACAATTAGACTGAAGCAAAACCAAACTCCAACAATGCAGACAGCTCAATGTGCAAAAATTGGGATTCACTCACCGTCTTCTGAACTCCTCCAAAGGGCTTGGGTCGCGCCTCTGGCTCAGTCCCCTGCAGCACACACAGCTTGTCCTGTAGGATCCAGCTGACTCCACTACTGCTATTCTTGTGGTCACCCCATGGTGACCCGTCTCCAAAATGCTGGGGTCTTCTGCTACAACTGGGCTGCACTTTCACCAATAGCCTCCCTTCGGCTCTCTTCAGATTTTCCAGCCCTGACACGCAGTGCCAAGCCTCAGCTGCTCCCCATGATCCCTTCACGATTTCAAAATCATCACCACCTGGGTAACTCTTACACTACTAAGTTCTGTTGTCAACAGAAGGTACAACCCTGGCTGCTTCAGGAACACAGCTCTGGTGTGCTGACTCCCCAAAATAACACTTCCCAGAAGATTTCACCTCCAATGGTGTTGGCCTCTTAATTACAACTGATTCTTCAGCCCCTGCCTGACCAGCCTCCATTGTCCCCCAAAAAGCAAAGGTTTTTCTTTAGTGGCTCTGACCTCTTGTTAGTCAATTCTTCAGCTCCACAGAGTCTTCACACAAAATACCTGGTAGAGACTGCTTCCCTCTGAAATGTCACAAACCCGGCCTCAATCACCTGCACTGCCCTCAGCATGCTTATCTTCCAAGCTCCTGCAGAGCAGCCCACTGAGATGTCAACACTCAAAGTTCCAAAGTCCTTCTACCAGTCTCCCCAAAACAGGTGGTCAAGTCTCTCATATCCTGGTACCAACACACTGTGACCAAAGTAAGTCGGGGAGGAAAGGGTTTATTCACCTTGTGCTTCCACATCACAGTTCATCATCAAAGGCAGCGGGACAGGAACTCAAGTAGGGGAGGAACCTGGAGGCAGCAGCTGATGCAGAGGCCGCAAGAGAAACACGCTTACTGACTTACTCCTCATGGCTTGCTCCACCTGCTTTCTTATAGAACCCAGGACCACCAGCCTAGCAATGGCACCACCCACAATGGGCTGGGCCCTCCCCTATCAATTACTAATTAAGAAAATACCCTACAGGCCTGATGACAACTCAATTTTAAGGAGGCTTTTTTTTTTTTTTTTAATTGAGGCTCCCTCCTCTCAGATGACTTTAGCTTGTGTCAAATTGACATAAAATTATCCAGTTACAGTCATCATACTTACGTTCAAAAGTGGATTTGGAAACATTTAGAGCTTAGATTTCAAAGGAGGGACATTCAACTTATACATGTGCAGTGACTAAATATTTATAGATACTCCCAACTCTTAGGGGAACAGGACTCAAGAATCTGGAGCTGTGCTGTCAAATGCAGGAACTACTAGCCACAGTTAGCTGGGAAGTAATTGAAATATAGTTTGCTTAGCCTGTTAAAATTGTGGCTAATCCCATATCCTGGGTGATATAAAATTTGACTTGAGTTATACCATTTTAATTCATCAATAGAATTCTATTTTAACATCGGGAGCAATGGTACACACCTTTACTCCCAGCATTTAGAAGGCAGAGGCAGGAGTTCATGGCAAGCCTGGTTTATATAGTCAGTTCCAGGACAGCTAGGACTACACAGAGAGACCTTGTCTCAAAAAATGAAAAACAAACAAAAGAATTCTCTTATATTGGGCAGCACTGCTCTTAAAGATATATTAGCTTTCATAGAACTTACTGAAGATGTACCTTTTCATCAAGTTACCAAAAAGTGACAACATGACAAAATGTGATCAAAAAACTGGCTTTGTTGTAACCCAGTAGTGAAGACATAAGGAAAGAGCGAACTCCTACCTACTTCTGGAGACCTTATAACCCATGGCCCTTGGTTCAGCACTGTGAAAGGCCCTGGATGGTCTATCCCAACCATACCCTTCCCAAAGGCAGCTGCAAGTACTAGAGCCCAGTGGGGCTCCATGAGTGTTCCTTTAAGCTGGTAATGAGGCTATTTGATGGGGCATGGAGAGAGGTATGCCAGTGTCCAACACAGCAGCTGGTCGATAGCCTGGTAAGGCAGTCAATATTGCCCAAGTGATTAGCAGGAGACAGCAAAGCTGATCAGGAGTTCTCAGTGGTCCAGATTGAAGGCCGTATCTCCATATCTCCAACTTCTCAATTCCAAGATATTCTCTTAATAATGCATATATAAGATGGAAGATTTATAATGATCTATAGTGATATTGAAATTACATACACACATACACCATACTCACTGGGAAATTCTTACAATAATAGCTTCCAATGAACCATGCCTCTTGGTGCTCCTGCCTTTACCAATCCCTTCCCACCTGTGGTGGTTTGAATAAGAATAACCCTTACAGGCTCATATATTTGAATGTTTAGTCACCTGGGAGTGGAACCATTTGAAAGGATTAGAAAGATTAGGAAGTATGGGCCTTGCTGGAGGAAATGTGTCACTGAGGGTGGGCTTTGCGGCTTCCAAAGCCCATGCAAGGCCCGATCTGTCTCTCTCTCTGCCTATGCATCAGGAGGTAGCTCTCAGCTACTTCTCCAGCACCGTGTCTACCTGCGTGCTGCCGTGCTTCTCATCATGAGGATAATGTACTAAACCTCTGAAACTGTTAGTCAGCTCCAATGAAATGTTTCCTTTTTTAAGAGTTGCCTCGGTCATGGCGTCTCTTCACAGCAATAGAAGAGTGACGTAGACACCACCTTAATCCTGGTCTTGCTCACATGACTTGCTTTAGCCAATGGAACACTAGCAAATGCAGAGACTAGATGAATGCTTTGGGACTGAAGCTTGCCCTCTTGCTACCCCAAGGCAAGGGAGCCCAGAAACTAGGAGAAAAATTGCTTTGACACCCCAGCTGCCTCCAGCGGTACAACACAGATGCTTGAGTGGGACCAGACAAGAGCAGCACCAGAACTTCCTAGAATGGAGAGAAGCTAGTAGATATTGGCTCCCAACGTCACTAGGTTTAGGATGGTCTGTTATGCAGCAAGAACAGTGGGCAAAGCAGATGCAGACAGTTTCCTGCCCTCAAAGGCTTTCACATTTCCTCATTTCTCATCAGGACCGGCACAGCAGGGTAAAAGTTCAAATTAAGCGTTCATTAATTCACAAAAGTGTTATTCTGAAAATATAAATGTTAATATCAGCTAAGGTTGATTGGCTGCTTTATTTATTTCTTCTACTACTGTGCATATGGTTCTGGGTATGAAGCACTTTTGTAGGCTAATTTTTGCACAGCACATTTGGTAGCTGAGGTAGTTGGCTATGCACCTAGTACAGCCCATATGAACTATTACGCCAGGAGCAACTTGGTCAGATCTTTATCTCAAATTATTTAAAAATCTTGTTTAACTATGAGACAAAAATCCTTACTTCTTCTACATATAAAAACACATAGCAATCAACTTCATATTTAGTCATAAAAAAAAGTCTATACTTCTACGTATACAGGTTAGAATATACAATAACTGTGAAATTAGTAAGCAGAGGGGATGGAGAGAGGTGGTTCAGTGGTTAAGAGCATTGGCAGCTCTTTCAGGAGATCAAGGTTCAATTCCCAGCACCCAGATGGTAGCTAACAACTGTCTGTAACTCCAATTCCAGGGAACTAAACACCCATGTCTGGCCTCCCCAAGCACCATGCATGAACATGGTACACAGACACGCATGCATACAGAACAGCCGTAAACATAAAATAAATGATAATTTAAGAATTTGGTTAGTAAGTACAAACAAAATGCTCTGTATGCTAAGAGATGCTAAGCTGGACTGGATACTCTAGGAAACATCTTAGAGCTGAAAACATTCTCTACTCATATCACCTTAAATTGTTTTAAGCAAAAATATGATCAAGGGGGGGTGGGAGAGGAGGGGCTTGGACTGTCTGTGCTACCATAACCAAATAAGTGTGACTGCACCACTGACATGCGGTAGAAACTTACTCCTCCCAGCACTTAAGGCTGGGAAGTCCAAGATCGAGGAGCCATCACATCGGTGTCTGGTGAGGGTTGGTCTTCTCACCGTGTCTCACATTGCAGAAGAGGCAAAGGCGCTTCCTCAAGCTATTCTATAAGGACACTAACACCATTCACAAGGTTGGAGCCCTTATGACGGCCACTTCCCAGGGGTCCTACCTCTTATACTCTCGCTCTGAGTATTAAGTTTCAGGGTATGAACTGCAGGACAGAGGGGAGGACAGGACGCCCAAATTCAGATCATAGGAACAAAACGTACAAGCAACATCTGGCTTGACAGAGCACAGGAAGTTGCAAGGAAGCCAGAAGTTAAGACTTGATTTTGGAAGTTTGATTTGGAATGCTCGATGCTGGTGGCTATAATTTGGCTAGGTGTAGCTGTTCTGCCACGTGTAGCTTGTTCTTAGGATTGTGTGCTGCTTGGATTTATGGGAACTTTTGTTTAGACTATATAAGGGTTGAAGCTCCAGGAGCCAGGGTCCTTTGGTGGTCAGTGGTTGGTTGGTTGCTTGGTTGACTCATTCACCTTTGGTTCGTAGATTATTGCATAGAAGAACATCAGTTAGAGAGACTAGATTTGCAGATAGCAAATTTGCAGTCAGCTCTTCCTCTCTAAGCTTAGGATAGCCTAAAAGGGCTGTGATGGTTTCCAGCTCTCTCTCTTTCTCTATCAAGGCCACCAGCAAGAGTGGTAAAGATTTCTTTCAATCCTTCCTTTCTCATTCCCTCAATTGAGGGTAAAAGATTGTAGGGAACTGCTATCAGTGGCGTCCCACCTTCCGTGCCACTCGTAACAGGTAGCTACTATGTACTCACCAAGAAAGAAGACAAGGAGGCATTTTCATAGGTACAAACCCTGCCAGACCTCACTATCATGGCCAGTGCCATTCTGGACAGTGGAACCCTGAGCCTCTCCTCTCAGGGTTTTTTACTGACACAGAAGCTCCTTAGGTGTTCTATTGATAGCACGTGCAGATCATGAGGAATCAAACATCTTTTACATAAAGCCAACACCTGCAGACAATACAACATGCCAAGCCCTAGGCAGCCCTTCCCCAAACCGTGCACAAAACAACCATTTTAAACATAACTGGAAATAAACTTCTGCAACACACTCAGAAAGAAACAAGCCAGTTCATTATTTTTAGGACAGGATCCTCAAATCTGTATTGAAACTTGGAAGTTTCAAGTCTCTCCAAAAGGAGAGTGCAGCAGGTAGGAGTAAGCGCAGGTATACAGTCAACAGGTTGAGTTCGTATATAAACAGCAGCCCCCCCGTGCTGATCATGTCACTGTCTCCTGGCTCTGCCAGTCTCCGAAGACCTCAAGTCCAGCATGCCTGCTGTAACTCAGATAAGGAGTAACATTCTGATAAAAGGGCATTTCACAAAAGTCCTCAAGTGAAATCAGAGACTCTGTGTCCCCCTTTTCCTTGTTTGCAAGGTGGCTAAGCAAGCAAATGCATATTTTAAAAATAGAAGTTAAAGATTCCACCAAAACAAAACAAAACAAGGGCTAGGAATGACTCAGCAGGCCCAAGGGCTCGCTGCGTATATCTCCGGACTTACGAAAGAAGCCAGGTGCATTGGCACATAATCCTAACACTCCACTATATGATGGGAGGAAAGACAGGAGTATCAGCAGCGGAAACAAGAGAGACCCTGTCTGGGCAAGGTGAAAGGAAAAAAAATGACTCTTGAAATTATCCTCTGACTTCTGCACTCATGCAGTGAGACAACACAGTCTCCACCCTCCCACTTCCACACACAAAATAAACACTCGATTTAAAAAGGGCTAAAATACTGGTGGTGGTGGTGTGGGTTATGGTGGTTATGGTGATGGTGGTGGTTGCTGTGGTGGTGGTGGTGGTTATGGTGATGGTGGTGATGGTGGTGGTGATGGTGGTGGTTATGGTGATGGTTATGGTAGTGGTAGTTATGGTAGTGGTGGTTATGGTGATGGTGGTTATGGTGATGGTGGTTATGGTGATGGTGGTGGTTATGGTGGTGGTGGTGATGGTGGTTATGGTGGTTGTGGTGGTGGTGGTGATGGTGGTTATGGTGGTTGTGGTGGTGGTGGTGGTTATGGTGGTGGTGGTTATGGTGATGGTGGTTATGGTGGTGGTGGTGGTAGTGTGGATTCATACATGCTAGGCAGGTACTCTACTACTAACTCACATTCACCCCAGCCCATTTTTTTCCTCTTAGATAATAAGAGACAGCCCAAGAAACACCAGGGATTTATAGATAGCTTCTACCATTGACAGAAAGACAGAGTGAGGCGATCAAATGGACACTTGGAAGAACAGGAGACAGTACAGGGATTTGGAAGGAAAAAAAAGAACTAAAATGGTATAATTAATATCCTCAGACAATCTCAGAAAAATACTTTATATCATTATGCTATAAACAAGATGCTATTAAAAAAATAGGGAATACTCAGAGGAAAAGAAGAGCAAATTAAAACAGTTGGAGGTATTTTGAAAGTCCAATAGGAGGTTTGGAAGATGAAGTGGAAATGATGTCCCAGAAAATAGAGCAAAATTAAATGAGGTGGAAAATGAGAAAAATGAAACTTGAAATTAGTTTCAAAGGTCAATCATCCAAATAAAAGGAGTACAGAGAAGGAAGACGAGGGAATGATGTCAGCAGTAAGGAAGCATCCAGACTGTGGTACACACGAAACTGCAATTGGATCAATGGAAAATAAATAAATGAATGAACGTCAAGTTCTTTTAAAGTCTGGGCAACACACATCCTCAAAAGCTCCCAAAGGTGGGAGAGAAGGCCAGAAGAAGAGTTAGAAATCAAAACGGAATCAGACCCTCCTACAGTAATTCAAGTTAAAATAAAATGGAACAATGCCTTTAAGTTCTCAGCAAGAGCAACTTCCCTGACAAGAATTCTTTGCCCAGGAAAATAATCAATCAAGTCTGATCGCAGAATAAAAGTTTTTTTTTTTTTTCCTGATAAATGAGAACTCAGAAAGTTGACCTCCCAGAAAAATTTTCCTCAAGAAGCCAGTAGAGTTTGTGCATTTGCAAAACAAAGGAGCAGCCTAAAAATGAAGGTGCTTTTTCATGGGGGGAGGGGCAGTAATGAGCGGCTTCATCTGAGAAAGGCCACTGTGCTGGGGCTTAGAGGACAGTGGACTGTAAGTCAAAGGATAAGATGTGTCTGGGAGCTTTGTTGGCAAGGGAAAAAAAAGATTTAAATGTGCTCAAGCATGTTGAGAGTAGATTCTGACTCTTAATGGATGTTTAGAGATTCATAGAAAATAAAAAGGAATGATTATTAAGCTCAAAGGGATACAAAGTGTCACTCACTATGAAAATACTGTCACAGAATACCCAGTGGCTCAGCTCACATAGCATTTTTATCAAGGGCTTAAAAAATTGAATATACTGGGACCAGAGAGATATTCATCAGTTAGAGTACTTGCGGTTTTCCCAGAGGATTAGGGCTCAACTCCCAAGACCTACTTGGTGGCTCACAAACATCTGTAACTTTAATCCCCAAGGATCCTCCATGGATGCCAGGCATCCAGGTGGTGCATGACATACATGCAAGCAAAATATTCACACACACATAAAAAAATTAAAACTTTTAAAAATTGAACGTATTAGGCTAGCCAAGGGGTATCATGTGAATTTATCGAGAAGAGAGGAAATACAGGGCATGGCAGCAGTGACTGGGGTAAGAGGCCTGGTACAAATCTTCATTATCAAAGTCTGAGGCCATTAATACTCCAAATATAAAACCAAGTAAGAAATAACAGTATAAGCAAGCCATCTAGAAACAAAGACATAGTGTAAGTGTTGTGGAAATTTATTTTTAGTTGTGTTTAAAATATTGTTTTGTGTACTGTTGGGTGAGGGGCTGCTTAGGTCTTGGTGTTTTGTATTGTCTGCAGGTATTGGATTCATATGGGGGATGTTTGATTGCTAATGGTCTGCATGTGCTATCAGTAGACCACCTGAGGAGTTCTGAATCAACAAATACACCTGAGCTCATATGTTCGGGGTTCCACTGTTGAGTATGGTGCCTGCCATGATGGTGGTTCCATCTGCTGAGGTCTGGCAGAATTTTCGTGTGTGAATATGCCTCCCATCTCTTCTTTGGTGAGCCCACACAGTGACTAACAAGTATAATAAGAGCAAAAGTTATGTTTTAAATTTTAATTACTGTCCCTAAAAGATCTATAAAACAAAGACAGATAACTTCCTGGAGTGCTGGGTGGGGCTGTTCAAGTGAGATACAGAAAGACAGAATCCTGTAATCTCCCTTACCCAACGACAGATAACCTCCTGTAATGTTAGGTAGAAACAGTCTAGTTCTCATTTGGTTAATCCTGCTACACCAGATATGCTCTAAATGCACCACTGGATATGTAGGCGGGAGATGACCCAGACAGGAAGTACAACAGGATAGATGCCTGCGGCTGATTGGATCTGGTACGAAGTGCATAACCTTATGAGCTCTGCATTTTTAAAACATATGTTCCACATGACTCAGGCCATTTTGTGCAAACTTGAGGTAGTAGGACCTCTCTGTGGGAACCTCATAATGATCCTGGCCAGAGTCCATCTTCCTGACCAGTATTTAATTAACTAAATTAAAGGTTCCTTGAAATTTGGCTCAAATTTGTGGTGATGGTCTTATTCTTGACCAGTGGGATTTACAATAACCAAAGGAACAGCTTAAGATATTAAAATAAAAAAAAAATCTGTTGGAATTAAGGGAACCAGAACTAAAAATTAAAATTATACCTACAGCAGCTACACTACAGCTATACTCTTTTACCCTCAATTTAAGGAAAGAGAAAGGAAGGATAGAAAGAAATCTTCACCAGTTTTGCAAGCAGCCATGATGTAGAATGAGAGAAAGGCAGAAATATCCACAGCCTCTTTTAGGCTGTCCTAGGCTTGAAGAGGACTAGCTGACAGTGAGTCGGACTAGCGTCTCAGCTCATGGTCTATAAACTCAATCTCTCCAACCTTTGTTCTTTTAAGAATTTATACACTAACAATGACAACCCCACCAATGAACCACCAATCAAAGCCCACCCAGACTATCAGGGCTTCGGACTTTTTAATACCCTAAACAAAAAGTTCCCATAAACCCATGTGGCACACAATCCCACAAACAAGCTACAGGTGCCAGAACGACTGCACCTAACCAATTACAGCCACCTGCATCAAGCATTCCAAACCCAGCTCATAAACAACTATCCACAGCTGGGGTGGGAACGCAAACCTAATCCAAAAGCCATTTTGCGTTTTTAAAGAAACCAAAATAACAAAACTTCTTCCAAGTGTTCCTCTACACATACCTATATAATCAGTTAAAGAAATCTGTATTTAAAAAACATTCAGGGGAAATGGAGCAAGCTAGGATTGCTCAGGAAGCTGGTGTTTCTGTTCAGATCTGTTCTGTTTAGGGTAAATGCCTGACCACACAAATGCCTGTGGTCAGGCATTTACCACACATCTAGGTGGACACATGTTCCAGCGTGCAAATGGTGTCTGTGCGACAGAAGACAGACAGTTCCAACAGTTCAACCTTGAAGAGAAAATCAGATTTCAAAGAGATCAGAGGGGGAAAAAAAACCGAGAAATTAAAATTTTAGGTAAATGAACAACATAAAGGAAGGAGAGGCTCAGTGATGACCGTGTCACTGACCAGACCCTCAGGAGGCCATCCCAGCCAGAGCGGCGCTGGACTGAGGAATGACGCTAGAAGCAGCACGTGGAAGCAGGTTCCAGGCTGAACTCCAACATCACTTTGCAGCCAGCATCCCAGCCATGGTTCCTGCGGGTGCCGGGTGCCGATCTGGGAGCCCTAAGCTCACCCAAAACTTTACCACAAAGCCTCTGGGCTGAGGCCACAGCACCCACCTTGAGTTTTCCTGGTCCTCTTGCCTAAGTTCCTCCCTATTTCTGCTCTTACACTAGGGGCTGACAACTACTCCTAGGATGCTTTACATTTTTTATGTGGCTGTAGGATATCTGGGATCTGGTCCTAGCTCGGTCAACAATAGTCTACGTGATTTTGTACAAGGAAGGCCAAAATAGTATTTGTCCAACTAAATTTAGAAGTTAAATCTAATTTGGGCCACATTCCCACTAAGCAGCAAATAGCTAAATGACAAATGGTAGCTACTCTTTTTGAAAGAGGCAGAAGTAGCTGTATGGTTCTCTATTGCTCCTAACACTGAGGCTACAGATTGTTATTCATTATGTTGTTTACCCTTTTGTTCTGTTCTAAATTGGAAAACTTGTTTAACCCTTAAATTTTATCAGTGGGAACCTAATGGCTTCTGAATTTGTTACTACTTCTCCATGATGTTTAAAATTTGATCATAAACTTCCTTTGTTGACAGTAAAGGCACTTAAGGCAGGCTAGCAAGCCTCAGATTTTGGGCTACCAGATTTAAAAAATAGTAGCCTTGTCCCATGAGCATTGAGATGGATTAATGCTACTGTGGGGTGGGGCATAGAGACTTTGTTGTTTGTTTGCTTGCTCAAGACAGGATCTCACTATACAGCCTTGGCTGGCCTGGAACTTGCTGTATAAACCAGGCTGGCCTCAGACTTACAGTCTCCCTCCTCTTGAGCACTGGGATTAAAGATTTGCACCGTTATAGCAAGCAAAATATAGACTTTTAGCGGGCACTCTATATAATGGACATCATAGCAGTACTACCTAGAGTCCACAGATAGTATACATATTGACTGTTTGTGGCTCACATCTGTCTCTCCAAAGAAAACCGCCTTTAGTACATATCAAGGAATTAGGTTTCTATCTCAGATTTGCCTGAAGATAGTAGCTTACTGACACATTGTAAAAAGTCTTTCCCCTTTTCTTAACGCCTGGCATTTCATGATGGGGCTGAGAATCGAGGCATCTTCCTCCCTATACATCAATCCTAGAATAAACGTGACCTGATTACATATCTTGATTGTCCCTACCTCTACTTTCTTCCTTCCCTTATACATATTTTTCTTAAAGAGCATATCAACTAAATCCCTGTCTCAAATTCTGTGTCTACGGAATCTAAAAGAGACTTGGTATCAGAAGTAGTCCCAGGAAGTAGCACATTTTAGAGATGGAATACTGATGTTGGAATACCCATAAGCTGGACCCTTTTAAAAATAGTGGCACATACCTATAATCCTAGTGTTTCAGAAGAAAATGGTGAGTTCAAGACCAGGCCAAACCTTGTCTCAAAAAGCAAAGGAAAAAGAAAGGAAGGAAGGAAGGAAGAAAGAAAGATAGATAGATAAAGATAGATGATAGATAGATAGATAGATAGATGATAGATAGATGATAGATAGATAGATAGATAGATAGATAGATAGATAGATATTGATAGTCCTTGGCTCAATGTTATAGTAGTCTTATTAATACTTTCACAAAGGAACCAGGACAGCAAGAAGGAAAACTGAAGTCTTAGTAAAGCCCCCTTCTACCTCAAGAGATACCAAGTTAACAAGACAGAGACAGTACCTCTGTGAAGAGCTTGAGATCAGATGACCAGCCACAGGACCAAGGCTAATACAAAACCAAGAATGAACATGAAGCTTAATCTTCATTGTCAACTTAACAGGTTTTAGAATTGCCACGGAAACACCTCTAGATGCTTCCCGAAAGGTTTGATAGAGGTGGGAAGACCCAGCCTGAATGTGGGTGTCCATGGGCTGGCCCCAAATGAAATAAAAAGGAGAAATCGAGCTGACTGTCAGCATTGATCTCCTTCTTCTTGGCTGGGGCAAGTCCCACCAATGCGAACTGCAACTTCAACTTAAAAAACCCTTCTTCCTGAAGTGGCTTTTGTCAGATATTTTGTTGTACCAATGAGAAAAATAACCAATGCACAGGAATTTCAATGGGGGGTGGTGGGGGTAGGGGAGGCACAGCATTTTGCACACCTGTTTCCCATGCCCTAAAATATGTAATGTGTGCAACTGGAAAGAAATTTCCTGTCCTAGGTCTCTATCTTGGCACAGAGAAAGAGAGACCATTTGACTAGTAATCTGGCTTCTCTGGACCTGGCTGTCCAGCTCAGAGCTCTTAGACACCAACAAAGTTGAAAATCTTTGAAGAGAAGCCAGTACCACTGATCCTTAGAACTGTAGTTCACAGGAAAATACCAGATGAACAAAAATTCAAAAGAGGTTTGAGGGTTCCACCTAGAGCGTTAGAGGGGAGGCTGAGTGAAGGTCTTCCTCTGTGTGAAACCAGAATGCAAACACTTGGAATGGATGTTTTTCAAATGCTCACAACCCAACACAAGATTACACAATATACAAAGAAGCAGAAACACATGGTCCAAAGGGCCGAATGAAAATTTCAGAACCTAATAAAGTGCTGTTGTATTAGCTTCCTGGCAGAGAATTTAAAGTAACTATCACAGAGGTTCTAAATGAGCTAGCAGCACCCCAAATTGGCAGTGCTGATGACATCATCCTAAACATAAGGACTTAGCCAGGTAAACAGAAGGATTCTTATTGGGTGAACTAGAAGCCTAAAGAAGCCACCAGGAAAGCAGATCTCATAAGGCAGGCTTTTGTTTACGAGGCACCTCCCTTCACCCACTCCCAAAGGTCAACTACCTTGGCCAAAGATTTCTAGATTCTTTCAGTTGGATCCACTTGCTTTCCCACCATTTTGCTCTTCTCTCTGTGAGCCTCTGCCCCTCCCGCCTCGGAATAGCTTTGGCAGTTTGCTTCCCAATAAACCTTTCTTTCTACCCATGGCGTGGTCTATTTCAGGAGTTTCATTCTGCCTCACATACAAAAATAAACACAGGCAACTGAACAAAGAAAATGACAGATAAACAAAATGAGAATATCAACAGCAAACTATAAACTTCTAAGATGAACCAAGTAGGAAATTTGGTGCTGAAAATAGAATAGATAATACTAAAAAATCGATTCAAGGGATTTAGCAGCAGATTTATTGGGCAAGAGAAGGAACTGGTGAACTGTAAGATCATTAGGAACCTAGTCAGAAGGGAAAAAATAATGAAGAAAAGAGAACTTACATCTCGTGGACAATGTGAGAAACAGAACATGGGAACAAAGAGCTTATTTGAGAAACAAAAGACAAACAGAGCAACAAGAAGAAAAAACCAGAGTATTCTTAAATCTGGTGAAAACCAAGAAACACAAGTTCAAAAAGCTCAGTGAACTTCTAGAGCAAGTCCAGAGAATGGCACAAACCATCAAAAGTGGAAGAGAAAATTCTAGACGCCACTCAAGAAAATCAATTCATAATGCGTCAGATTTCTTCAGGATTTCAATTCTAAGCTTTTATTCTTGAGAATGTCATGCCTGTCAGTGAAATGGGATCATGTCCACCTCCATCTCCCTGCACTGCTCCCAGCACGTCTTCCTCCCACCCCCAACGCCATGTCTTTTTTCCCTGTGACAACCCATTCATTAATCCAGTTAGAGCTGACCATATGTGCATGGGTGTGAGGCCCACCACTGGAGTATGGGAAACCTAAGGACATCTTCAAAAATGAATGATTCTCCTTCTCCATTGGCTATCGACTGTCAGTAGCTCCTTAGTAAGGAGAGGAGGGTATCATGACTATTTCAACAGAACTGTGCAGGCCAGTGAAAGAAAAAGAAACAAACCTACCAACCAAAAATACTATATTCAGAAAAACTGCACTTCAAAAAAAAAAAAACAAAAACAAAAAAACAAAGAGAAAGGGCTGTGGAGATGGCCCAGTAATTAAGATATTTGCTCAGCAAGCATGAAGACCTGAGTTTGAATCCTCAGCACTTACAAAACCAGGCATGGTAGAGACAGGCAGATCCCAAGCGCTTGCTGAGCAGCCAGCCTATTGGGAACAGGGAGCCTCTGGTTCAGGGAGAGGCACTGCCTCAAGGCAATGAATAGGGAATGAGAGAAGACTCCTGGTATCCTGTTCTGGGCTCCAGGTGTGCATGTACAGATGTGTCACACACCTGCACAAAGACAGAATTAAGACTGCTGGATAAAAGCCGATGTAGTAGCTCATTATCACTCAGACTGTGTCTCTAAGAAATGATAAACAGAATCTTTCAAGCTCAACTCTGAGACGCTTGTCAGCATCATGAAGCAAAATGTAAAGATGAGGTTCTCTCACAACAGTAAATATCTGGCAAGATGCAGGAACTAACTAATACTATCAGAAATTCAACAGCATATTAAAAGGATTACACACCCAACCAAGTGGAATTCATTTGTGGACTGAAACTATGGCCTGGCATATGAAAATCAAGGTAACGAATGACATAACAGAATTACAGGGACAAAACCCATATGACTGGCAGAGCATGTTGTTTGGTGGTAGAACACTTGCCTAGCATGTGCAAGATCCTGGGTTGCATGTTCAGTGCTGCATCCTCTACCAAAAGGAACAGCAACAACAACAACAAAAAAAACATATTTTTTTTTTCAGTTGATACAAAATACCATTTCAAGATTAGAACAAGCCAGAGTGTGGTCATTGATCTAGGACTGAAACAAACCTGTCTCAGCCTAAGAAAAGCCCCATGCAAAAGGCTATAGGTAACATTCTTAATAGCAAAAGAATAAAAGCTCTTTCCTCTAACACCAGGACCAGAAGAGGCCCATTCTCATCAGTCCTTTTCAAATAATATTTGAAGACCTGGCCATAAGCAAAGAAATAAAAGGCATTCAAATCAGAAAGTGGTAAATGTATCTTTGTTCACAGATAGCATGATCATATATACAGAGAACACCAAAGAGGCCACCAAAAATCTGTCCTAATAATCTCATTAAGCAGAATTTCAGAATATAAAATGCAGAATTTTGGTTTGGTTGGCTTATATGGTTTCTGTTTTCTTGAAAAAGGTTCCCATTTTGTAACCCAGACTGGCATGAAGCTCAAAATGTACCCCAGGCTGGCATCAAACTCAAGATTCTCCTGACTGCCTCAGCCTCCTGAGTTCTGGGATTACAGGTATGCATCTTTACATCCAATTTTAGTTTTGATTTTATGCTGGTAGATACTGGATCACGACGGCGGCAGGAGAGAGAGGTGGGCTTCAGCACCTGTGCTAGGCCAGTACCTCAGCCAGTAGCACATGCATGTGTGGTCCTTTAAATGGCGAGTCCTGGCATACCAGTTGAAAAGCCAGCCAGAGCAATATCCACTTCCTCTGTCTTTACTGAAACCTTGTTAACCAGTGGGCTATTGGGCCTTTACAGACCTTTACTCATCCCTCTTTGATTAACAAGCTTTAGATAGGCTGATTGAAGTACCTAGTAAGTACAGACCAATGCTACTGAACCTTGTGCACTGCCCTACTTTCTCCATAAAAACCTATTTCCCTCCACAATAAACAGACTCACACCATGGATTTGTACCATGGAGGCTTTCCCCAGAGTCTGTGTCTTGGGTTAGTGACTCTGTGCCGCTCACCCCCCCTTGGGAACTCTGCACCCAGAAAAAGCCCACATTTTTATATGCCAGCAATGAACAATTTAAAAAGGAAACACAAGCTAGGACCAAAACTTCCAAACTTTTATGCAGCAAAGGATAGAGCTACAGAGTTGAAAAGGCAACCTACAGGATAGGAGAAAATACTGCAAATCATATATGTATATATACGGTAAAATATTGAGAACTCCAATAATTCAGCAACAGCAGTAGCAAAGCCAGGAACCCTGATTTGAATGATTGTAGGATAGGAATAGAACTTTCTCTATGGATAATCTATGAACGGCCAGAAAGTACATGAAAAGATGTTCAGTGTAAGCAATCATTGGAGAAATGCAAATCAAACTGAAATGAGGCCAGCCATGGTGGTAGGAGCCTAGAACCCCAGCACTTGGGAGCTGGAGGCAGAGGACTGCTTGACATTAGCCTGGGCTACATACTGAATGTCATATTCGCCTGGACTGAACATTTAGACTCTATCTCAACAGCAGCAGCAACGGCAGCAGCAACGGCAGCATCAAGTAGCTCACTAATTAGAACATATACTTGTGCAAACCAAACCAAAAAGAAGCACTGAAAGTGAAAGATTCTAGGGATGTTATAGAGATCTGGGATCCTGTCACACTGCTGGTGTGGATTAATGCGACTGCTACAAAAAACAGCATAAAGATTTCTCAAAAAGTAAAAAGTAGAATTCCTGGCAATCCAGCAATCTCAATCACAGGCATCCACCCAAAAGAATTGAAAGCGTGCTGCTGAAGGTATGTTTTCACGCCACGCATTCACAGCACGCTACTCACAATACCAAGAGGAACGAGAAATTCAAAGGTCCACAACACAGGGATGTAGAAATAAAATGTAGCATAAAGGCAATGATACTATTCAGCATTTTAAAGATGGGAAATCCTGTCACGTGACCACAACATGGATGGAAACTAAGGGTACTGAGGTAAATAAAACAAGACAGTCACAAATAGACAAATCCCATGAGAATAATCCACTCACGGCGTACCTAAACATCAAGAGTCACAGCCACAGCGAGCAGCATGGTGGTTACCAGGTGGGGCAGAGGGAACTAGCAGGCGTTTCAATGACTGTGGAGTTTCAGATTTCAGAGAGGAATTGCTTACTTGTCCTGCTGCTGTGACTGAAATATCCCATTTTAATAAAGTGTATCAAACGTGAGAAGCTGAGTAGGATGAACTGGTGCTGATGTTGTTGGTATTCCATCACGGCGCGACTACTGTGGCAGGGGTGGGGGCTGACAACACCTCCCAAACCAATGAGAACCTTCTTATCCAGAAGGCTACAGCTCCCACCTCTTCACTTCTATCACCAGTGCACGAACAGGGTACGGGTACCAAAGGCAGTGTGACGTACACTCCAGGATCCCCTCCCACACTGAGCTCCAGTCTACCTAAGACTACACTCCTTGATTAGCCTCCTCCCTTCCTTATCCCATCCATTGCTCATCTACAGACTTCCCATTACTAGAGTGTGTGCACCTGACGCTGTCTCAGGATGTGCTTCTGGGCACACACCAGACAGCACGACTCCAACTTGAATCTGTGCTCAGGGGTAATGCTTGTTACCAATCTGACGAAGCTTGCCTGATTAAACAGCGCTGGTTCTTGCTTTCTCCTGGCACATTCTGAATATGTCAATGGTCTTAAGACAGAATAAAAGAAAACAAAAAGCTAAATCTTGAAGATGGGATTGGTCCCTACTGACTTGTAGGCTTCCCAGGTGAGTCTCACTTCCTTTTGTCTGAGGTGAGGCGGGTGCTAAGGGAAGAACCAGAGAAGAGGACAGAGAGGACTCACACTCCCTCCGTCCCCACCCTTTCTATCACCTCACCCACCCTGTCCCTTGAAGCACCATTTTAAAAGCATCTCCATGTTTCCAAAAGTTTCTTGTAGGATGACAAGATAGCTCACCAGGAAAAGATGCTTGCTGCCAAGCCTGATGACCTCAGTTCAATCCGGGATCCTGCCCACAGAATGAAAGTCATCCTCTGAACTCATGTGCAACATGCGCACACACATGCGCACACACGCGCACACACACACACACACACACCAAACAAACAAATAAGTAAATGCAATTAAAGGGATTGTAATAGAATGTCTTTTATTTAGTCTTTGATAATTTCATATACATGCACACTGTATATTGGTCATTTCTACTCCCAAATCCTCACTTCTACTTTCCCAAAGCACTCCCATCATGCCTCTCTCATCTCACATACTCTCCCTTTAAAACCCTCTTTAAAGTTCCTGGGAATATGTCAAAAGCAATATTTTAATGAGATTAACTTATCAACTGTTCAAAATGACTGGGGTTGACCTGAGAGACAAGGGAAAGGAGCCTGGTAGAGAGCCCATTGCTCAGATAACAGCCGGGAAGTGAGATGGAAGCTTGAAGAGTGGAAACCCTTTTCATTTCCTTCGTGACAGGAGAGGAAGTGACTACAGAAGCAACAGGGCCGATTACATTCATGCAACGCTATGATCATCCGCTATAATCTGCGGCCCATACCCTGGCAACCCAAGACCTTTGACCAATTTAGAGTGGAAATGTAAAGGGGCAGAGTCAGATGGTTAAGTTAATAGGGTGGGCCCCTGGGTCTCTGCAGTTGACTACACTCTGTTGGTATTTACAACCTAACAACAATGGCAGAATAGTACTAGTTAAAAGCAGATGAGCCATGGAGATAAAAAGGGAGGCTGCAGAGTGACTGTTGGCAATGCTTTTCCCAGCCCTTGGGCATGTGGAAGGCACCCCACATCTGGCTTTCACTGGAGCCCAGGTATTCTAAGAAGGAAAGTGATGGAAATACACTACTTCTTCCCTTGGCTGGTAAGGCTACACAGTCACAGCACATTGCTATCGATGCCTTACAAAAGGCATGCAGGTTATTCCCACAGAGACACATTCAAACCCGAGAGAAAACAGGTTTACTGGTTACTCCAAATCTAGCTTCTGATAAGTTCCTTGACTTACATAACTTAGTGTAATGGGAAGTTAAACATAGGATTCAGTGAAAATGAAATTTACATAGATTTATCTTAAAAAAACAAAACAAAACAAAGGGGAGGGTGACTTTGGGTTATAGTTAGTCAATGAAGTATGTACTCTGCAGGCACAAGAACCTAATTTGAGCCTCGAGACTCTGTATTAACTTACACACACACACACACACACACACCATACATACACATACACACACATACACACACATACACACATATACACACACACACACACACACACACACACACATACTTTTGACACGTAAAATGCAGGGGACTCAAACCCTGCTAAGGTTTTTCCTCCAGATTAGCTGGTTGTTTTTCAGAGGTACTCTAGAAATTGCTAAATACAAAACAGGTAAGAACAGAACTGTGGCCACCATGGGATGAAAAGTTCAAAAGATCAAGCCTGCTGATGCAGACCAAGAGTGTCATAGTGGCACAAAGAATACAGTCTGTGAAGGAACGGAGGCAGGAAGCTGGGCTCCAGAGTGTCTAACAGCAAATCAACTGCTTCCACCAAGATAGTCACAAAGCCAGTGCTGAGCAGCCTTCAAAGTCCAGGTGGCAGGGGTGGGGTGGGAGGGTACTCCCAGCAGGGGGTGTGACACAACCAGTTAAAGGCAGGGGCGGTGCTCCCTTGGCTTGGCAGTCTTGGAAAACCCAGCCATTACTACTAATGATGTAGGCAGAGAAACAAAGACAAGGATTCTTTGCTTTTGAACATGAATCCCCACAGGAAAGCTGCTTTGCTCTGGGTAGGTAGGAATAGACAAAGAGTTGCAGGCAAACGGTCACATCTAATGCTTTTATCTCCTTGCTGCCTAGCAACATCCATAGGTAGAGTGTGCAGAGGTAAATCCTCACAGAAACCTAAGAATAAGGCAGCAGGTGTGTGGTGTCACCTCCTATGAGAGCTACTAAAACAGCCTCTGATGAGCAACCCTGTGGGGAGCAGCCCGCCAGGCCAGGACTGCGCAGAAGAGCGTGCTCATTCGTGCCTTGGTGTGGAATCTGATTAAGCGGTTGCTTATTTGGGTTTTGGGCTTGATTCTGAATGGGGTTCACAGGCTGCCTTCATTTAAAGGCAATATGTACTAACTGAAGCCAAAGGAACACTATGGTTAAAATATAAATAAGCAGGCAGGACTGGAGAGACGGCTCAGTGGTTAAGAACACCCAATGCTCTTGCAGAGGACCCAGGTTTGATACCCAGGCCCAAACAGCAGCTCACAATTCCAGTTCCAAGGGATCTGAAGAGTTCTTCTGACTTTCACAGGCACCACACACATGGTACACATACATACATGCAGGCAAAATATTCATAGACATAAAATAAAGTATTGAAATCTAATACATATATACATATATATGCTTTAAATACTATAAATACATATATGTATATATATATATATATATATATATATATATATATATATATATATATATATTCCTAACAGCATTATGTGCTTCTCATTTGTGTATCTCAACATTACCAACATTATAAAACATGTTTCTCCTGGTACCTTGTCAGTGGCAGGAAGCTTAGCACCCCTCTGTGGCTTTTCTCTCTCCCATAAAGAACATTCAAAATTAACCCAAAACTTGGCTCTTGGAGATCCTAAAGAAATGAAGATATAAGACAAGGAAGGGGCAGCAGCACAGGAAATGGTGCCCTCGGCAGGGTGCATAGGAATCCACCAGCCAAAGAGAAGGGCTGTGTTTTTGAAGATCTAAAAATATTTTACATGAATTCAGAGATATCGTAGAGAGTTTCTGATTTTCAAGTCTACTAGATTGAACCTTGTAAAGTATTAGAGAATGAACATTAATGAAGAAGGTTTAATAGACATCTGTATGCGTGCGAATATAATGACTTCTTTCAAATACAGACATGCTTTTATGTTTCTGGTACAAAACCCACTTAGATATTAGATTACTTCTTTTAAGACTTTCAGCTTTAAGCTTTTAATTATGTTCTGCTCAAAACACACACCCACACTGGAAAGAAGTAAAGACAGAAGCAAACACAGTAACTACCTGGGAATTTCCAACCACAAAAATGTTATTTTCTATTTAATAATCTCATACATGTATATATAATGAGTTGGAGTCATTTTATCCCTGTTTCCTCTCTCACCCCCTCCATCTCCTGCAGAATGATGAACCTTTTTCCTTCCAAGGCTCCTTCCTATATCATGTCTTTAATTTTTCTTCTACACACCAAGTTTAATTAGAGTTGCTCATGTGAGCATGGTTGGGGGTTATTTGCTGAAACATGGACAACTTGTCTGTGGCTATACCACTGAAGAAAATGGTATTTCCCCAGCCAGCAGCCATTAACTGCCAATAGTCCCTCAACGACAACAACAACCATAAATTCTTGATTCAGAAAACAAAATATGAATGTAGTTAGAGAATACTCAGAAATAAATACAAATATCAGTGACTAAAACTAAGCATTCAGTTGTTCCCTATATGTCAAACAGGATCCATATCAACTGGATTCGTCTCTTGAGCTGTTCATTCAATGGTGGCCAAATTTCTATTCTTACTTATTCTTTATCTAATGATTCCTAGAGTGTATCTGAAAAACAACCAGCGAATTAGACAGGAAAACCCTCAGCAAGGTTTGGTGAGGGCTAAAGTTATATTTTAAGTTTAAATTACTGTGCTTAAGAGATCTATAACAAAAATGCCTCTAACCTGTAAGCCCTGCTTGCCCAAGGACAGATAACTTCCTGAAATGCTGTTGTTCGTGTAGGATAACAAGCCAGGTGTTTATACTTCCGTAAACAAGTTTGGCTGCCCCAACTGCACCGAACGTGCTTGATCACACGTAGGCAGGAGATACATAGGCAGGAAGTATGTCAGGATGTATGCTTGCCCCCACCGGGTGAAGGTAGGAAGTAGGTAGCCTTATGGGTTTTGCCTTTATAAGCCTCTGAGTAATGTAATTTGGTGCTATTCTCTGGGAATTCCAACTATGGAATGTTGGCCAGTGTTCATCTTCCTGGCCAGTATTTAATAAAGCTTATGGTAGTGGTCTTGTTTTCACTCAGTGGGATTAACAGTTTGACTCTCCCATTTTATAGTCATAGATGTAGTCCTCATAACTCCATATGATAAATGCTTCGCTTTTTTTTTTTTTTTTTAGATGTGAAAACTAAGGCACACGGAGGCCAAATGATTTTTCCATGGACCTCAGCCAAGTAGACAGCAGGTAGCCTGATTCTAAAGCCCTCAGTCTTATCTGATATAACTGACAGTGCCATGCAAAATCCATAGGAATGGCCAAAACCCTGAAGAAAAGCCACCTATATTAACATTCCATACTAAAAGCAATAGGATGCACTCAGTACAGCATACAATGGGATGGCAGACTGGATCAGCCAGGAGGCTGCTCTTTCTGCCTGAAACATGGAGAAAGGCAAAAGCTGGAACAGAAACGGTTGTGTTCCTGCCCTAGTTGAGGCCTTGCCCAGAGTCTGTGTTGCTATGGAGGGAAGAATAGGTCTGTGTACATAAGTAGATGGCAGGGTTGCTGAAACACTGGCTTTCACAAGCAATAATATGTTACAGCAGCTGCAGATGTTGAGTCAAAGTTATTATTATTATTGTACATATTGAATCAAAATTGAGCTCTCAGGGATTGCATCTCTAATGACTTTAATTATAGCAATGTGTTAAATCTCTGTAAATGGAGATTACTGGGATACTACAGTTGAGGGCTGGGGCTGTGGTGTCAGGCTTTAGCTTGGGGCTATGGCTTGGACACTAGATGGTTTTATGATCTTGATGAAGTTACTTAACCTTTCAACCCTATAGTTTTCTGGCATTATTGAAAAGACAAATTATAGACATTTAGTATGTGCCTGGTGGAGGACAGCTACTATCTGTCATTTAAATACATAAGATAGTTATATAATGTTGGCAAGAAATTGCAATTTTCAACTCAAAACAGAAGAGCATGTATATTCAAAAGTCAGAAAGTAAAGAGACTAAGTTGTCAGAGAAGACTATAAAATATCAGATTCTCTGTAACAGTGCCCTGGGACCGCGGAAAGCCCCCATAAAAGGAAAACAGACAAAAGCAAACCTCAAGTCTCCGATTAAAGTGTTAGGAAATGAAAGCCTCATCCTCCTTAAAAGTAAGAGAACTAAATACATAGTTAGAAGTTATCAGAACTACAGGAGTCAGTACAGAATAGTGACCCATGGCTATTATCCCAGCAACTGGGAGATAGACAGGAGGATTAGGAGTTCAAAGTCATCCTCCATTACATTAGGACCAGCCTAGAGTATATAACACCTGCTCAAAACAAAAAAATCAAAGAACTGCAGAGGTAAGTGAGCATAGAACCCATTTCTGTCTGGAGGTTAGTTGTTGTTCTTGCTACTCTTGAATTTGCACGTGAATAGCTTGGAGAGTGCGAGATATTATATCATATAGACCAGACCCACATAAGAAGGAAGAGGAGCAATAACAGGAGACTTTCTCCTCTGTAATCTAGGTGTCAGAGGATGAGGATAGACCAAAGGGATCTAGGTCCTATGAGATTCCACATCCAGAACTCAGAGACTAGTGTTAAGGGAGCCATATGCTCATATTACCCTCAGGTGCCTAACAGGAGCAAACTCAAATTCTACACACAGGGCTGCAGTCATGTTCTAGTTAGCCACTGTTCTTAGAGATAGTTCATACTTATGTCCAGCATAGAGAAACCACTGACACCCAAGCAAGGAGTCCACTTCTAAATAAAGTCATGGTTAAATTCACAGATTCGTTTTCAGTAGCCGTCAGAATGACAGTAACAAGGCATAAAACCCGGAGGGACCAGTCAGGGGGATCAAGGTCTGGAGGGCAGAGCAAACAGTGATGCAGGGGCTAGAGAACAAGATCCTGGGTGTGGGAAAGCAGGCAAGTTAAAGCCAGGCTGAACTGGAGGCTACTGGAGTAGACACAGTCAGATGCCATCACACAAGGACTCCTCAGATCACACATTATGCTTCATACTACACAATAATGTGTATATTATATACATGCATATGTATGTTGCTGGACAACAGAAGGGTTAAAGAGGTCACAGAGTTCAGGAAGGCCTAACTGGAGGGAGAGACGGAGAGCTAACACAGACACAGCCATTGCTGTGTGCAAGACTGAGTTGGAGAGCTGCTGGAGGCACACATAGCCCAGCAAAGGGTCCACCTTTGAAGAAACATAGGGTCCTCCGGGCAAGCACAGGTCCAGGTCGGCACAGATAGAAACACAACAGTTCAAGTGAACCACATCAAACAGTGTGGACCGGGCTCAGCTGAAGCGGGGGTGGGGGTGGGGAGGTGTAACTGGGAGTTCTCTGTCTATTGGTCCCTTGACCTGTGTAGCCAGTAGTTAGACTGATAAAGCTGTTACCATGGGGATATCAGGTATCCTTTTTGTGAGGTTCTGGGGAAGTAGTGTACCCTTTGTTGGTGTGTGTTCACTTAGGTTCTTGGCTTAGTTTTTCTGATATGATTTTATATGTCTATATGCCTAGTGTCTCAGTAGACTTCTGAAAGTTCATAGGTCGCATCTCTCCACTCTCATGACTATGCTATTTACCGACTTGTACACCATGTTTCTTGGGGGACAGTTAGTGGCGTCTCTATGACAAACATGGCGTAAAGTCATTCTACCTCTGCATATATACCCAGAGTGGAGTTGACACAGGGCAAGGCACATCTTGAAAGCTATAGTTTACATGGTATGGAAAAACTTAGAGAGGAGAGCACAGCCTGATCACACTTGTACAACTAGTGAAAGGAAAATATCTGAAGGACTTCTGAGTCGGATTCTGACAACCCACTATTAGTGGCATACACTTTATTCTAAGGACAAAAAGCAAACTGCAAAGAAGCTTCAAATTTTCCTTAGTATGTTTGTGGGTGGCCTGACAATCGTAAAATTTTTTTTTTTTTTATTTATTTCAGGACAGACCAAATATATCATTGGGAACGTAGGCTTTCACTGTTGGGAAAAGAGGTACAAAGATAGAACGTGGTCAGGAGAGGAAGGGCCTATGATGTACAATGAATGGAATTGAGACATCAGCAGATAAATGCTTTCTATTTTCTTAGTTCTTTCTACAGAAAGGGACTGTTGTGTCAACTTTTCCTGGGAGATGAGGACAAATAGCTGTTCTCTTCAAATAGGAACAGACAAAAGAAATTATTCCACCCAGGTCTAATCTCATAAGCCACTGACGCTGAGTACAATTAGGGTTATTTACAGGAGCATGGCAAGTTATGAGTAGCTACATCATCTAAGAAGAGTCTTCCCTGAGAAATTATTGACAGCATACATATCCTCAGGGATGGGGGGGGGGGCGGGAGTGGCATATGTCATCGAGTGCACCCTTCCCTCACCCTCCAAAAGCGAAACACAGGGTAATCACAGATGCTCCAATTGAGTTCAAGGTCACAATCACTATGCCAAGTCCAGGGGAGAGAGTTCCACAGGACCTAATTAAATTAACTCTCTGTACCAAAGGGCACACCTCGTGTCTGATCTCAGTTTCTACATGCTGCTTCCCACTGCAAAGAAGAAACAGACTGATTACAGAGCTGAAACAGGGTAGGTCAAAAAAAAAATAATGAGGCTGAAGTGGTTCCACTGGCAAGAGCACTCAAGGGCCCAGGTTCAGATACCAGCACCCACATAAAGAGCCAGGTGTGACATGCATGCTCATAACACCAGTGCTGCAAGGAAGATTGTGTGAGAGCAGAGACAAGAGGCTCTCCGCAGCGTGCTGGTTTGCTGGCCTACCTCCATGTTCATTGAGAGACTCTGTGTCAAAGGAATGAGGCAAAGAGTCATAGAGCAGGAAGCCCAACAACACACATTGCACAGATGCTTGCACCCACATATACACATACATGTAACATATGTATATATATATGCCATACTCACATGGCAAATACACATACAACTCATTATTTTATTTTGTACAAAAATAAGATTAGAGAAAGCAAGCTGGCATGGCGCCATAAATATTATACAAGATCTTAAACATAGAGAATTGCCATCATAAAGGAGATTATTTTATAACTTTCAAGAAGTCCAATTCACAAAAAAACTATTAAAAATTCTAAAATTGCGTATGTCTAATTAAATGCCTTTAATATATAAGACAAACTAGGGACAACACACTGAGACTCTGTCTCAAAAAAAGTAAGGTAAAATTTAAAAAGCAAGAAAAATCAAGCAACCCTTTTTCTTCCCCTGCCCAACTTCCCCACCCCCAAGCCCCCTCACCAGAAGTCATTTATGAGAGGAACTAAAACTTAGGGCTGTTTCCAAGAGATAGCCCTAAATTATGATTTACATAAACACAGGAATGGTGTGTGTGTGTGGTGTGTATGTGTGTGTGTTCATATGTGCATACACTTGTGTGTAAGCTTGTGCACAGGTCAGAAGTTGTCCTCGGGTGTATCTTTCTCAATGCCTTATTACCTTATTTTTTGAGACAGGACCTCTCAATGAACCTGGATCTCGATGGTTCAGCTGGGCTGGCTGGCCAGTGCATCCTGGCTCCCCCTGCCCAGCTCTGGGATTATAGTCACGTGCTTGGCGTTTATATGGGTGCTGGTTGATTGAGTCCTCATGCTCAAACAGGGAGCACAGAACGGACTCAGCCCTCCCCAGACCCTGGGGGGGGTGGGGGGCAGCAAGATGGTTCAGCAGGTAAAGAGACTTGTCAACTCCGTCTGAGTTCGTGAGTCCCGTTCCCAGGACCCGCAAGGTAGGAGAGAACCAACTCCCACGAGTTGTCCTCTGACCTCCACACACATGTCATGGTACTCACGTGCCTTCGTGTTTGTGCACACGTGCACACATATAATATAAAAGTAAAAATAAGCTTTTTAGTGGTTGCCAGTTTTATTAGAATCTGACCTGATATTCCTTGTTTCAGAATTCCGTTACTTCCCATTTAATACCCTACATTTCCCTGTGAGGAATGTGGGAATGCTGTGAGTGTGTTGTAATTCAAGAGCTCGCGCGGTGACTTTTTACGGCTTATATTCAGCAATATTTTGGCTCTGTGGCCAAAAGAAATAACTGTTTTGGAGCTGGAATAAAAGCTCAAGTTCCCAGAGGGTGAAGAACCTGACCCTGTCATCTTCATTCAGTAAATACCCTGGCACTAGCCAGAAAGCTCACTCCGTGTCACAGTCCACCTAGTCTTCACGGCAGTCAAGCACCTGCCCGGGGTCCAGAGAATTTGAAGCCACTGAGTTTTCACAATTGCCCACAGGTGATGGCTTGGTCCACTGAGCTGTGGTACTCGCCACAGTGGGGAGTGCTGCACTTAACCCCAAATACCCCAAATGCCATTTGTAAGTGTATATGCCCTTGGGAGGAGGGACCTATCTCCTGGAACTGTTCCCGAGCACAGTTCTCTGTCAGGCAGGACTAGCGACTTGAACAAGTAAGGCTTTCCATGCAAAACTGTGAATGAGTACACACCAATAAATAAGAACATCCTGGAGCGGAGGAAGAGAAGGCGCCGGAAGGAGAGCCAAGAACAACGCTGGATGGGCTGCTCCTGCATGGGGCCAGCTTCCAGACACCTTGGAAGGATCAGGCTGCAGCGTGTCACACACAGGGTGCAGTCAGCACAGTACACAGGATGGGCCAGGGGTGATGAAACTTCTAGCGGGTTTAACACCACTGGATCCAGTGGCTGTGACCTTGTATGCCATGGACAACCACCAAAGGAGCAGATAAGAGTGTGAGCAGAAGAGTGTGAACCAGGAAAGCTCCGGTGGTGTCTCCCCAGCACCCTCGGCTGACAGAGCTTAGCACCACTGAAAGCCAGAGGAGAGAGGTTTATGAGGAGGCTGAGTAATCAAGCACGGAGGAATGGATCTGGGGCTCGGAAGTAGTCGATTGGCCCCTGTTTCACTTACTGCTGCGTCACATCCCCCTTTCCTTCCAGGCCTGAAAGCAGCATCCTGGCCTTGACTTCCAATGAGACTGAGCCCCCGAACTACACAGGGCGTGTAGTTGGAGCTCTCAGTAACTGTTATTATGGGATAACAGCAGCCCAGGGTGGGCCAGGGAATCGCCTGATATCTCCACCCACATTCCCCAAATCCTCAAGCACCAGTGATCCTAACCCGCTCCCCACTGTTCTATCAGTCACCCAGATGACTCTGGGCCTTCCTGTCAATCATTTCTGATCATTTACTTACCAGTATGGTCTGAAGCTATATCCAGACTGTCCCTTGGCAGACTTGGCGGGGGCATTTGTCCTTTGGCATAAAAACATTTTAGCTGGGAGAGCTTAGATTCAGTGTGAGTGAGTAATCAAGTCATCATTAGAGGGAACAAAGGCCAGCAGGGTCACAGGCAGAGGGGGCTCTGTAAGTTCAAGGTCAGTCTGGTCTACACAGTGAGTTCCAGGTCAGCCGGAACTAAAGAGTGACACTGTCTCAGAAGAAAGTAAGGCTTGCACAGAGTGGATAACGTAGATTGCCAAGTTAGAACAGCTGGCTGGCCTAGAATGTAAAATCAAAGTTCCTCCACAGTCCACTTGCTTCCCACACAACATGTTACTTCTTCCCGTCCATGACACACAAGTGATTAAGACAGTGTCTCATCCGGACACCCAGGGCCCCAACTCCTGCAGCTAAGAAAATCGTCGCATCTCAGAAACTCGCAACACTGTCTTTAAGGCGACCATGCAGGCATGCCCTGGTCTTTGTGACCAGTTCACAACCACGATCGACTTGCTCAGGTTGTCGAGCAGAGTGTCTCCCTTTCAGGACCAACGTCCTTCACATCTGTTGGACTGAAGCCTTTTCCATGCCTGAGAATACTGCAGCAGGGACTAGCTCATGGATCTAGAGCCTCGGCGGTTGAATAACTTCACTTCCTGTCCTGCAGCAGGGGCACACAATCTGCCTTAAGCGTGACGAGTGGTTTTGTAGAAAAAGGTTCACCTGGTAATGGGAAGGGGGCTCGGGCGGACATTTGCAGAGCCCTTCAGCCCAGCAGCTCAGGAAGGGTTTGGTACTTACAGATGGCTAAATGTCACCAGCATCTCCCCTTTGTAGCATGGAAATATTTTTTTGTGATCACTTCTATCTTCACGGCTCATTCGTGGGGCAGCAGGGGAACACACGGCTGGGATTTGGGGAAAGCATTAACTTTGACCTATAGTAAACGCAGAGTGTTTTTTTTTTAGAGGCAGCTGGCCATAATCTAATAGGATAAGAAATGGCCATGATGTAATTACTCTCCTCGAAGAGGAAACTTCATAACGTTGCTTTTGTTTGTACAGGTCACTGCCAAGGTCAGGCTTCTTCGGGAGTTTCCGGAACCTGATAGGATTCATACGGACTCCAGTGCTCGAGTGGGTCAGGTCTTCTTAATCTGCTTAGGCCACTCACCACCAAGTCAGGAGAACTGTGGGGGGAAAAAGGCCTTCAGCTGCTGCCACCCAGCAGGCTGTGCCTTCTCCCATGCTCTTCCATACAAGTTCCACACCGCAGCCTGATGCAATTTTTTTTTTTCTTTTTCTTTGGAGACAGGATTTCTCTGTTGTAACTCTGGCTGTCCTAGAACTCACTCTGTAGAACAGGCTGGTCTTGAGCTCACAGAGATCCACCTGCCTCTGCCTCCTGAGTGCTGGGATTAAAGATGTGCACCACCACTGCCCACCTGCCTGGAGCAATTCTTATGCTTGGCACTGATGAGATCTGACTCCTGTACCTCCTGCTTCCACAGACAGTCACAGACCTGTGCTCGTATAAAGAAGCAAGCAGGCAGTTTCTACCACTTCTGTGTTTGGTAACAAGCTACTATCTCATTTTATATTTGTTTAACAGATGTGAATCTAGCACTCATGGATGTGGCAAGGTGACAGACACTATGGAGTCCTGACTGTAATGTCTGTCACGCCAAGACTTCACAAACATTCACTGAATAAGTGTGCCTCATTTTATAGGCGGAGAAAAAGAGGCACAGACAGGGTAGAGCTCATCCAAGGTCACACAGCCCATGAGGCCGATTTCAAAAGTTCATCATTTTCACCCATGTCCACACGTCCAGGTACTCAGAATGGCATGTCAACTGCAAATTTGGAATTAGTAAAAACAGCAGTGTGACTTCAGTAACACTTGTAATTCCAGGACCTGGAAGGTGGAGGCAGGAGGATTTCTGAAAGTTTGAGGTCAGCCTGGGTTACAGAGTTAGACCTTTCTTCTTACCCCTACCCTCTCTATAAAAAATTAGAGAAAAGATCCATATTGCCATCACAAGAGTTGTCAAAAACCAAGTGAGAAGTGTCTTCCTTATTCTGAGTCCTTTCTTATTCTGTGTGTGTGCGGGTATGTGCAGATGTGTGTGTGTGTGCAGATGTGTGTGTGTGTGTGTGTGTGCAGATGTGTGTGTGTACAGATGTGTATGTGTGTGCAGGTGTATGTGTGTGCAGGTATGTATGTGTGCCATGACTTGTACATACAGGTCAGAGAGCAGCTTTTGAGGAATTGGTTCTCTCCATCCATCTTGTTTTTGAGGCAGGGTCTCTCTTGTTATTTCTGATATTGTGTTGTGTGCCTGAGCTTCAGACCCATGGCTCCTGTCCTGTTTAGAGAGTGACAGTGCCTGCTGTGATCAGTTTAGCTGTGCACAGTAGCTTGCTCCCAGTGCTCCACACAAGGTAGTGGAACCTTGGTCATGGCTCTTGAGTCCCTCCCTGTCTCTCACACTCACTCCCACCACAGTGGTTTGTTTCCATTGTTAAGCTCTAACCAAAGGCAGAACCCATACAGCCACCTGATCTTGGGCTGGGAGCTACATTAACCTTCTTGCTTTCTAAAGTTGCCCTCCTTCAGGTATTTCTCATAAGAATGAAAACGGGCTAAGATAGTGCCTCTCTGAGATCCAGACAGGATAAAATTGGCTGGGCACTAAATCTTGATCTGAACCTGGAACTACTAATGACTCTAGAGTCTGTGGACTGATGTTTGAGGGACAGCCGATTCTTGAAACCCATCTCCACACTGCGACAGAGTTGAGGCTCTAACCCAGGGCCTTCAGCATGCTCTGAAGTACACTCCCAGCCCTAGAAATTTATTGTATATCTCTTCTGCCACGGTCTAGCTCTAGAAAAGGGATGGCTCCCGTGGCCTGACCTGGCCACAGCCCTTGCGGAGAGAAACCACCAAACAGCCCAAACCAATGAGTCCACCACACCATAAACGACGAGAATTGTATCAGTAGTGAGTCATCTGATTAGAGTCTCCCACCCTATGGAACTACCCAGTTTCCCAAGGCCACTTACAGTGATCACGTGTGTGATGGACGATGGCTAAGTGAGAGGCAACTGGTCTATTGAGAGCTAAATGAAGTCAAAGGCCCTCAAGTTCAAAAGCTTTTCCAAGCACACCCATCTCTGGGAATGCTGCCTGTCAGGCCCCTCCCTCCTCCCCAAACCCAAACTCCTTTGTCTAGTCTTGTCAGAAGAGCTTCAGCTGCTCGGCATTTGGTTCTATCTGAGGAAGGGGCACGCTGGGCCAAAGAGAAAGAGAGCATATGTATATAAAGCGCTGAGATAAAGTTCACTCCCCACATCCTTGTCTGGGAAAGCAACCTGCAAAGATCACGTCATAACAAACCCCCAAAACAAACCCTCTTACCCATTTGGGGTAACAATTGACTGCTTTGATTAAATCTCAATTCAAAGATTGCAGGGTAAGTTGTCAAACTGTGGAAGTCTTAGTGGCTATAGGGCGTTGCTGCTGTCAGACAGGGAGTATGTGAGTCTCGGCTGCCTTTTTTTTTTTTTTTTTAAGTGGGTGTCCTTCATCAAGATAACATAAATTTTCTGACAAAAGGAAATTCACAGACAGCCTGGAGGGGAAGCCGGAGTTGTAAGAGTGAATGGCCCTGCTAAATACAGCACCCCCACATCCAGGAGAAAGTGTCCGGTGTCTGTCCTCTGACTACCCACATCCTCACCCACCCCCCCCAGCCGCCCCAAAAGTCCTGCTACCTTCCCAGCTCCCTGCTCAGCTGCAGTCAGTTAAACCCCGCGGCACAAAAGCATCGGCTGACAGCCGCAGGCCTGCTGAGGAAGCCACACAGGGCCTAGAAGCGCGTGGGGCTATGAAAGAAGCCAGGAGGAAAGGCTGCTGGGCTTGGCTAAAAATAGAACTTATCTGATGGATTGAAGTCCTGAGAATGTTATCTCTCCCCACAGCAGGGTGGGGGAAAGCCTGTCAAGGGGAACACAGGCCACAGGATGAATAAGCAGAAAAATAGGAGGAAATGACCATGCGAACGTGCGCGGCGTGCGTGCCGCGAGACCGCTGGGGTGCTGGCTGGGACAGTGCAGCTCTGAGCCCAGAATCGGGGAATTCGCGGCGGCAGAACCCTCCCCAGAAGCACTCGCAGAGGCCGCGTACGGGGGAAGGAAATAGTTTGTCCTTCCTGCTTTTTCAAAGTTGTGGCATTCCCTCTGTTAGCTTGGATAGTACCTTTACAAGGCAAAAACAAAACACAAACAAAAAAAAAGCCTATGGAAAAGGTTTCCAGGGAAATTCCTACTTCCATCATTTTATGGCACACACCCAGTAAACTTTCCAGAATCCAGTTAGTTGGTGAGTCCTCCGGTCCTCCCCAAGCTCTTGCTCCTCCTCGGCCACCCCCCAGTCTGAAAGCAAGCTTCCCAGAGCTGCCAGGCAGCTACTCCAAAGCACTGGGATTGCCCGGCACCACCCAACCCAGACCCCTTCTCTCTTCAGTCTTTTTTCTGAGAAGTTCTCAAGAGACAAAGCTACTTCCGCTCCTTAATCCCAAGTCACCCTTTGACATCTACACACATCAGTCACAAGGTTCCCCTCAAGAAACACACCCAAAATTGAGACTTCATGAAAGAGGTTTTTAAATCAGTTCTGTATTTATCTTCTCCTGGAGCAATTTATTTCAACCACTTTTATATTTGTTGGTAAATCATTGTCAATATGATACAACAGTATTCGGAAATACTCGTTTTTAAAAGAACCACAAAATGACCTCTATACATTTTCTCCAAAGAGCTAGGCACAGTGGCACACTTCTTTAATCCCAGCACTTATGGGGCAGAGGCAGGAGGATCTCTGTGAGTCTGAGGCCATCCTCCTCTAGAGAGTGAGTTCCAGGACAGCCAGAGGTACATACTGAGAACTGTCTCAAAAGAAGAAGAGGAAGAGGAGGAAGAAGAAGGAGGAGGAGGAGGAGAGGGGGGAGGAGAAGGGGGAGGAGAAAGAGGAGGAGGAGGGGAGGGGAGGGGGAGGAGGAAGAGGAGGAGGAGGAGGGGAAGGGGAGCGGGAGAAAGAAGAGAAAGAAGAAGAAGAAAAAAGAACGAGCAAAAAGAAAAATTTCCTAAAGAAATTGGCACTCAGTAACATAAGAAGCAACCCCTTCCAGACAGGCTGTGTTAAGTGGGAAAAATCAACAAAGATCAAAGTCCCCCAAATAATTTTTTTTTAATTTTAGTCTTATTTCAACACAGTCTTTCACACTATGTAAGTGGGCTGAAGGCCATGTGTCACAAGGTAGGAATCTAAGTGCGTCAAGAAGAAAAGGCAGTGTTCCCTTTCCTCCCTGGAAAGTGTATCTGACATAGAAACGTAAAGGGGGCAAGCAGGGACTCTGCCCAAATGCTCCAAATTGCACCCGGTGTTTTCCATTCCAAATGACCAGTGCTGCTTAACTCTACCTTAAGGGTGAGGATATACCATACCTCTAAGGCTCTTGCCCAAGAGGTCAGTGTTGGGTGGAAACCCAAAGTCCTCCCACAGTCTTATGAGGCAGGCAAAGAAGATCCTATTTAAGAAGCAAGAAAGAACTCAAGAATGAAGCTAGGGCTTCTGCCAATGTGGTTTTCACTGAATGAGGAATTCTCCATTAGGAAGCTGGCCCCAGAACACCTGTGAATAACTCATCCTGGGAAAGAAAAAAAGAAAGGAAGAAAGAAAGAGGAAGAAAGGGAAAGAAAAGGAAAAAGAAAGATAAGAAAAAGCGTAGAGCACTTAAAGCTCCCCTCTCCCAGCTCCAGTCGCTCCTGCTCTTTGGTTGCCATCTGCTCTGCAGGAAGGAAAAGAAACGCCAAGGAGCTGTAGGTCTAGAGTCCAAGCCTGCTGTGCTACTCCATCCATCGCAGCAACCTTGGCAGACCCACCTAACCGTTCTGAGCGGTTATCTCAGCCAGGAAAGAGGAAGAGCTGCTTCTCCGTGGTTGCAAAGAACAGCAGAGTGTGCACGTAGCACAGGCCCCAGGCACACAGGTATCCATTGTTATAGGCGTCCATGCGTGACTCTACCTCTTGCAAACGTAAAGGCGATGACCCTCAGTAAAGGGCGCCTTTCAGAGGACCCATTCACTGACACGGGGAGATTAAAAACGACGGACGAGATTAACTAGCCTGGCTCATTAATGTAAACCAGCACGTATTACTCACCTGAGTTCTAGTGTGGATAGCTTGAAGGGAACTGTTGGTTTCCGCTCTGTTAAGTCTCTAACCACCCCGCTGGCCAAGGTTCTTTTCACGCCGCTCAAAAAATTTAGGGCAGAAGCCGAGCTAATTTTGTATTATTTTTATTTGAAATAACTTTGCTGAGTATAACCCTTGCACTTAATCTAACCTAGATGCATCTGGCATGCCAGCTCCTGTCTAACACAAAGTGCTGACCAGGCATGGCATTTCCCATCATTGCTTTCTAAGTAGCACAGGGAATTTTAAGACTGACTGGCTGAATTCAGATGGCCTACTGTGGGGGGCGGAGCGGGGGGCAGGGGCCTGAGTTACTTACAGAAGAAAAACAAAATCATGTCCGAGTTGATAAATTCATAATTCAGACAACCCACAATTTAATTGGTATTAACTACTCTACTAAGGAGTTTTAAAATGCACTTAGGTAAGACGTTTTATTTCCATGAAATTGGATCTTTGCTCCAAAATTTAATCTCCTCCTGAGGACTCTGTTCTGTTTGGATGATGTAACGGTGAGGTAGGCTCTTAACATTTCATTGCCAGGAATATAAATGAAATTGATCAGATTATTTGCCAAATAATGTTTCTTCAGCAGGACCAAGTCCTCCCCTAAGTGGGCTGTGAAAGCAACGGACAAGAGAGCAGACATCGAGAATCGCATTTTCCAGTGTGATCTTGCAGGCCTCAGATTAGCCATGAAAAATTAGTGTGTGTGAAAAGTGATTTGCTGTGCGGTTTATTAGTTTAGGGGGACCTTTGTCTGGAAAGAACATGCAAAGGCTAAAGAGTCACATCCCTTGCGGGGTCAAAATAACGCTAAAATGAAAGCTACAAAACACAGAGGTTAGACAGGAATAAAGTTGTTAAGACTTCCGTCCCCATGCTGTCGGGAGGATTAGGGGAGGTGTGTACCACTTGCAACTGCACCAGGCAGGCCATAAGCACTGTATGAATCCTGCTAGTAAAGGCATCAGACCTGGGGCCAGAGCATAGGCCTGCTTCCCCTTGAGCCACAGATGTCTCCCTACTCTATGCAGGGCCTCCAGAGCTGCTCTCAGAATCCACAAATGTTCCTCCCTGGAAAGGAGTGACCTTCTCCACAGGCCTCAGCAGCAAACAGGAGCCGTGCTGAGAAGCCTGGGTGTCCTGGCAGTGCCTTCCTACAGTCCCCACTTCACAGGGGCTTCACAGAGGAGATAGGACAGAAGACTCCAGATGACGACTGTTGGAGGTCACCTTCTGAGATCAAGTTCTGTGCAAATTTCCAAGAGCATCTCTGGGAGGGGGTAACCCTCACCCCTGGGGAAATGGGAGGTGGGCCCAGACTCTGGTTTCTTCTAAAAAATCAGGATTACATTGGTGGCTCAGCCCAGGACACAGCAGTGAAGTCTGAGACCTGGCATTCATGTTGGGCCTACAAGGCTCCCTCCATTGCCTGTTCAAAAAAAGTCCACCTCAGCTGGGCCTCCTGGGAGCACTGCTGAGTGGCTTTGAGTTAGGAAACATCTGAGCCACCAGGGCACAGTGGTTGTGACCCGTCTTTTCTGTTCTAAAGAAGATGAACCTGTCACTGCCCTAGAGCAGATTTGGGGTGAGGGGCTTGCAGCGCAGCTGTTACCCCTCCACCTCTGTCTTGTCGCTGGCACTTGTGTGTGGCCATCCTGACCTGCAAGGTCCTTTGTCTTTCCTGGGATGAGCAGCCTGACATTTCTCTTTACAATTTTTAAATCACACAAGAGATGTATGTTCTCTTGAAACATCTAAACAGGGACTGGGAGACTGGTAATGTGTTTGCTGCAAGTCATGAAGAGTTTAATCCCCAGGCCGTCATACAAAAGCCATGCTCCTGTCTCCAGTGCTGCCTCCAAGATAATCCTATCCCAGCCTCCCCTGCACCAGGATTATAGTTTGCTTCCCTTCTACTTGGCCCTGGGGTTGGAAAGCAGGTCACCTGACTGCACAGGCACACTGAAGACTGAGCCGCCTCGAAGCCCGTCTCGCCCCCTTTGTAGTTGTTAAGGTTACAAACTGTTTCCTAGTCTTCATTCAATTTTCTAACACAACATTGGCGTCTGTGGAGTACCCAGCTACAAATGGGACATCTGTGTCACACTCCCTCCCCCTCCTCTAGGCTCAGAGGGGCATCTTAAGGGAAATGAGCGAACAACTTATTCTTAATTTTCTTTCTTATGAGAATGTCTCATGTCCCTTATTGTGTGGGTCTGAGTGAATGGACTTCAGAGGACAACATTGGGCCCTTGACTTGCCCCTCGTTTCAGGCCGTTTCTTTATTAAACAGGCTTCTGGGACTCTACCATCTCCGTCGCCCGCGTCTCTATAGAAGCAGTGTGCTTACAGATGCATGCCACTGACACGGCTTTTCAAGGATCCTGAGGTTTGGATTTGGGTCTTCGAACTTACACAGCTTTACCCACCGAGCCTTCTCTCCAGCCCTTCGTTTTTGTTTTTATTAAATTTATTCCCTCCCTCTCCCTCCCTCCCTCTCTCCCTCCCTCCCTCCCTCTCTCTCTCTGTCTCTTCTTCTCTCTCTCTCTCTGTATATGTGTGTATATGTGTGTGTTTGTGTGTGTGGTGGAGGAGGGGTGGCATTTGCCGTGGCATTGGTACGTGGAGGTGAGAGGACAACTTCTTCCACCATGTAGGATCTGAGGATCAAATTCAGATCACCAGGCTTGGCAGCAATTCCCAAACACACTAAGTCATCTCAAGGCACACTCCCTTTCTACAGTATTGTTTTCTCAGACACAGGACTCATGGTTGCTAGGTCTCCTCCTCCTCCTCCTCCTCTTCCTCCTCCTCCTCCTCATCCCTCTCCTCCTCTTCGTCCTCATCCCTCTCCTCCTCCTCCTCAGTCCCTCTCCTCCTCTTCCTCCTCCTCCTCCTCTTCCTCCTCAGTCCCTCTCCTCCTCTTCCTCCTCCTCCTCCTCCTCCTCATCCCTCTCCTCCTCCTCCTCAGTCCCTCTCCTCCTCTTCCTCCTCCTCCTCTTCCTCCTCCTCTTTCTCCATCTTCATCATCTGAAAACTGTGCCACTATCTCTGGTCTTGATGACTTCAGATCTGCTATCACTCAACTGGTCTTCCTGAGAAGGTTCTGCATGAATCTCAGGCTATTTAAAGATTTTTCTCTTTGTTTTTTTGGAGAGGTTTGGTAACTATGTGTTTTACTGTTCATTCGCTTTGGTTTCACCTTTAGCTATACTTATTTTTAGTATTTTAAGGCCCTTTGTCTCTGACCAAATTTGGGAGATCGACAGATACTATCTGAGGACTTTTGGGACCCACCCTCTTTCCCTGTTAACTTCTAGAACACTGATGATATGAATCCTAGATATTTAGGCGTTCAGGTGAGTATCTCTCACAGATCACTAAGGCTCTGAGTGTTCTGTTTGTTTTCCATTTATTTACCTCTGGCTGTCAGACTGAATACATCTGATATCTTTAAGTTCTTGGGTTCTAGCTCCTGTCTTTGCTTTAGTATTGAGTCTGTCTGATGAGTTTTTTACCTTAAGACTTATTATTTTATGTGTATGAGTGTTTTGCCTATATACATGCCTGTGCACTGTGCACATGCTTAGTGTCTGAGGAGGCCAGAAGAGGGCGCCAGATCCTATGGAACTAAAGTTATGGACAATTGTAAGCCGTCCTGTGGGTGCTGGGAATTGAGCCTGAGTTCTCTGCAAGAGCGGCAAGGGCTGTTAACAACTGAGCCTTCTCTTCAGGCCCTGTTCATCAAGTTCTTTTTATTTTAATTGTATTTTTCAGTTCTACAATTTCCATATTTTACAGCATCTATTTCTTTGCTGAGATAATTTTTTGTTGTTTCAAGGGAATCTGCTGAAGCATTCTTAACTGTAAACTTTTTTCTGCACATTTTTTTATTTTTTTAAACTTCACATTTTTAATTTTTTTTTCTTCTCTTATATAGTATATCCCAACACCTTGCCCTTCCTCCCTGCCCTCCATTCTTCCCAGCTCCCCCATCACCTCTCTTCCCCAGATCTACTCCCTATTCTCTAGCTCCTCCCCCCCCCCACTGCTCCCCAAGAAAGAACAGTACTCCCAGGGTTGTTGCTCAAACATGGCACAACAAGATGCAACAGGACCAGGCCTATTCCCTACTTCAAGGGTGGACTGGGCAAACCAGCAGGGGGAAAAGGGTCCCAAGGGCAGGCAAACAGTTGAGAGACATTCCCTGCCCTAACACACACACACACACACACACACACTCTAGTCTGTGTGAGTTCTGCAAGGGCACCAAGCCAGGCAACATAGCTGGGGAAAACAGCAGGTTCCACATCTGCTGCTTTAGGCTTTGAGAGCCCCTAAGAGTGCTGGTCAGTTGACTCCATGGGATTTGTTCTCCTGGTGACTTTGACCCCTCTGGTCCCCACAATCCCTCTTCCACCTCTTCCGTGGGGCTCCCTGAGCTCTGTACTTTATTTGGCCTTGGGACTCTGTATCTGCTCCCATCAGCTGCTGGAGGAAGTCTCTCTGATTGGACTAGGCTCTGATGAAGATCTATAAGGAGATCAGGATATCTTTAGAAGTCCTCTCCTGGATATCCAGGCTCCAGTTCCTGGCCTGTCCTGGAGTATCGGTTATGAGTCCCCTCCTTTAGCATCATGTTTTGCCCTTCCATTGTCCTAGTAGATCCTACAGGGAGGATAGGCCATAGATCGAAGTTTTTGTGGCTGGGATGGTGTCCCAGTCTCACCACTGGAAGCCTTGTCTAGTTACAGGATATGTCCTGTTGAGGGTCCCTGTTCCTCATTATCGGAGTCTTCCTAGGGTCTTCTTCGTTGATTCCAGTGATACTCCCCTACATGTCCTCCAGTTCTCTCTATATTCTCTCCCTCCATTCCTCTCTGCCCTCCTGGTCCCTTCTCTTCCCGTTCCCATCCTTCCCTATCCCACCTACACCTTCAGTTCTATTTCCTCTTTGCCAGGGAGATCCCTGAGTCTCCACTGGGGTCCTCCCTGCATAGTCTCTCTTGGTCTGTGGGTTACAGCACCTTTGTCCTTTGCTTAACAGTTAATATCCATATATAAGTGAGTACATACCATGTTTGTCTTTCTGGGTCTGGATTACCTCACTCAGGATGATCTTTTTCCAGTTTCATCCATTTCCTGCAAAGTTCATGTAGTCATTTTTTAAATAGCTGAGTACTGAGTACTGCATTGTGTAGATGTGCCACAATTTCCTTATCTCTTCTTCAGTTGAGGGACATCTAGGTAGTTTCCAATTTCTGGCTGCTATGGACAAAGCCGGTGCAAACATAGTTGGACAAGTGTCCTTGTGGTAGGATGGAGCATCCTTTGGGTATATGGCCAGGAGTGGCATAGCTGGGTCTTCAGGTAGGTCGATTTCCAGTTTCCTGAGGAATCACCATATTGATTTCCATAGTGGCTGTACGAGTTCGCACTTCCACCAGCAATGTAGGGGTGTTCCCTGTGCTCCACATCCTCTTCTCCAGCATGAGCTGTCATGTGTGTTATTGATCTTAGCCATTCTGACAGGTGTAAGGTGGAATCTCACAGTAGTTCTGATTTACATTTCCCAGGTGGTTAAGGATCTCGAACGTTTCTTTAAGTATTAATCAGCCATTCATGATTCATCTTTTGAGAATCCTTTGTTTAGATCTGTACCCCATTTTTTAATTGGATTATTTGTTTTGTTGACATCTAGTTTCTTCAGTTCTTTATATGTTTTGGATGTTAGCCGTCTGTCAGAAGTGAGATAGGTAAAAATATTTTCCCATATTGTAGGGCTGCTGTTTTGTCTTATAGACAGTGTCCTTTGCCTTACAGAAGTTTTCCGTTTCGTGAGGTCCCATTTATTAATCATTGACTCAGGCTTAGTGCCTGAGCCATTGGTGTTCTGTTCAGGAAGTTGTCTCCTGTGCCAATGCATTCAAGGCCATTCCCCACTTTCTCTTCAGGTTCAGTGTATTTGTTTTTATGTTGAGGTCTTTGATCCATTTGGACTTGAGTTTTGTGCATGGTGATGGATACACATCTATTTCCATTCGTCTACATGTGGACATTCAAACAGACCAGCACCATTTGTTAAAGATGCTTTTCCCCCATTGTATGTTTCAGGCTTCTTTATCAAAGATCAGGTGTCTATAAGTGTGTGGATTTATGTCTGGTTCTTCAATTTGGTTCCATTGATCCATGTATCTTTTTTTTATGCCCAATAATGCAGTTTTTATTACTATGATCCTGCAGTACAGCTTAAGATAAGCAATGTTGATACCTCCGGAAGTCCTTTTATTTTTCAGGATTATTTTAGCTATCCTAGGGTTTGTTTGTTTGTTTGTTTTTGTTAGTTTGTTTTTTAATGTGAAGTTAAGTATTGTCCTTTCAAGGTCTGTAAAGAATTATGTTGGGATTTTGATAGGGATGGCATTGAATCTGTAGATTGCTTTTGGTAAGATGGCCATTTTTACTATGTTAATCCTACCAACCCAGGAGCATGGGAGATCTTCTTCAATCTCTCTCTTCAAGGTCTTAAAGTTTTTGTCATACAAGTCTTTCACTTGCTTGGTTAGAGTCACCCCAAGATACCTTACGACATTTGTGGCTATTGTGAAGGGTGCTGTTTCCTTGATTTCTCTCTCAGTCCGTCTGTCATTTGTATAGAGGAGGGCTACTGATTTTTTTTTTAGTTGATCTTGTAGCTAGCCATTTCAGGAAGTTGTTTATCAGCTGGAGAAGTTCCCTAGTTGAGTTTTTGGGGTCACTTATACTATCATATCTGCAAATAAGGATACTTTGACGTCTCCCTTTTCAAAAATCATATCCCCTTGATCTCCTTCTGTTGTCTTATTGCTCCAGCTAGAACTTCAATACTATATTGAATAGGTGTAGATAGAGGGGACAGCCTTGTCTCTTTCCTGATTTTAGTGGAATTTCTTTGAGTTTCTCTCCATTTAATTTGATGTTGGCTGTGAGCTTGTTATAAATTGCCTTTATTATGTTTAGGTATGTCCCTTGTGTCCCCAATCTCTCCAATACTTTTATCATGAAGGGGTGTTGGATTTTATCAAAAGCTTTCTCAGCATCTAGTGAGATAATCATGGTTTTTTTTTTTCTTTCTTTCAGTTTGTTTATATGGTGGATGACATTGACTGATTTTTGTATGTTGAACCATCCCTGCATCTCTGGGATGAAGCCTAATTGATCATGGTGGATGATCTTTTTGATGTGGTCTTGGATTCAGGTTTTACGTATTTTATTGAGTATTTTTGCATCTATGTTCACAACGGAAGTTGGTCTGTAATTCTCTTTCTGTTGAATCTTTGTGTGGTTTGGGTATCAGGGTGACTGTGGCTTGAGGAGTACTGGTGTGAATTCTTCTTTGAATGTCTAATAGAATTCTGCACTAAAATCATCTAGCTGTGGGATTTCTTTATTTATTTGTTTGTTTGTTTGTTTGTTTGTTTATTTTTGGTTGGAAGGCATTTATTGACCTCTCCTATTTCCTTGCATGTTACAGGTCTTTTTAAATTGTTTATCTGATCTTGGTTCAACTTTGGTAAGTGGTATCTATCAAGAAAATTATCCATTTGTTTTAGATTTTCCAATTTTGTGGAGTACAGGTTTTTAAAGTACGATTTAGTGATTCTTTGGATTTCCTTGGTGTCTGTAGTTATATCTCCGTTTTCATTTCTGATTTTGTTGATTTGGATATTCTCCCTCTGTCTTTTAATTAGTTTGGCTAGGGGTTTGTCTATATTGTTGATTTTCTGAAAGAACCAATTCTTTGTTTCATTAATTCTTTGTTCTCTTTGTTTCTATTTTATTGACTTCAGGCCTCAGTTTGATTATTTCTTGTCATCTACTCCCCTTGGGTGTGCCTGCTTCTTTTTATTCTAGAGCTTTCAGATGTGCTCTTAATTTGCTAGTATGTGATGTCTCCACTCCTTTTTGGTAGGCACTTTATGCTATGAATTTTTCTCTTAGCACTGCTTTCATTGAGTCCCATAAATCTGGGTATGTTGTAGAGTCATTTTTATTGAATTCTAGAAAGTCTTGACCCAGTCATCATTCTATAGAGAGCTGTTCAGTTTCCATGAATTTCTAGACCTTGTGTTGTTACTGAAGTCCAGTTTTAATTCATGGTGGTCTAATAGGATGTAGAGGGTTATTTCAATTTTCTTGTAGCTATTTGAGGCTTGCTTTGTGGAGAAGTATGTGGTCAATTTTGGAGAAGGTTCTGTGAGGGGTTGAGAAAAAGGTATATTCTTTTGTGTGTGGGTAAAATTTCTGTAAATATCTGTCAGGTCCATTTGGCTTATAACATCTGTTAGCTCCAGTGTTTCTCTGTTTAGTTTTTGTCTGAATGACCTGTCAGTTGGTGAGAGTCGGGTATTAAAATATCCCACTATCAGTGTGTGAGAATCAATGTGTATTTGTAGCTTTAATAATGTGTCTTTTACAACATGGGAGCCCTTGTGTTAGGGGCAAAGATGTTAAGGATTGCAATATCACCTTGGTGGATTTTTTCCTTTGATGAGTTGAAGTGTCCTTCCCCATCTCTTTTTATTAATTTAGGTTTGAAGTTTATTTTTTTTTTTGGATATTAGAATGGCTATACCAGCTTGGATTTTTAGGTCCTTTTGCTTGGTAAATCTTTTCTCAACCCTTTACTCTGAGATAATGTTTATCCTTGAGGTTGTTGAGGTGTGTTTCCTGTATGCAGCAGAAGGATGGATTCTTTTTTAATGTTAAGGGATATCAATGACCAATGATTATTAGATCCTGTTATTTTGTAGTTGTTGTTGGTTGTGGTGTGTGTGTGTGTGTGTCTGTGTGTGTGTGTGTTGTCTCCTTTCAAATGATTATGATGTTGTGAGATATTTATTTCTTGTGTCTTCCTGAGTGTAGTTAACCTCCTTGGGTTGGAGTTTTCCTTCTAGTACCTTCTATAGGGCTTTTCTTGTAGAGAGATATTGTTTGAATTTGGATTTATTATAAAATAATTTTGTTTTCTCTGTCTATGGTTATTGAAAGTTTTGCTGGGTTTACTAGTCTGGGTTAGTATCTGTGTTCCCTTAGAGTCTAGAGTACTTCCGTCCAGGCCCTTCTGGCTTTTAGAGTCTTCATTAAGAAGTAAGGTGTAATTCTAAAAGGTTTGCCTTCATATGTTACTTGTTGTTTTTCTCTTGCAGCTTTTAGTATTCTTTCTTTGTTCTGTATGTTTAGTGTTTTGATTATTATGTGGAAAGGGGAGTTTCTTTTCTGGTCCAGTTTATTTGGTGTTCTATAAGCTTCTTGTACCTTTGTATGCATCGCTTTCTTTAGATTTGAAATTTTTTCTTCACTGATTTTGTTGAAAATATTTTCTGGACCTTTGATCTGGGATTCTTCTCCTTCCTCTATTCCCATTATCCTTAGGTTTGGTCTTTTCATAGTGTCCCTGATTTCCTGGATGTTTTGTGTCAGGGTTTTTTTTTTTTATTTAATATTTTCCTTTACTGATGAACCTATTTCATATATGGTATCTTCAACTCCTGAGATTCTCTCTTCTCTTATATTCTGTTGCCGTAACTTGTCTCTGTAGCTCCTGTTGCTTTTCTAGATTTTTCATTGCCAAAACTCCCTCAGTTTGTGTTTTCTTTATGGCTTCTATTTCCATTTTCAGGTCTTGGACAGTTTTCTTTGTTTCCTTCAATAGTTTGTTTGTTTTTTCTTGGCTTTCTTTCAGGGATTTATTCATTTCTTTGAATTGTTTGTGTTTTCCTGTGTTTCTTTGATAGTTTACTCAGTTCCTCTGATTATTCTTCTTTTCATCGATTTCTTTGAGGGAACTATTCATTTCCTCTTTAAGGGCCTCTATTATCTTCATAAAGTTGGTTGTAAGATCTTTGTCTTCTACTTTGCCTATGTCAGATATAAGCATCTGTGATTGGAGTGATTATAGGTGCCAATTCCTGAGCTTTTCTTTATTGGATGAGAGCTTAGTTCCTTGAGTCCTGGTTCTTCTCTGGTCTTCTAGTCAGTGTGCTTGGGGTAGGGCTAAGGATTTCCACTGGATCAGTGTGTGCAGTTTGGGACGGTGTGTGCTCTCAGTCCTGCAGAGAGTCTTCCCTGGAGTTCTGGAGTTGTGGGGGCTGGGGTGGCCTTAGGTCCAGGAAGGGATCCTCCACAGGAGTTGGGGGATGGCACCAAGTGGTAACAAGGAGGAAAGGAAGGATTGGAGACAGGGCGGACAGTATGAGAGAGCAGGGTTTCTGTGTTAGAGAGAACCTCATACCTGCAGTTGTGGTAGCTGGAATGGCCTCTGATCCAAGCAAGGAGCCTCTGATGGAGCTGGAGCATGGGGAAGGTGGCAATGCAGAGGAAAGGAGGATTGGAGAGAGGGCAGGGATGAGGGGCACTATGGGAGTTCCGGGATTCTGCCGCAGGGAGAGCCACCCACCTGCAGTTGTGGCAGCTGGAGTATACTGTAAACCTTTTAATCCTTGTGAAATAATGTCAACAGGATTCATTTCAGTATTTGCACCGGATGATTTTGTTTTTCTCATTAAATGTGTGATTTTCCCGAGTCTTGATATGACTAGTGGGATTTATTGCATCCTAGACACTTTAGCTACTTTTCTCAGGGACTCTTGGTGGGACTGAAACCACCTTCTGTACTTGTTCTGTGCCTCGCCGACCCTGTATCCATGCGCCTGACTGAATTGTGCTTGTCCATTGTGGGACTGTCCTAGAGCTAAGAGTGAGTTGAAGCTGGCTTGGAACCCCATGTCGTCCCTAGAGATGAGAGCGGCAGGAATTTGGCTGCTCCTTGCCTTAGCCCTGCTAGAACCCAGCTTCGCAGGAGCAAAGAAATGTGACTGGTTAACGCTTTGTCTGCCCTGGAGCTGCAAGCACAGTCAACACATGCAGACGAGGCAGTGCCAGTGGCCCTGTCTCAACCAATGAGTCCTATTCGTGTGGTCAGTGACCACTCCCCGGACTCTACCCCATAAAAGGCACCCCAAAACCTGCATTAAAGGAGACCCCACACACACACACACACACACACATGCTTGTCTACTGAGTTCGTACATTCATCAACTCTCCGGGCTCCACCAAAGACAGGATGGGAATGCAGTAAGAACCACGTTCCATCCACGCCGTGTTCCCACCTGGCTTTTCCACCCAGGGAGGGCTTTGGCCACTCTGCTGCCTGGCGTGGAAAACTGCGGCTGGGAACGTCCATGGGTGAGGATTTCTTTTACAACAGTCTACTCGGTCCTGTGTTAACCTGTAGAATCACCCTCAAGAGACATACCTCAAACTATGCTTTTCTACTTCTTTAAGTTCCTAATCCAATACTAAGTCAACTAAGATGACCTAAGTCGCCCCAGGAAGGGGGTGGGTTTGCAGCTGATGGTGAGGCAGTGAGGATGGATGCCCGGGTGGGGATGATGCCAGAACTCCTAAAACAGAGCCATGCCCGCTACAGGGAGGGCCATGAGTTCATGAAGCAGATGGAACACCTGCTCTGCCAGGCTAGCCAGCTGTCCTGGGTTAGCCAGCAGGCTGTCTGTGGACTTCCTAGGACCTTGACTGTGGCCCCATGCTGCATCCAAACTCCTGTCTCTTACATGGTCTACTTAGAAACCAGGTTCTCCAAGGAGACCCACACACTGGACCAGCAGAGCAACGGGTTGTCCCCTACTTGGAGCAGACAGCTTTTTGCTGGCTCCATACCAGTGTGAAGCAAGCCTTTGGCCTGAACCAATAAAAACCTACCAGGCTAGGACCATGACTAGGTACTAGTATGGCCTTTTCTAAGATAGCTCTCTACCTTCAGGCCACTGGGCTCCAAGCCTTGCTGGGGCACTTGGCTGCTGCCAGCCCCAGTGACTTTACACCCATCGGCATCAGTCATCTCCGCCACCTCTCTCTGATGGCTCTCTGCCGTGTCACACTCTCGGACTGAAGAGCTCAATCTCAGAGGCAGCTTAGAGCTAATGTTGGCCTGCCCACCAGTTCTTGACAGTTTCTCTCTAAAATTGCTTCACATTTCATTTCACATTCTCCTCACAAGTTGTGCCCCTTGCATCAATAGGTCTAGGCATTGGGCATACGTGGAAAAAGTATTCGGTTTCTAATTTTGTATACACATCTCAGGCTAGGGTATGCCTGGTATTAAACTTGGAGTTGGGTGAAACATACAGTAGAAAAATACAATTTCTAGATTTTTCAGAGAATGGCATAACAGTGTTCTAGGAAAAACAGTTGCATAACCTGCTGTCTGGGTATGTCATACCTTTACGTAAGAACGAATATTCGGCTCTTGCTTTATAACGACTTTTCCTTTTTACACCACAGTTTCTTTGTAAATGATAAAATATACACCGCTTAGAAAGCTAGACTGGAAGCACAGCTGGAGCGATGTTGGTGGCTGCTGCTGTGGCCGTGGCTGTCAAGCGGCAAGGGCTGGAGAGATGGCTCCGAGGGTCAGAGCCCTGGCTGCTCTGCAGAGGGCCTGAGTTCAGCTCCTAGCACCTCAAGTGGCTCACAGTCACTGTAACGGCAGCTCCACGGGATCCCAGACATTTGCACTCATACACACACGACAGCCCCCCTCCCCAAGCAGGCTCGCGCGCGCGCGCGCGCACGCACACACACACACACACACACACTTAAAATAAATCTATTTTTTTAAGTTATACAACAACAGCGATGATGAGGACCACACAGTCGCTGAGCTGTGTGCCCTTGGCTTTCTTCCTTTAACCTGATGGAAGAATGTGAGCTCTCTGTTATGGGAAAGCCACTTCACAAATGAAGCTGTAACTTCACGATAGATATTACTGAACCACCTCCTTTTAACATTTACCGTTACGAGGTTACACGTTAGTGGGATCCTGGCACGAGGAAAAGTCTCGCAGGCTCAGAATAGATCCCTACGCCACTGTCCATTTGTTTTAAACAAAGTCCCAATCTAGTCCCATGAGATTTCCTCCCCTAATCTCTCCCTCATCCTCCTGTCTTCATTTCTTTTATTTTCACTAATAAAGGATGCTAAGACAAATGTACACACGATAAAAATCAGTTAACTTATTTAACACTTTATAAATATGAATGCATAGTTTATTATATTCCTGAGTGTAAAAGCCTTAAACACTTTCAAAGAATGTCTGGGACTGCAACTCAGTGGTAGAGCACTGGACCAGTGGACATGAGGTTCTAGGTTCAATCCCTGATACCGGTAAGATAAAATTCTCAGAGAAAATTCAAAAGAAAAACCTCCATAAACTCTTAAATATGAAATCAAGAACAGGAAAACGTCGATAAATTTGACTTGAATCAAAATTTAAATATTTTGCTCTTGCAAAGACGCTGTTCAAAGAATGAAAGGACAAGCCACAGACTTAGAGAAAATGTCTGCAGATCATGTCCCCAGTAAATGACATGTGTTCAGAATATGTAAGTTTTAAACCTCTACGGAGAGATAATTTAGACTGGAAAAGGATTCGGAGGGGACGTTTCATGGAAAATGATCGGTAGATGGAAATTAAGCAAACAAAAACAGGTTCATCATGAACTATGAGGGGAATCCAAGTCAAAGCCATAACGAAACCGCTGCACTTCCGACGGAATGTCTATTAAACGGTCAACACCAAGCGTCGGTAAGGACGTGGAGAAAGTGAACCCTCACACATCGCCACAGTCACGACGGATGGTAGACTATTTGGAAAAGAGTTTGGAAGGTTACAAAATCCTAAACGCAAGTTTCGTGAGCTTACCACAGGACAGTTCCATGTGTAGGAATCCATTCAAGAGAAATGAAAACACTGGTCCAGAAAGAAAACAATAACATTAAATAAGGAGACAGGTATTGTGTTAGCTACTTTTCCTATGGGGAGCCAAGGAAGCCTTAAGTAAATGTGTAAAGAGTGAATGAAATCCGGAGTGGATGCATGCTGTCTGACATGGGCACAGCTCTGTCAGGGACCAACGTCAGACTCACAGGAGTGGCAAAGCTTTCCTCAGGTGTGGCTCAGAATGGCAAAGCCTTCCTTTTGTACAGATATTCACCAACTATTCGTCAGAGCCTGCAGAAACTAGCAACTGCAGCTTATGCTTCCCAAGTATTTACTGCCTGACTGCTCACCTACGGAGACTTCCTACCCGCACTAGAAAACCCCTCCCCGTGCTGTACATATAAACTCGCTGAGCTTCTAGTTTGTTGTGGTCAGTCGGTGTCACACCATCCATGTGCACAAGCCACCAGATGCCAGTTTTTTTTGTATGTGTGCCTGTCAGGACTTTCCTCATTCCCTAGCCACTCCCAGTCAGGGTTCCAGGACCAAGCCTGCTGGACTGGGTGGGTCTCTTACTGAACTTGGAGATGATTATTTTAGATAAACTGGCTGGCAGAGAGCTGTGAGATCCTCCCACCTCCGCCCTTAAATCCCAAAGCCACAAAGCCACCATGCTTAGCTTTTATGTGGGTGCATGGGATCTGAACTCGGGTACCCATGCTTTCATACTTTATGCTCTGACCCATCTCCCCAGTCTGTATCTTTGTGAGATCCTTCCATCCTGTGATGTGCGTTGGCTTGCGGCACTCAGTTGTGAAGACTGACTTCTATAGTCTGTCCTGAGCTTGGTAGGTGTCTGACTGGTTTCCTAGTTGGAGGTGTTATGAGAAGCAGTGCTCAGCAGCTTGGGATTTATCTCTCTGCTGCTGTCTCCCCTAATTTGGACCACTTTGGTGATGCGCGTATTGGTTTGTGGTTTTGTATAGTTTGATAAGCTTTCCGACACTGACACATTGTACCACCAGGGCCTGATGTCCCTCCCCTGCTCCCTTTTGGTTACTGTGCATGTGCTCTGCAGTCTTCCGTGACATTTTCTTCCCTCCCGTTGTCATGGCTTCATATGGGAGCTCTTATGGGATACATGAAGTTCATTGACAGACATGTGGACAATATTGTCATAGATGGGAAACTGAGACCCAGAAAGGGAAAAAGGTGAGCCTGAAGTGGAGTGGCACAATCAGGATCCAGGTGTTTAGACGGCACCCCATCTCTGCTGGGTTCAGCCTCCTGAGCCGGCATGGTTCCATCACAGACTGGCTTTTCCCATAGGGTGACCTGCCTGAAGGTGTTTTCCCACCCCAGCAACTCCGAGCTCTGAAGACCCTTCCCTCCCTGTTGTCATCGATGTATACTGTTTCCACTCTGTCGGAAGATTTTGTTTTCTGACGATGCCCAACCCATAGGTTGAGAAAATGCTCTAGGCTCAGGGGACTTGCAGGAATATATTGCTGTAGCTCACGGTTTGCAAAGCCAGAGTCAATACAAAGATGTCAACTGACCCTGGTTGTTTTCAGGTCCCTATGTTCTCTCTTCTAGTGTTATAGACCTGCGTGTTCTCAGCCACCGAGAAGTGGGCTCAGGAGCTTCTTGATGCTTACTCTCACTGCCTGTCCTTGAGATTTCATCTGGTTCAGCTGTGTGGGGCCCTCATTCAGGATGACTCTGGGGTGTGGTGTTCATCTGCACAACCCCAGTGCCTGGGTTCTGGGAGGGCTGGGTAGCTGGGGCCTGGAGAGCTGGCATCCTGTCTACTTTGACTTCTTTACCAGAGATCTGTGCTTCACTGACTGGATCAAGTCAAGGTTCTCCCTCAGGTCTCAGACTCTGGGTCTATACCTCCCGCTGTGAGCTGTCCTAACCTGACCTGTGAAGACTGTTGGCTTGTGCCAGCCCTATCGCATCCTCATACCCACATAAACCTGTCTCCTGCTGCCATTTATCCTCGAGGCTCAAAAGGTGCTGTGTGGCGTTTTCATTCCCTTCGAGTTGAATATTTGCTCCAGGAAGGAGGAGGAGGCCCATTAGAGTCAGGTGCTAAATGGAAGGTTACATGTCTGGGAGAACAGAAACTTGAAAGATTCTCGAGAGACCCTACAGAGCCTTATATAAAGGAGTAAAGATTGCTGGGCATGGAGCCTGATCAGACAAACTGTAGAAAGATATCAGGACTGGGGGTGTTCCCTGCTCAGTGAGCTCCAGGGATTCAGTTTTTGGATTTGTCATCCATGTTGGGTTTGGCAATCTAGTGATGCAGCTGCTTTTAAGTTATCCTTGCTCTTTCTAAGTATCCCCTCACTCCATACTTCCTGTTAGTAATGCCAATACAAATCTTATTGGTTCAACAAATTGGATATACAATTGGTCTGTTGCAGGCTGTCTTTGGGGTGAGTTGGCTTGTATGTGCGTGTTGATCCTCCCTAGGGAAAGTGTCATACAACAGAGGCCCTGAATGATGACTGGGTCTGGGATGTTCTCTGCTCTGGCCCCTTCACTAAGCTGAGGGTTTCAATCTCTACCATTGGTGCCTTTTCCTTAGTGTATCTATCTGCTGCCAGTCCCCAAACCAAGCCTGGAAAGCCCAGCCAAATGGCCAAAATGAAGGCACATCATCCCACAGTTTTGCCCTTACTGCCCTCGTGGGCTCCTCCTGCCTTTCAGTGCCTAGTCTTCCCTTGGGGTCAGTTCTCAGACTATCGGTCATCAGGTTGGACATAGGCACCTCACGGAGATTCTCAACTGTGGGACCTTAGGGGGAGGGAGGCAGGGAGGTAGGGGGCTACTAGGTGGAAGGATGCAGAAGAGCCAGGCTGTCCTCTGTGGAGGGAGCAAGTTCTGTCTGCCCTTGCAGACTGCTCCTGCCATGGGACGTGCCAGCTCCTTCAGAGGAGGTAGATTTCCAACCTGATATCTAAGTGTAGGGAGCAGCTCATGAGAAGAAATTCTGACCTGCCTCCAAGAGCCTGGAACACCCAGGGGTCAGGCAGGAGTTTGAAGCCATTGAGACAGCGCACAAGGCTCATGGGGAGGGCTCCAGTTCTCTTTGATCTCTACTCAGCAATAGTTTGGGTTCTTGTGTTCTTGAGACAGAAGAGTTCAGATGGGACAACATCTCATCCAGAATTTAATGAGAGCAAGGGAACTAGAACATACTATTCACAAAAAACAAAACAAACAAACAAGCAAAATAGCAAGCCAAGTGTGACAGGCTTCCATATCTCCTGTCTCTGTTATCCCTCCTCTGTGTCTCCCTCAGCATGAGCATATACAGGATGGGAACATGCTCCTCCTGAGAGCCCATTTTACCAGGGAACTCAGTCTAGATACACACACACACACGCATGCGCACACGTATGTATATTCTGAAGAATATGCATACTTTTTAAAAAGACTGTCCTGGAACTCACTATGTAGACCAGGCTGGCCTTGAGCTTACAGAGATCCTCCTGCCTCTGCCTCCTGAGTGCTGGGATTAAAGGTGTGTGTCACAGCATCCAGCTATACATAGTGATTAAGCACCCTTAAAGTTCAGTAGTTTCCTAGAGAAAATGGTAGCAGCATTCTTCACATGCTCCCCTGGCTAGGAAGTCACTGAAGAGAATTGAAACTGCTTCAGCTCACCAACCAGCACCACCTTCTCTTCTATAGGCCCTGTTTTATAGACCACCTCCATCTTTGCTTCCTGGTTTGAGGTGGAATGAACACCACCACACTGACCATCAGTCAACTACCACCATCATCTTTCATTCTCTTTCAGGACCCTGAGCAGGCCAAGATACTCTTCTTTGTGTCCTAAATTGGAAGGCCTATTTGGCAGTCCCTCCAGGAGCTAACCTCCTGCCTGACATGAGTAAAATGTCTTACAATAATAGTAGAAAGGAGCCTGGAGAGTCTATTACCTGATTTGTGCCAACTAGACACCATCTTGTTCTGCAAACATGAAGGCCCATGAGTAGAAATAAGCTGTACATGGTCATAAATAAACACAAACCAGCACACTGTAATCTGCCTTTGGTCCATAGTAGAGAATGAGGGCTTACAGACCCTTATGTCTGTGGACTGGGCACCAACGCTTTACCCCAGGACTGAGACAGAGCCATGAACAAGAAAGAGGAAGAGCACACTTCCCCCAAAACAGCACTGGAGGGCGAAGGACAAATAGAAGTCATCACAAAGCATTTCTTAGGGCCACACCAACCCACACTGCAAGACCTACAGAGGAATAAAGAGATCAGATGCAAAGGCCAGAAGGGACACAGCTAATGTTACATTCCTTTTCATTCAGGGCTTGCTGGCATGTCACAACTGCGCTTCACTCCTGCTTCCACTGAGTGACGTGGACACAGCTCATAGCTGATTGTGAATGTGAGGTCTAGTAGAAGTGGCTGCCCGAGCTCAAACAGCTCCCTGTGAGTCTTGTGCCCAAGAGGTGACAGTATGAGCCCCAGTGTCCAGGTGGTGCTGTCAGCCATGAACCAAAGCAGGCGCCATTTTGGACAGATTCCTATGTCAATGGACCTTCAAAGAGTCCTTTCCTCTATTTTCAGCTTCAAGGTTACACTGAAGACTGAGCGTGACCATGGCTACAAATATTCTGTTTATCGTTTTACTCTTTTAAGCATGAGCTCCATGACCTTTAACTGAACATGCTCAGGAATGTGATGGCTCCCTCCACTGAGCATGCTCAGAAATGTAGTATATCCTTTCACTGGGCATGCTCAATAACGGACTTACCATCCATCAATATGCCAAAGCTCCCTGAATGGAACTCCCAGGTTTGCTGTGTTCAAGGAGGACTTTTTCTCTGGAATAATGACCATGTTCTCTTAACCTGCTGCAGGTTTCACATATTCTCCACTCTTTATGTCCCGTCTCTGCTTATTTTGGCTTTGTACTCTCCAATGCGCATCCTCTAAACACAGTCAGCATGAGCAATGCCTTCTGATGATCAGCAACTAGTTTCAGATGCAGGACCTATCCTGGCTATGGCTCCTTTCAGGCAGAGAAAGCCTTTCAGCCCAAGTAAAGGAGAGACCATCCACTTGGATGAGGAAAGAGGAAGAACATTCTAGATCAATGGATAATCAGGTACCAAGTTTCCTATTCCCCATGCCCAAGGCCTACAGCCTCTGCAGAGAACAACGCTTTCATTTTGGCTGGAGTTCTGGGGCTAACTAGACAGTACAATGCCTGCCTCCTTCCCTCAAGACATGCCCAGGTGGAGAGCAGCAGGCCTACTGAGTAGACTTTGTAGGGATGACTTGGACCAGGCTGCTCTGATGTTCTAGGAACACACAGCCTAAAATAGGTCCTCACCATCATGCCTGGTCCTGGACACTCTATCCTCAGTCACCCTACTTTCTCACACTTCTCCTGGGAGAAGCTCCACATAGAGCACATGATCCACAGAATCAAGAAAAGAAAAGATGGCTCCTAATAATGCTGGACTTGACCTCTGAACTCTAAGGTCCTAGTCTCTGTCCTCAAATGGCATTATGGCTGGAACCAAAAGACTGGTTACAAAGTTACAAGATACCCTGACCAAACCTTTTGCGCCCAATAACAACTACTTAGCATCTCTTAGGAAGTCCACAGTGTGTCCTCCGTGAGGTCAATGTCTGTGGAGTGCACGAGGATGTGTGAGGAGACTGTTTCATAGTAGCACCTAGTGACTAAATCCTCTCCCTCCTGAAAAGGCGAGGAAGAGTTTAGGCATACAATGGGTAAGCTGGCTGGCTTCATCAGCTCGACACCCACATCTCTTGAGTAAAATCCAAAGCAACTGGCGATGTCTTCTGAGCAGCATGGGCATGGCCTTCCACGGGAAAGTCAGCCAGCCTCTTGGTTAGCACCTCTGTGTATCCCAAAGACTCAGCATCTCTCAGACAGCACACCCAGTTAGAGCCAATGATTTGTTTCGCTTCTCCCTGCCAACTCCCTGACAATGCAAACCCCTTCTCCACCTGCTGGCTTTACAAACCAAAGGCCTGGCTCAGTAGTCACCTGCTTGCCCAAACCTGCTTTGGCCCCACAAGCAAGCTGCTTGTGTCTCTGGCCCTGCTTCCCATGTGGGACTTACCTGGTGGTCACAGTTCTGGAGCGTGATGTGGTGCAGTGGCAGGCCTGTGACAGCAGGGACTTCATGCCATGCCAGTGGGGGAAGATGATTTGGTCACTCCCTTCAATATGACCTGGTGCTTCACAATGGTCTGGGGACAGATTGTCAGAGTGCAGACCCGCTACACATCACAACAGACACCAGGGCCCTCCCAGCCCTCTGCAGTCTGTCAAACAACCTTCGACCATCAGCAAGGACACCCGAGGGTTTGGGAGACCTGCTCCAGCTGCCTCAGATTTCTCTTCTCTAAACTCAGACCCTCGTCAGGCATCAGAGACTTGTCATTTACCACAGGCCACAGGTGGACTCAATGTCACCCTCAGCAGAGCAGCCAGAGACTAGCCCCTCTCCATTCAGCACAAGGTGTAATTGTTGCTCATTCTGGAAGCTGCTCTCAGCCTGGAAGGTGCCCAGGAGAACTCTACAGACACCTCACCCAGCAGGGCCCATCAAAGACTCTACTGCTGACAGCTGCAGCCCCGTGGACATCATGGTTTCCTGCTATTCATGGCCCTGATGTGGGTACCAGACACAAAGTAGTAGCACAGTTGTGGGCTGGGTATTAGCTGATGACCCTGGAGACTGCTGAGGCAGCACACCCCTTGTACAGCTTGGCAAGACAGGCTCTACTGGGAATCAGCCCTCTCATCCTCCAGCTCTGTTCTTCAGGGGAAGTTTCCCCCAGCCCAACTCACCTACCCCCTTCTCCTCACCTGGGTGACTAGAATTTCCTTCTCCCCACTCTTCCTCCTCCTCCTCCTCCTCCTCCTCCTCCTCCTCCTCGTTTTTCTCTTTCTTCCCCATGTCCCCTCCCCACCCCGCTCTCATTTTTTCAAAACTTGTACTTAGTAACAAAGGTATGGGAAAATACTGCTTTTGTTGTCTAGGCTATCCCCGACAAGTAAAAGGGTAAATATCATATATGATAACTTTATATGTAATTACTAAGCCCTAAGTGAAATGCACCTATATCCCTCCTCTTCACACTTTTTATAGAGATATTTTTAAATCCATGGCTTCAAATGCAGCCACTTTGCAGATTACAAATACAGACAGTGTGTAGTGGTATAGCCATTACAAGACCCGTTAGAAGGAAATTTATTTTCTCTGCGTAACTGTTTAGTGTTGACTGCTAAACCCCCCCAAAACAAGAGTTTTCAAATAAATGAGTGATTCTTTAACATTATGTAACAAAACAGGTACAGTAACACATATGGTATGTTAGAAATTTTGTATTGAATTTATAACACTAGGTTTTAAAATGTTATATTCTTTTTAAATTAAAAAGATTCTTTTCTCATACAATATATCCTGATTGCAGTTTCCCCTTCCTCCACTCCAATTCTTCCCACCTCAACACCCCTCCAGATCCACAGGCCCACCCCCTTTCTGTCTCTCCACAATGATTTCCTGTTTCCTAATCCCTGACAGTAAGCAACTTAAGAAAGGAAGGGTTGATTTGGACTGGGCTTTCAGAGGATGGGAAAGGCATGGCAGTGAGCTCAACAGGGCTGTGAGGAACTGGTTTCACTGTATTAACAAATTCCTGGGCCTCCCAGGGACCAAACACCTCCAGCTAGGCCCCACATCCAAGGGTTCCCCAACTCCTCGAAACTGCTGCCTAAGCAGACTTGTCTGAGTTAGGGTTCTATTGCTGCAGTAATCACCAAGACCAAAAGCAACTTGGGGAAGAAAGGGTTTGTTTCTATTACACTTCAGGAAACGGTCCATCACTGAAATAAGGTCAGGAGCACACGCAGGGCAGGAACCTGGAGGTAGGGATGAGAGGACCACCAGGGCACCCCCTCATGGTTGGCAGGCCCTGACATAGGGTCTTTGGGAATTCCCGGTAATTCTCCAAAGTCCTGAAGCCAGCTGTTGGCCAATTAGTGCTTTCTGCAAGTCTCTCACAGGCCCCATTTTCCCTGGAACCCTCACTTCCTGCCAGATGTAAGGAGCCAGTCCGTAAGTTCCCGTGCTCAGGTCCTGACCAATCACAGAGATTCCCCTAGAGACTGCTGTTTCACTTAAATGCCCCCCAACACCACTGCCCCCCTAGCCCCCACCCCTACCGTGCGCCTTCATTCGTTGCCGCCAATTTTTTTTTTAATTGTCTGGCCCTGGCATGCCGGAATGTCCTCCGTGGAAATAAACTGCTTCGTTTGGCCACATATTTCTCTCAGTGTCTAACTGAGCTATTGTGCGGACCCAACCGGAACTGAAGCGGAGGCCATGGAGGAGTGCTGCTTACTGGCTTGCTCAGCTTACTTTCTAGCATTACAGCACCCAGGACCGCAAGCCCGGGGCTGACACCACCCACAATGGGCTGGGCCTTCCCCCTCCCTCATCAATCACTAATTAAGAAAATGCCCTACAGGCTTGCCTACAGCTGGATCTTATGGAGGTATCTTCTCAGTTGAAGTTCCCTCCTCTCAGATGACTCTAGCTGGTGTCGCAAGTTGACAGAAAACGCTCCAGCACAGGGCCAAAGGTTCATGAGACAACACAGGGCATTTCTCACTCACTCCACAACTCTTGATAATAAAGAAAACAACCACAACAATGGTAACGGTAGCCTCAGGAAGCTCTGTGCTGTCACGGGTTACAGACACTGGCATTTCCTGGGTAGGAAGAGAATAAAAAGTGCTTTAACAGAACTCATCTCTACACCCGTGGTGTTCAAATCCTTTCACTTAAAACTGATAGTTTTAAAGGACGGGAGCCTCTCACTGATACTGTGGGTCCCTAACAAAACGCTGTCTCCAAGATACCCATCCCCAAGCGTGTGGTGAACATCTACGGGTCTCAGAAAGAGACAGCTGCATCACAACCTCCCCCTGAGATCCTCATCAGAAACCCGGGATTCCTAAAGACAGTGTGTTGATGTATTCAAAACAATCAAGAGAAACCTGGGAATCTAGAGTCCCAGACACACAGGGATCCTTCCTTCCTATGGCACTGGAGACAGAGTCCTTTCTTCTTGTTCTCCAACAAAATGTCTCGTTTTGAGTCATTTATAAACCACAGAAATTGACCTCTTCTACAAAAGGAACTTGGCCAGTTAAAACCGAAGTGCCAAGAGCTAGCTACGGGGTGGAAGGAAGGTTGTTGTCTCTCCCTAAACAAGCACTCTGTAAAGAAGCACTCTGTTGCCGTCACATGCCCAAAGGAAGGACTGAACCCAGCCAGCCCTTGGAGTGCTTTTCTAAGGGCAACACCTCCCATCTTGGCTGTGAACCCAAGGCCTTGTCACCTAGATGCCCCACCCTTTAACACTGTTGTGCTGGGGCTGAAGTTTCAGCAGGAATCTAGGGAGACATACGCTCATATCTGACAGCCCAAACTAGAGCTTTCTCCCCTAGATGTGGGAGTCTTTCAAGTTCATCTGGACAGTAGGCAGGAACTGGTAAAGGACAGGACATAGCAATTATCAGCTGACGTGCTCTTCAAGGTGGACACAGACAGGAGGATCAGCAGTTCCTAACCAGTTTGAGATCAGGCTATGACTTTCCTTCAGAATACCATCATTTGTCATTCTCAAGATGTTAGTAATCCTTAAAAAGTAGTTGCCATTTTACAGAACCTGAAATGCTTGATATGTAACCTATTTACCCTTCCTTCTCCACCACTGAATTTTTGAGAACTGTTTCTGAAGGTACCTTCTGATCCTCTTACCATTTCGCAGCCACTAAACTGCAAAGGAAACACTACTCCTGGCAGGGGTTGGGGGGAGCCCCGGGTACGTGTATAAAGAGCAGATGATGTCCTGAATGAAGGTGTGTTGTCCATACAGGCATGGCCACGCCAAGGGTCCAAAGCCTCAGACCCACGGGAGTGGCAAAGTCTACCCTGTGAGGGTGAGGATCGGAAGGCTGGTGAGGTGCTAAGGCTGTCAGTGTGTGCAGGTGTGAGTATTTACAAAAGCTCGGCCAGCGTGCGCAGCTTCCTCGGAAGACTGCAACCCGAGACTGCACCCCTACAAAGACCTCATGCTGAGACTAATTCACAGTAAGTTTCCACTGTTGTGTAGGAGGTACTGCTCCCTCAGCGAACACAGCCCACCCGACACCAGTTTGTCTGTGTGGCTGCCCTTTTATCATTCGCTCCCAGCTCCCAGGCAGATCAAGTCCCAGCTGTGTGGGACATGTCACCTGTGGACGACTACTCACTGGTTAACAGGTAAGAAACGACACGGTGACCAGAGCCTTCGAAAGCCCTTAGCTTAAATTCATAGCAACGACAGTGGAAGAGTACTTGCCAGGTAGGTCTGAGGCCCTAGATTCAAGAAAGAAAGAAAAAAAAAAAAATTCAAACAATCTAAATGCTAGAAACACAGATATAAGACCCAACAAGCCTTTCTTGCCAGACAAAGAACATCAATCAAACCATTACAGAAGAGACTGAGTTTATTGAACACATATTTACTAAGCCCTTGCTATATGCCAGGCATTGGGTTAGGCGCTGGGAGTATGTCGCATTGATCAAAAAACGTACAAAATCCCTGTCTTCGTTGTACTTAACACTCTATACGTCATCGGCTATAAGACAGTACACGTAATAAATAAGGAAATGACACCGTAAGTTAAAAGGTGGTAAATACTAAATAAAATAACAGAGCCATGGTGGGATGCTTCCCAAAATGATTAAAGGAAAAACATCAGCTTCTTTCTTGGGATGTCTGTATGTCTGAACATGGCGAAATAAAACATTCCCGGGTCTGTGATGCTCGTGGGATTGTAGCAAAAAATTAAAGAGACTTGAAAGATGGAGAAGTAGAGGTGGGAACGAGGAGGGGCTGACTTTCATAAAATGGGTTCTGAATGTAGAGTTCTGGAGGAAGTGGCACTCGTTGCTGCCCCTTTCTAGAACCTTCCACAGTTCTAGAAAATTCCACAACTCTGGCCACACTACCACCCGGGTGCTCTCGAGAGTCAAGGTGGCTAAAGAAAGGCGGGCAGGGCCAGACAACGTGGAAAACTCTGATAGCTTTGAGATCTTTTTATTTCCAACCTCTCTTAAGAATACAGCACGCCGTCCTCTGTTGTTAAGGGTGAGGATGAACGGTTTAGGAACACTGACGAAATGGGACCGCCTGCGCTTGCTCTCACACCCCCTCCCCAACTGCTCATGTCCCACGAGGTTACTGTGTATCACCAGGCATCGCTCCTCCCACACAGCTACCAGAAGCTAACGCTAAGTTACCAGGAAGATTTCTGTCTTTTGGTTTAACCTCAAATTTCAATGACAGAAAAACAACCCAAACTACACGGCGAGTTTTATTCTCTGGATGATTAGGTTTTCCAAGAAGTGACAATTGAGACGACACGGCGTCATCTTCAATGAGAAAGTCACTGATTTAGTGATGACTTTTCACAAAGTCCAGGCCGTAGGACCAGGGAAGAGGAGTGTCCACCATGCGACACTTCTGAATTGATCACCACGACAGCAGCCCTTTCTAGAGGTAATAATGTTATTAGGTTGTCGTCATTGTCCGGTCTTGGGTTAACAACATCTGGAAATTGTACAGATGACACACATTTCTGTTGCTTGCTGTTAAGGCTCCAGGGGTGCCTCTTGGCGGCATCTGTCACCCAATTTGTTTCTTTGCGAACCTCCTCCTTTTCAAATCAGGGAGAATACATAAAGTGCAAACAGGAGTCACTCCTGGGCTCTGTCTCAACAGCTGTGTCCCCAAATCTATCAGTTAAACCGCTGGCCAGCACGGGTGTCTGCAGGTATCTCTGGAGTTAGCAAATGAGTTCATCCGGCAGAGAGAGTGTCTGAAGGTCGACTCAGTCCTGGCAAGAAAACGTGAAGTACCACAAACAAGACAGGGATGTGAACTACGCAGGCAGTGGGGGATTTTACAGACTCTTTGGAGCTTGACTCTTTAAGATTCGAGGAACCATTTCTAAATGAATGAGGCCAGCGGAGTCACACCAGTCAGTCTTTAGCAAGAGCAGATTCAGTTTTCCCTGGGTTGGGGACAGAGAAGGAAAAGAAAGAGGTTAGGAAGTCAAATTTGATGCTTTCTTTGTGTCATCCAACCCCCCCCCCACACACACACACATACAAACATACTCCTCTAGTAAACAATGCTCCATTTTAGAAAGCAAATTAAGATTCTCGAGATTCCCGACGGAACTTTGCAAAGGTGTCTTTCTTGGCATTTGATGGGTATAGAGGTCAAATAGGTCATGAATTAGGTAAAGTTACACCTATTTCTTTATGCAAACATACATTTATTTATTTGGCAGTGAAGAGAACTGGATCCAGGATATTCCAGATGTTAGACAAATGCTCTACCTCTGAGCTACATTTCCAGCTCTTACTGTAAGGCTCTCAGGGACTTAATTCAGTATAATAATGTGCAGTCACTCAAAAGAAGGATGCAGTACACAGCAGGGCCTGCATTTGGAAGGCCAGGGATTTAACTTTTTCATAAACCAACTTGAAAGAATTACTGCTTTTGTACAACTTTTGAAGGAGGCAGGATATGGGGAGCTGGAGACATAGTCTTATTAGAGACGTCAGACTGATCTCAAACTCATGATCCTCCCACCTCTGCCTCCAGAGAGCCGGCTCCACCATGCTCAACTTAGTTCAACCAATTTTGAGAAACATGGTTTACCTGCTTGCAGGTAACAGGAATGATGTTAAGTCATATCAGCTTGAGACGATAAGACCCCTGCTTTTATAGAGTCACAATCCCACACCAACTTAATAAATTAGCTATTGGAGCTAAGATCCATTATATTTTCTGTAAAATGCCAAGTTCACGGACAAAATTTAATATTGCACACAAGTGATTAACAGTCACAGCAAAAAGTCAATTATTTGATCTATTACAAACCATCACACAATCAGTGAGAATCCTGGTGAGTGTGGGGGGAGGGGTGCTCCATGCATTTTTTTTTTTCTGATTTTTTTTTAAGAGCACAAAGGCTAAGGTTTCAGATATCACTATTTATGAATCTAAGTCACGACTGAGATTAAACACAATGTATTACAAAATATATAAAACTAAAGTCATAGAAAATGATCAGACACATACTAGTTAAATTCCTGAATTTCTTTTTGGCTTCTGCCCTTTCTTCAGCATCAAAGTACCAGACAGTCATGGCGTACCTGTGAAAGACAAGCAAGTGGTATTAGAAGACACTCAAAACTTCAAACTTACTCTGTGACGCTCACATTAAAATAATTTCTAAAACCACCATGTAAAGTTTCACCTCTTATCAGAAGTCCACTCCTATTTTAATTTAAAATTATCTCCTCTAGGTTCAATTCTGTATAAATGTCATATGAAACGGGAGTTCCGGGCATGTGCCAGGCACTGTCCTGAGCACTGGGAATTCAATGATGTCACTAGAACCTCCTCTTTCTTAAGATCTTGGCTCCAGTGGGCAATTTGACAGGTAAGCATGCAATGGGGAAATGTAATCTGCATAGAAAGGACTGGAAGAGACTTGCCCTGTTAAAGAATAGAGACTCAGCCCAGCAGTGGTGACACTCGCCTTTGATCCCAGCACTTGGGAGGCTGAGGCAGGCGGATCTCTGTGAGTTCAAGGCCAGCCTGGTCTACAGAGTGAGTTCCAGGACAGCCAGGGTTACAACAGAGAAACCCTGTCTCAAAATAAAATAAAATAAAATAGAGGCTCAAGATGTTGGAAGTGAACAGAGAAGGGGAGGTAACGTGAGTGAAGCTTTCACAGGGAACTTCGTTTAGTCACAGAATCTTTCGAACTTATGGCATGCTTTCTTTAGTTTTAGACACTGGTGCAAAGATGCAGTTCGGTACTGATGCCTTCAAGCTTTCAACCCTTCCCCCATTAACTTGATTTACCCTATCCATGGGATAGACTGTAATTGGAGCTATCTCATGCTCGGACTTTTAAAACCTTTACTTTTATAATTATTATTAGCCATAGTAATTTCCATAGCACCTCCCTACCCGAAGGACTTCCAATCATTTTTGCTAATGTTTTCCCTATGAAGTCGGTCCCAGTGGGACTGGGAAATAACTGCCACAAAACAGGGTTCTATCATTGAACCCCATAAAAAAAGCCACACGTAGACTTCGGGGGTAAGAACTAGTGTGGCCTGTTTGTGCAGAGTGTGTTAGCGTGACCAAATCTATAATTCTGGTGCTCAGGTCAGAGATGCCTAAAGGGCTAAGCATGTGGCTTTAATCGAGATAAGCTTGTTAAGGTTTAGCACTGTTTGCCCACAGCTCTCCCCTACCTCGCTGCTACTCCCAGTACAAGTCACACTCCACATCTCTCTACTCTCTGCCTGGCCCACAGTGCTTGCTGGAAGATAAGGGAGAATTAGAGGCAGAGGAGATAAATATTTTTATCACAGCTTTCTAGATTAAGACAATTCCAAAACGTTCAGTTCCTCTAAAAACCTGCACATCCATGTGCAAAGAAGAAGAAGAAAAGGAGGAGGAAGAAGAAGGAAGAAGGAAAGAAGGAAAGAAGGAAGGAAGGAAGGAAGGAAGGAAGGAAGGAAGGAAGGAAGGAAAAGATGAAAAAACATTTAATTGTACAACTGGAGCTGTGGCTCACTTGCAAAGTGTACATAAAGCCCTGAGCGCCACAGAAACTGTGTACAACCACATGCCTGTAATCTCAGCACTCAGGAGGTGAAGGGGGGGTGGTCAAAAACTCAAGGTCATCCTTTGCTACACATCGAATTCCAGGCCAGCTAGACAAGAGATCTTGTCTCAAAAATGTATGTATGTATGTATGTATGTATGTATGTATGTATGCAGCAATCAAAACTATAACATCTTGTTTTATGGCATGAATATGGTTAGCCCAGGCAAATTTTGAACTGCAGAAAAGTAAAAAGGAAATGATTCCAGAACAAGTTCATTCCTTCCCAAAGGTTCTTTCTTTGCTTAAACTGACAAACTGTAAATTCACTCGCGGAACTTTTGATATGTGATAACAAGGGGTAGTTCGACATTAGACTTTTGTTGAAATTTTTTGTGCCTTGGTGTTTTTGAGACTAGGAGATCTCACTTGGCCAGCGCTGGCCTTGAACTCTTGAATTCTTCTGCTTGCACCGCTGAGTGCTGGTATTACAGGGGTGTACCATTAAGTCCACGCAATTTTAGCTCTTTTTTTCTTAAGGGTGAAGGAGGAAGGAAGAGAAATGGGGGGAGGGGAGAGAAGGGAAGAGAAGGGAGAAAGAAAGGAAGGAAGGAAGGAAGGAAGGAAGGAAGGAAGGAAGGAAGGAAGGAAGGAAGGGGAAACTGAGGCTTCAGTATGCCCAACTCACAGAAAATAAAATTAATAGTTACTTGAAGTTAGATTTGCATGCTATGAATCCTAAAGAGCCCTCTTTAACTTCTATCACTCAAAACAGGTTTACCTATCAGTTTGGGGGTACAACCAGCACTCCCTTGTACCAGACATGAGTTCTAAGGGTTCTCAGGGAACTGTAGTTCTTACATGCCCTGGCAGAGGAACTGTGGCCCCGGCTCTTACCTGGTGGCATAGGAGGGCTGAACTTCATGTGGGTTCCTGCGGTCTGACCAGAAGAACAGGAGTCTGTCAAAAATCGGCTCCACATCTGCTACGAATGACTTCCCTTCTGGAAATATCCGCAGGACCCCTCCGTGTAACTGAAGACCAAGAAGAAGAAGACTAGTTATTTCCTGGTCTCACACGAAGTTTATCAGCAATGATGTTTCAGCTCTATCCAGGAGAAATGCCACCTCTACCTCAACTTTCAGTGGGTTTTACTCCCAGATATTTACTCCCCTTCATACTCTGTAATCAAACTTACGTCATACTTAGCTGTAGACAGCTCCTCATTCACATCCGCCTAACATCTGCCGGCCCCGCAGCCGTGAAGGCCGCAGACACAAAATAGGGGACAGTCAGAGGACATCACACAAAACTGTCCATGTCAGACTGCCTCAACCCAAAAGTGTAAGCAGACAAGTCTCGAGTGATTCCATAGCTCCACCAGATTTTAAGTTTAAGCGCTCAGCACATACAGCTGCCCCTGTGACGACACTCATCGTACTTTATAGCTTTCCTCTGAACTCTTCACATGCCCATCTGACCTCTGACCTCTGATCTCCGTGGCTGGACGCGTCCCTGAACTCTCACACCACACTATTTACAGCTTTTAGGACGTCTATCACCTCCCCACTTGCTTTTTCTTTTTCTCATGTCCAACCTACTTGTCCTACTGGAACAATCGTCTTCTGGGTAGAAATCAGGCTTCGCACGCCGATGTTTCTACACAACACACACACAGAACCCTGGCAGAAACTCAAATATTTGCTGATTTCATTCTTCCTCATTTATTATTGTTGGCCCAATAACTCTGCTCGCCATAGCATCCCAGAAGATACTTCTAAGCCCTAAAGGAACTGTTCCAGTCTTACCACCAAATAGAACGGAGAGATACAGTATAACATTACAATAGTCAGAGCCTGCACTAATGAATAGTGCACAGAGATGCAAAAAGTTCCCAGGCAACTGAACTTGTAAAGTTCTCCGACTTCCCGGACATCCTAAATCATGCTTAACTGTCAGAGAATATGCAAAGTACAATCCATGTCCCAGGAGCTTCACATCTCTACCCATCTCTACGTCTACCACACAAAAATAAGCCACACAATCTCCGCCATTCATGCGCTATGACAACCCCCCTCCCCTGACCAGGGACATATCATCCTGAGAAAAAGAACTATGTGGAAGTCCTTCTCGGGGACAGTATGATACCTAAGTTCTATTTTTGTGAAATTCTCTTAACGTTGACGCTGGGAGGGAAAGAGTGTACATCATCTGCTGATCTGAGAGTCACATCAGCTCTGCAGCCCAATGTTAAATTACCTCCCTTCATTAACCCTCGGCCTTCATAATTACCCAGGCCCCCACCAAATGAACTTCATAGCCACTGTTTTTAATCTCATCAGCTTTGGCACTAATCCTATAAGTAGAGGGAAGGAAGACAATAAAACAGTGGAGACAGGCTATTAGAGACTAAAACTCTCCTAAGGTTACCCGAACGCTTTACCTAATTGGAAATGGCATGCCCTTTTGATGTGAACTCTCAATACACCCCATCTGCACCTTTCACAGCATGTAACCCACCCCAGTCCCCATCTCCACACGATTTCCCAGTACCTTGGCGTCCCAGTTCTTATTCAGGTAGTAGATACAGGTGATACAGCGGCCATCACCATTGGGGTTGTCCACGTGGCGAACATAACCTGTTCCGTTTCCTGGATAGCAAGCCACCATTGCCTGTGGAGACATCCCAAGGATGCTGTTTTAAAAAAAAAATATAGATAGCCTCGTCCCACAGCAGACATAGACAGTACATACGTTCGGATTATGATCAGAACATAAAATTAACATGAGATCATCTTTGGTATGAAAGCTTACAGGCAGGCCATGCCTTAGGACTCAGTGCTGGGTAAGTGGTCAGTAATACTCCCATGTTCTAGGACATTGAGAACTTTCTAAAGTAGCTCATCTACATCATCAACAAGATGCCTGCCTTTCTTTAATGTTCCGTTTTGATAAGGCAGGTTCCAGGTTCCCATTTGTGCTCCCTGTCCCCAAAATCAGAATCCTGAGATGTGAGAGGCAGGCACAGTTGGCACATGCTTGTAATCCCTGTGCTCTGGGAAGCTGGGGCAGGAAGCTGGGAAGTATGAGGCCAGCCTGGCCTACACAGGAGTTCCCTCTCTATAAATAAATAAAGAAGAGAGCAGGAGAGAGAGGGAAAGGAGAAGAGAAAGAACCTTTGGTGTGGGGCTTAGGACTGCGTCTGTTTAGCAGAGCCTCTGAATTGTGGAATTGTGTTTATTTTCTTACAAAAAGACATGTCTAACTCCAAAGGGAGTAAAAGTCAGACTTACTCAATAAAAGGCTTAGGACTGGAAGAAGAGATAAGGGTCAGTGGAAAGGTAGACTTCAACCAGTCAGCACAGACAACATGGGGAGACATCTCTGAGGGGGGAAGCCTACATACATATATTAATTGGATCCCTTAATTCTTATCCTCTTCCTGATGATTATCGAACCAGGTGATAATAGGGGGTCCTCCTCTTTTGTCTAAGTGCTACCTATTTCCATGAGGTGAAAGAATAAAGCGGAAGGTCACTCAGAGAAATCCTACTGAGAATTACAATTACAGACATTTATAAATATATCTTTAGTTGTTTCATGGGGAAAGATATAATGGTGATGGGAGAATGTGAAAGATAAAACCTGTTCTCAGTACAAGACACCACTCTAATTTTAAAATATTTTGTAGGGATTCAGAATGCCTAAGGAAAATATTGGAACCGGTAGTAGCAAATGAGGGCCAAAAACCCTTTCCCAATTTTGTTTACTAGTGTGAACTTAGCACCTAAAGAGTGTCTGATATACGGACGTTGTCCATTGAAAAGTTGGCTAGTGTGTCAACGCACTTGCGAGTGGTTCTTTGTTGAAACCAGATCCCATTCAGCCTAGATTAACCACCCTTCCTTCTGCTTGGAAAGCCTACCTTCAGACATACTTGGGCGGGGGGTGGGGGTCCTGGGCTGTAATATTCCCCGATATATAGCAAGGTTACTTAACGAGCAAACGGACAGGTCAGGCACAGCCCCACACTAAGCCACTGACGCTCAGTGACTTGATTCCCAAGAAAGCCTGCAAACACAGAGCTGGGCCTTCCTTGCACGTTGCACGTCAGAGGGCTGAGGAGTGGCCTGGCTTTGCAATGAGCTTGAAGTCTAAATCAGAGGACATCCTGCATTTCACATTCACACAGACCTAGCCATCCCACAGCCTGCCTTCTGAAGCTGGAAGATGCCACTGTGATGTGTGATGTCATGTGTGGAGCTGAAGTTAGTCTGTTAGCTTGAACAGCTCCCCAGAAGTGGGATTCTGAAGTGACTGGAATAAGGCTTTAACAAATGATGGCGCTACCAAGTAGACAGTGGCTTGAGGAAGGGGACCGGGAGCAGACAGAAGTGACCGCCCCGGCAAGAGAAGGAGATACATGATGTCATCTAGAACACACAACATTACCTATGCCTGGAAGCAGCTATCACGAGTGTAAGGGCCAACACTAAGTCACTTAGGCACAATTACTCCCCCTACTACAAGGACCTAAAGGAAAAAAAAAAAAATCTGCCGTCAGTGCTATAGCTTTATATTCCAAGAGAGCTCTGCTCCCAGAAAAGGTCAGTGCCCTGGATGCCTGCCACCTACTTCATCTGCCACTGCCTGTGTGATCCCAGGCTCCTTCCCGTGATGAGGAGCATGGATTACACGGTGTGTGTTGACTGTTGATTGGACAGGATGTAGAATGGATGTCTTGGAGACAAACCTCTGGGCACGTCTGTGATAGATTTTGTATACTGGGTTAATCGAGGTGGGAAGACCTGTCCTGAAGGCCAGACTGAGAAGGAGAAAAGAGCTGAGCACCTGCATTCCTCTCCCTCCGCTTCCTGGCTGTGTGTGTAATGTGACCTGCTGCTTTGAGCTACTTCCTGCCACGGTGGACTGTGCCCTGGGACTTGAGCCAAAATAAACCCCTCCTTCCTTAAGTCGCTTTTGTCGGGTACTTTGTCACAGCAATGGGACGAGTGATTAACACAGTCCAATGTCCAAGAAGAGCGAAGGTGATCTAAGCTCAACGCCCAGAAGAACAGCAGTGTTTTCTAGGACATTAAGCAGCACCAACCTGCTTTAGAACTCAGCTTGAACTAAAATACAGGCAGGAAATAGGGACAGTCCTCATGAACACATCCTCCACTCATTGCTGCAGGTATCAGACACACAGAGAGAATGTGCTGGCACGATTCCTTAAGGACTTACCATTAGGACAACCCTCCTAACTGTGAGCATACAAGTGTTGAAGGGAAGGAAGAGATCATTTTTCTGGCCAGAGTGAAATTCACCCTCTCTCTTATTCCAGAAGCCATGTGCACCACGTTTGAAACAATGGGAGGAAACCAGGGGAAACTCAAAGGTCCTGCCACAACCTTGCTGACCAATCGTACCACTGAGGTTTCTGGCTAAGTGCCACAGGAGATGGTCTTGGCTCAGACACATTCCCTACTGTCTGCTGGTCCTTGCCAGGATCTCAAAACTACGAAGCTAAGGATGTGCTGAGAGGCAAACCTAAGCGAGGAGTCATCAAGTCTGTCTGTGCCAATTTGTGCACGGGGCAGTAACAGACTCCGGAAACTGATGGGTTTATCAGCTCTGTAATCTAAGCCTCATCAAGCCTGTAGAAGGATCCAGAGCACAGGACTGAGGGAAACGCTGCAACACTTTGTTTTATGGGAACAGAGCTGGACTATTTTAATGATTATCAACACTGACATTCACCAGGAAGGTATCTTATTTATTATAGGCTTTTTATTGGCGAAAACTTCCTGACTTGACCAATACTCTAAATCTACAGCAGTTTAACAGCACATCAGTGTCTCTCTGGTGGCACAGTCACTGCAGCCCTTGTTCTAGTCCTGGGTTTGCAGATGAATCAGCGTGTCCTCTGATTCTGCACGTTCTCCGATGCATCACTACTTTTCCCTGCGCTGGTCCCTGTACAAACCCCCATCCCCAGAGGCTTCTCCCTAGCTCTGTAGCAACAGGAAATGAGAGGAACGAACCAGGTGTTCCCAAGCTGGCTCCGCACCAGAGATGTGTACTTCAGACACCTCTGTGGTCACGTTCAGGCAGAATCCAAGTATAAAATTACTTTACAAATGCTATCAGCAGAAAAGAAAACTATGCTTCTGTCAGGGGCTGCGGGAGAACCACCAAGCTCAGAGGTCAAGCCAGGATTTCCACTCCAAGGCCTCAACCGAATGCTCCAAGGCAATCAACCACAGCCTGACAGCAGATACAGACCAGTTTTAAAAACCAGCATCAACAGCCTCACTACCCCTTCAGCAATGACGACCATCTTCAGATACTGGACTTAGCACCTCTTTATAGATCAGACCGCAGACTGGGGTGCAGCCGACAGGATAGTCATGCCACATGCATGAGGGCCTAGGTTCGATTCCCAGCCCCTAAGAAAGAAAAGGAGCCATACTGTGTATATTCACGAAAACTTATTTTGTACCGCTCAGGATTTGGAGTCAAAGTCCTTAGTGTAACTTGGTCTTTACAAATGCAAAGCAGCATTTTATTTTCATTTAGCAAATTGAAAACAACTGACCGATTCATTTTTAAAATTTGTAATTGGTGTACTGCTATTGTTTACAAGTAGTCAAGAAGCTTGACATGGTATCTCACACCTGTTACTCAATTCCTAAAGAGGCTGCAGCAGGAAGATCACACATTTTTGATCAGCCCGGGTAACAAAGGGGGATACGATCTTAAAAACAAAATGCCAAGACATGAATAGCAGAACTTTAAAGATACCTGGTTGAACGGCCTTTAAAATGTGATCTACTAACAAATTAGACCCCTTGGTTGCTAAGCATATTAGAAAAGTTTTTTAAGAATTCATTATTTCAATTCTTCTTTTGGGAGGGCTTTATATCATTTTGCAATTCTGTATATATGGGTAGGAAGGGACCCCTGTTTGTGGAGGCCAGGAGACATCAGATCACACTGAAGCTTGAGTTACAGGCTGTTGTGAACAGCCCACCTGGGCCAGGAATCAAACTTAGGTCCTCTGCAAGAGCAGTACATACTCTTAATTGCTGAGCACCATCTCTCTGGCCCTCGGTTTGCTTAATTAAGAATGGTTTTGTTGGGGGCTGGAGAGATGGCTCAGCAGTTAAGAGCAATACCACAACTTGCACTATGATTTTTACGTAGATTATCCCACGCAGTGTTGACCTCACCTCTCCTCTCCTCTCCTCTCCTCTCCCTCCTTTCAGACAGGGTCTCCTTAACAAAACCATTCTTTTTCTCTTCAGTAGTTTATTTTTATTTTATGTACACTTTGCCTGCATGTATGTCTGTGTGAGAGTGTCGGATCCCCTGGAACAGGGGTTACAGACAGTTGTGAGCTGCCATGTGGGTACTGGGAATTGAACCCAGGTCCTCTGGAGATGCAGCCAGTGCTCTTAACTGCTGAGCCATCTCTCCAGCCCCCCAACAAACCATTCTTAATGGCTGCAGACTGCTTCATGGTCCAGTGGGACAACTCGGGGGATACAGGTGCCTGCCACCAAGACAGGCAACCCAAGTTCTGCCCTTGGGATCCACATGGAGAATGGAGAGACAGAACTCTCCTAAGTTGTCCTCTGACCTCCACAATGCATGTCATGGCGCACACACACACACACACACACACACACACACACACACACACACACAAATAAATAAGTAAATAAACAAATGTAAAGGTCTCTTCATAAGATGGTGACAGTCATGCAAAGCTTTTTCTAAGTTCAGGAAAATGTCACCAGCACAAAGTTCACAACCACCACCAGCTGAGCCAGCGTTCAAAACGACTCTAAAAAGCCAGGTCTGGATGTGACAAACTAACAGCATTCAAAGTGCTTTAGAAATGTTGGCATTGGGAGAGGGTCTTGTTGGTTTGTTTTTTGAGACAGGGTTTCTCTGTGTAGCCATGGCTGTCCTGGAATGCATGCTAGACCAGGCTGGTCTCAAACTCATAGAGATCTGCTTGCCTCCACCTCCTGAGTGCTGGGCTTAAAGTGTGTGCCTCTGCCACTGCGGCCACCGCTGCCACCACCACCTCAGGGGAGGGTCTTACATTTCTATTTATTATGATGTGTGTGTGTGTGTGTGTGTGTGTAAGCATTTGCACACATTCAGAGACCAGAGACAACTGATGGGAGTTGTCTCCTTCAACTTTGTGAGTTCTCAAGGACAGAACTCAGGTGGTCAAGCTCAGCAGCAGCAGGTACTTCTATCAGGTAAGCCACGTTACTGGCCTGGCTTTAGAATTGTTACAATTTATTCCAGCTCCCTAACAGGGATAGAGAAAGGAGTTGTGAATGACTCCGGAGCTCTAGGGAACAAAGGTGGGCGAGGGCTCAAACTGTCATTAGATATCTCAGCATCTTGCTCTTTAGCGACATCACAGGTTAGGATCAAGCCCTTCTGTGTCCTCCCTTCTGCCTCTGGCTAGAGACCAGCGAGACAGAAGAAGGGAGAAAAGGCGGTGCGGTTTTGATTGGCAGCAACATGGCTGCATCCTGCTTCTCCACTTCTCTACCCAAAGTTTCAAGTTGACAGAGCCCAGTGTATGTCAGGTTCACAAGCCTTTCAACCAATTCCAAATCCCTCAGGCCTCCGCCTTCCTCACGTGCCCTGAGTTCACACTAAAACCAATGCTATCTCTGCACCCACACAGCCAGAGTACTGCTACACATTAACCTCGGTGCCAGGGCAGTGTGGCGGTGTGCATGCCCTTACGCCTAATTGCACAATCAAGAAGGAACTTAGGGATTTCTGCAAATGGGAGCTAAGAATGGTTGGGCTACGTAGGTGAAGCGTTGCCTGCCTGCCCTTCCTGTTCTGTCAGGGGCACCCCACCTGAAAGGGCAGAGGCTTCACCATCTTCACTTTCCAGCCCCTCCTCATGGAACGTGGCCCCAGCTTCCAGATCATACAACCACCCACCAGCAATTACGCAGAAGTTAACCTTCTATTTAGTTGTTCTGAGTACTGAGGATAGAGCTAACAGGAACCAGGTATCACAGTCTTTTGAGATCGTTATGTGAAAGAGATGGGTTCCCACTCCACTCTGAGAAGGGACAGTCACATGAGCACATGGACACCCACCACACAAAACACATATGCCCACAAGTTTGCACCCGGGACCTTAAAATCTAACAGTGTTCGTCAAGATTCCATTCCAGAGGGTCCCCACTTCCTGCATGAAGCTTTGAGCTAGTCACACTCCCTTAGGAAACCCCTGAAACTCTCAGTAGACCAGGACGTTAAGCGACAATTGTCATTCCTTTCTCAGTTGTAGCTAATTCCTAGGCTTGAAGGGGATTCGTCTAAGTCCTGCAATTAGGCACAGTAAACAGGCCTGGCAACATCCACATATCAATGCTGGCTGTTTGGGTTTGGGAAAGCAACCCTTCCCTTGGAGGCCTGGCTCCAGGCCAGCTGGGAGATGACTGAGTGACAGGGCTACGTGCACTTCGTGAGGGTGGCAGCCAGCCCACACCCGAGCACACCGCCAGGCAGCCAGAGGAGGGAACAGACTCTGGGGAGCTCTGGCTCCTCCCCCATCGTGCTCCAGTCATGGAGAAAGGCTTTCAGCAGGGGCTTCCTCCTGGCAATTACAAAATCAGCTAGTCTAGCAGGCTGGGGGACACTAAGACTGAGCAGTTAACCATCTCCTTCCCGGGGCCTTTACCCAGATGTTAGCAGCTGCCCCTTCCTAAGAATGCATGGGCCCAGGTGACCAGCAGCTCACACGTTCTCAAAGGGAGTCATTAACCCTGGTTATCATATGGACCTAGAGGTTACCATGTGCCCCTGGAAAACAAATGCATTAGTCATCTGTAAGGCAATGTGGGGGTTGGGGCCTCACAGCATTTAACTGTTACTGTGGGAAAACAGACTTATCAGAAAAATCAAACTTCACCTACAACACCCTAAGACCACACGCAATAAGAGAAGGCTGTGACCGCTGGTTGCCCAGAGATTGTGCATGGCTCTCTCTATGCGTTCACCTTAAATTAATCCCAGTGTATGTGAAGGAATTCACGGTGATTTAAATGCAATCTGTAAGAAAAGACTTCATTAGCAGATAACACATAAAAAACACAGCCACCAATAAAAAAATATCCTGAAAAAAATGCCTCAAAGCAACGTTTACTAGACAGGAAAAAAAAAACAAACCTATATTTGCATTTCAGTGCTCAGGAAAACGCATCTGCTCGGTTATAAAAACACACATGCCAAAAGACAGCGGAGTCCGGGACTCGGGAAACTCAGCGCGCATATTCAGAAACTGCACAAACACTCACGCAGTGTTCACCACGCCCCTGACTGCCACGGGTGCTTCCCAAATACTGTCGAATCTGCGCCACGGACCCATCAGGAAGTACTCATCCTCACAGAAGAAGAAATGGAGGCACGGGGGAGTTTACTAACTTGTCTTTGAACTCGGTCTCTCAGGCCGAAGACCGGGAGGCTGAAATCCAAAAGCTGAACAGCAAAGCTTTCTGAGGCAGAAGACTAACTAGCTTGGCCCCAAGCTTTCTGAGGGGACTGAGGTCTTCCCCACCTCAGATAGCAAAATGAACGCTGAAGCCCTCCATATAAAATGGTGGCGTGTTTGCCTACCCAAGCCCGCCCATATTCTTTAAGTCGCCTTGAGACAACTTACAGCATCTAATAGACTGTAAACGCTATGCAAATCGCTGTCAAACTGTATGGTTCAAGACATTACAAGAAGATTTAGACATGTTCAGTACAGAATCAATCCAGTTGATCGAATCTAAAGACACAGAGGAGCCAACCAAATATTCATTTGAACCCTTTCCACAGAGATAGAAAGTCATAAGCGGCAACAGACAACCAAACGATAGAAATAATTACAAAAAAAAACCACCAAGAAATGTGTGTGCTTGAAATCGCCATGAACTAAAAGCTGAGGACAGAGCTGGCGGTGAAGGCAATTGCCAAATCCTGTAGCAAAGCAAGAGCAGCCAAGCTGTTGTCTTGACTTGTGTTGTTGCTCTCACTGCAGAGCCGGCCTCGACCTCGCAGTCAGGCCGCTGTTGCCCCTCAACCTCCTCTACGCCAGCCCCCCACCCACTGCACCCACCTCCTTTCCATACGCCACAGTCACCACCTTAGCCCACGTTCTGTGACTGTGGGGCCCTCTCCCTAGCACTCTCCTTCACTAGGTCGTGTGAGCACAAGCTATGGTTCCCAGGCCAGTTGCAAAACCAGACAATAAATGGCCAATTCGGAAGAAAAAAATGTTAAGAAAATATAAAAGTTCATTTCTCCCTGGAAAGAAAATGAGAAACACCCAGTAAAAGAATCCCAGGGAAGAGATCGATTTTCCCTACTCAGGCACAAAGCTGGCTTGGGAGCTGTCTGAACTCTGCCACTAGCACATTCATTAGCATTCACAAGATGCAGAACTTCTACAGTCACGTTAATTAGAATTCACTCGATGCAGACTGCTGGCTTAAAGGAGGGCCGGCATCCAGGAGGTCTTCAATGAGGGTGGAAAGGGAGGAACTTCTGAGAGAGATGCCTCAACAGTTTGGAGGAGTGTGAAGGAGACTAGAAGTAAGAGTGCCTGGCTCCAAGTCAAGCAGTTAATTCAATTGCTCCAAGCTCCTCCGAGATAGCCATCTGACAAGTATGCGGAACTGCCAGGTATGACCCCCACACACTTGGAATCCTAGTACTTAACAGAAGTCTAAGGTTTATGGTTACAAGTTCAAGGCCAGCCCCGACTTTATAGCAAGATCTGCCTTAAAACAACAAAAAGCACAGACAGAAGTGAGAACTGAGAGTCAGGGTCAATCCAGGAAGGTACTGGATATTATGCAGCGAAGTAGGGGAGCCAGTGTTCCAAACCACTCTCTCTCTACCACTCCACTGCTTCCAAAATATTAGGAGAAACATTATCTGAAACAGGGCTATTCTTTCTAGAGGGGCCAGGAATGAAATTGCCTTCCTTCAACTCCAAGATAAGCAATGAAGAGGCAGGGTGTGGTGGGTCCAGCCTGGAATCTTAGCACTTGGGAAGTGGATAGGAGTTTAAGGGCAGTCTCCCTAGCTAATTCAAGCTAGTTCAAGGTAGCCTAGGCAACCTGAGACTGCCTTCAATCAAAACAAACAAACAAACAATAAAGAAAGGACTCTTGGGTCTTCCGAACTAAGAGAAACTCAGCCTCCAGCCCCCAGCCAGAAAAATCAAGGGCATCCACACCTAAGCAGGAAGAGGCAAGTCTGCAGCCACACCCTGATTTCTACTGGATCATACCTTCCATTCCAGTCAGAGGCTTCAGGGCGCAGAGCCCCAAACTTTGGCTTTCTCTTGCCCTCTAGAACTGGGAATCTTATTCTGGAGGGCCAGGGATTCCAGGCTCTTAAGTGGTGTTCATCCTTGGAATGCATAGGTGCTCATTTTTCGGAGACACAGTAGTTTGCAAGACACTATTTTCAGATTTACAATCATCAAAGTGACCATAGATCTTTCGTGTCCCTTTCTCCTAACCTGTGGTCACGAAGGTTTGCGTCCCCTCAATTCACCAAAAAAGGAGCAAATCAGTTCCACGCTGTAGTTTTGGAAAATGATGTTTCTTGGCAGAAATAACAGAAAAGCTATAGATGTGTAAGGCATGGTTGTTCCCCCAAAATCTTACAAGTAAATTAAAAATGCTTGTTTCCTATTAGCTTTAGCAACAAACAAATAAGCTTGGACCGGATCAACTAAATTCTAGTTTTCTTGCTGACGGAGGAACTAGGAAAACACCAACACTGTGCCTTTATGAACTTCCCATGGTTGGTCTCAAACTTCTGCAATTCAGGGGCTCACCCAGGAACCATGCATCTGATTCAGTAGGTTTAGAGAAACCCAAGAATGTCTGCTTGGAGCCTATGGTGGCGATAACCAGTCCTGATCCTCTGAGAGCCACAGCTATTCTGTGCCAAAACCGAGAGTGTCTCACTCTAAGTGCTCAGCTACACGCTACTTAATTTAGGGAGCCAGGGCAGAGAGCCGGAAGTGAGGGGACTCCTGGGTGTTTCTGCACAGGCTTTGCTCTGTCAATCCTAGAGCTGGAAGGAAACACCCAGTTGACTCTTTCCAGCATGCTCTTGTGCTGGGCTCTGCCCCTGAGGACAACTGTTTGTCCCGGGCTGGAGTCTGACTATAGGAACATGTCTGCTGGCCCTAAGAATCAACTGTTTTCCATCTCCATGGGAAATCTAGTCTCCGTTTTAATCTAACGTGTTATACTTTTGGAAGCAGATGTAATATTGTGCCTGTTACAGACACAGAGAGTAGGCTCCGAGAATAGACTTGCCCAGGAGCACAAGATAAATAAAATGTGCCTAGTAATAGATAGCATCTGAAATTAAGTAAAAATGTAAAAATAAATACCTAACTCACTCATAAAGGAGTAGAAGATGTTCTGAGAGATCTCCTTGCAAGGAGTCGAGCTAGGACCAGAACTTGGGGAATCTAAACCTCGGGGTCTGGGCATCTCACTTCTCTGAGGCAGATCTGTGATTGAGTTGCCAGGATCTAGGTGCGGCACAGAATTTCTGAATGGAAGACAATAACTTGCAAAACTAAGGTTCTCCTTTGGAAAGGTCCCTCATAGCTTGTCCAATGAGAGATCATGATGAAGCCTCCATTTTCTCTTAGAAAATTGTATGTGCCTCTTCTTCTTCTTCTTCTTCTTCTTCTTCTTCTTCTTCTTCTTCTTCTTCTTCTTCTTCTTCTCCTTCTTTTCTTCCTCCTCCTCCCTCTCCTCCCCCTCCTCTTCCTCCTCCCCCTCCTCCTCCTTTACTCTGACTTCTATTGAAATCAAAATCCCTTTCAAAGATGAAATGGAACCAACCACCTAGACTCCTAAGAATGGTACATACAAAGTGCAGTGGTCTTTGTATATACTCTGTATATTCAGGAACTTCTACACTGAAGGGAGGCTGAACAAGCAATCCAGTAAATGTCCTGGAGCAACCTAAACTGTGCCACCCACTGAGTTCCAGGGGACAGAGAACAGTGAGAAGTGAAGAGTGGAAGAGAAGCTGGCTTGCTGTGCCTGGCAAATCCTTTTCCGGCCTTTCAGAGTGTAGGCACGAAGGCAGGCATGGAGAGATTAAGTGTGAAAAGCCAGATGAGGTCAGACAGAATGGCCTCTGTGACTCAGCAGGAGGTTCAAAGGGTTATTACAGTGGACAATGGGGAGGGGACAGCGCCAGTTACTACTTTGCTTTTAAGAATGGAGACTACATGATTAGTGGTGGGCCTGCACAACCAGATCCTAGCAAAAGCAGGGAAGAGGAGTTACAGAGAAGGTGAGAACCAACGCAGCTGATTTTCCTCCTTCAGGATGGATGTCTACTGAGAAAAGGAAATTCTGTTTGGAAAGGAAAAACACAATACTCGATACTCCATACTGAAGCTGAGAAAGAAAACAAGCCGAATGGGTCTAATTTTGATTAATGGTCTTGCGTGTCCCTGCCCGTGCTGGTAAAAAAAAAAAGGGGGGAGGAGGGTGGAACGGTCCATTAAGATCACTCAAATTAACCCACAAAACAACACGAATATGAAGGAAGCTTTGGGTTTTGGTTTGTTTTTGTTTTTTCTAAAAGACGTCAAGTTGGCAAGGGGAGGGATTGGTTTTGCACACGGTCCCTGGAGTCTGGATGGAGGTATAGAGGCTTGGGGAGCTGAAGGGAGGGGCTTGGATACAGTCTTTATTGTTCACCTAGTGAACAGCACAGGCAAGCTTAGGACAATATGCATTCAAGCATCCTAAAAGCCTTCAAGCGACTTCACGTTCTCCTATTAAAATCAAAGCTGGATTGCAGGGACACTCCAACTGAGCCTCCCAGTCCAACTGGCAAATAATCAAGACTATCACATCCTTTAATTATATAGATTTGGGGTTATTTTGGTACAGTAATAGTGTCTTGAAAGGCAAAAATATTTACTATGAGATCTAGTTACATTTCTTGCTGATGTGCCTAAATACCCAACAAGAAGCAACTTACCATGGGAAGGGTTTAGTTTAGATTAAAATTTGAGGGGATTCAGTCCTTCCTGCCCAGGGAAGGCAGGATGGTGGGAGGGTGCAGATAGCATATGAGATTGGGCTACCAAACCACAAGACCCTCCCCAGTAACCTGTTTCCTCCAGCAAGTCCCCACTTTCTAAAGGTCCTGTAGCTTTACAAAGCAGTGCCAACTCAGGGCCAAGTGTTCAAACACCTAAACCTGTGGAGGGGGCCGTGCATGGCAGAGCCACGGCACACATGTACCCTAAAACTTGGAGAAAATATTATCAATGTGTCTTTTAAAGAATCAAAAGTTGGTTTGGCTTAATAAGGATATATCAACACTGTTCTGAACATAGGGACATTGGGCAAGGTGCCAAATCGTATCAGTGCAAAACCTGAGAGGCCACGTTCTACAGTGTGGCTAAGGGGTCATTGGCGCTGAGACTGAGCAGAAGGTAAAAGAGATGCACGGAAGTGACTCCCAGTTCACCAAAACCATGGGCGGAAACTCATCCACAAATCAGTATCACAAGAGGGGCAAACTGAAGCAAGTGCTATACTGGTTGAAGATAGAAATAGCTGAGAGAAAAGGGGTACAAATCCAACGTATAATTAACCAAGCTCACTAATCTTACTTGGCAAACACCCACAGAGCTGCAAATCCAAGTCAAATCAATGGCTCCTGGCCTTCTGCCAAAGCTGAATTCTTTAGTCTGGCATCATAAAATGATCTGTCTGCTGTATTTACAATTCCAGTGCCTCTGGATTCAGCCACCCACTGGGCACCCCTGGCATATACCCAGCAGAAACCATCAGAACTATCATTACTGTCAGGACATGTGCATTTGACAAACACCAGAGAAAAGCGACACGTATCTTCCAGGATGGAATTAGTTAACAGTCACAAAATACTGCCACAAGGCAATCATCAAATCTATTGCCAAAACAACTTTTAAAAAACTAATAGCCTCGCCCACAGTATTAACTCGTCCGCTGCTCTTTCTTTGGTCTTCACTAGGCACAAGTCAAATGTCACCTGTTTACCCAGAGCCAGAGAATCCGGCCAAGAGCCGGAATGACTGAACAAAGGCCCAGGTGAGCAGCTGTTCTGAGGACATGCGCTACCCAGGGGCTTGAGGACGCTCGCCAGAGGCTCTGGCCAGCACAAGTCAAGCCTCATCACAGTGTCTCCCACATATGGTGTCTTCCCAGGACACAGACCTAGGATGTAAAGCTATTCTCATGACTATGAAAAACTAGTTTCCCTGCCCAGGGTCAGGAATCGAGAGAATTTACCAATTTCGCTTAAGCTGTCACAAGAGAAATTGCTCCTGACATCCAAAAGCCAGTTACAGAGATAAGCAACATAATTCCTCCTTAAAGGTGCTTATCATTGTCAGACTGAACTGTATTTAAAAATCTCAAATAAAATACGAAATTCACATAGTAGGATTCACCAGCCAGGCCCGGGGCCACATGACCCATAACCTCATGAAACAGCCCTCTCTGTGAGGGACCCATTTCCCCAGGCTCCCTTCTCAAGGAGTTGCTCAAGGTATCCTTACCTGGGAGAAACACCTTTCTTGCTGAATGAGGGACTAGATATACATGGGTGCACAGGCGCACGGGCACACATACACAGACACACACGGGGACACACACACACGGGGACACACACACACACACACACACACACACACACACACACGGGGGTGGGGGGGTGGAGAGACAGCACCACAGCGGTTAATATACTGAGATACGTTTCCACCACCCACATAAAACAGCTTATGACTGCCTGTAACTCTAGCTCCGGGGATATGACACCCTGGACCTACAGACACCTGAACTCACACGCACATACCCACACACACGTACACGTAAGTAGAAACAATAGAAATCTTTTTTTTTATTTTGAGAAAGGGTCTCACTATGTAACCTTGGCTTTTCTGGAACTTGCTATGTATACCAGGCTGGCCTTAAATTCACAGAAATCTGCCTGCCTCTGCCTCCTGAGTACTACGATAAGGGCCCAAAGAAAACATGACTAATGAATGCAAGGGTGGGCTTTTCAACCAGAAAAACCAAACCAAAAGGGGCAGGGGAGAGACATCAACCTCACCGGTGCTGACTACAATATGCACATTCAACTCGGTGAACTTCTTGGTCTTTATAAGCAGTCTGCTCCATCCTTCCTCCACCCTTCCATGCTAGAGTCTGCCACAGAGCAAGGAGACACCTCTAGCCTCTGAATAAAAGACTGAATGGATGCCTCCTGATCATCGGATTTACCATAGGCAGGTAAGACCCTTGAGGAGCCAGACAGCATACTTCTCCTGTGTTCTATACATGACTTCCTCAAACAGTTTAAGATTTTAACTACAGAGACACTACAGACAAACCTCTGCTCTCGAAGGATCATACCTGTCATGGGCTCTGGCAACTGTATTTGTGACACGTGATTTGATATGTTCCATCACCCCAAACAGGACTCACAGGTCCCCAGAGCTAACTAAGGTGAAGATAATCAGGCTTTCTCCAGGGCAATGGAAACAGGGCTTCTGGGCTGGTGTTCAAGCCTCAGTCCATCTTGACCTAAAGGCTGAAGCAGCCATTGTAAGGCATCATCTTGAGCAGTAGTTCTCAAGCTGTGAGTCTCAATATCTCTGGAGGTTGAATGACCCTTTCACAGGGATCTCCTAAGACATCTGCATATCAGATATTTATATTACGATCCATAACAGTAGCAAAATTACAGTTATGAAGTAGCAACGAAACAATTTTATGGGTGGGGATCACCACAGAGTGAGGAACTGTATTAAAGGGTTGCAGCATTAGCAAGGTTGAGGACCACTGCTCTTGGGCCATTTGAGCCAGGTGTGTAGAACAGCAGCAAACACTGGACTAGAAGGAGGGGAAGAGATACAGAACACAACCAGAGGAACAAAAATAAAGGCCTTAAAGCCCAGAGAGCTAGCACCAGCTGGATACGAAGGGTCTGTGTTCACGGTCCAAGTCCTCTGAGACTCTGGATTGCATTTCCTGTGCATGTGTCCTGAGAGACATCCGATCGGCATGGTGTCTCATCCCATTTTTGCTTAGAGTCACTTTCCATCAGGGTAAGTTCCATTAAGTAAGAGAATATTCTTGACACTACCTGAAGGGTGGCCGAAACAGCTGCTTCACAACAGAGAGCAAGCCCACCACCCTGTAACACACTTTCTCTTATTCATCAACTTCCTGCTGTTTCATTCATCCTCTGTATTGTCTCCAGGAAAGGACTGACTTGTCTGCTCACAATACAACCCTTTCACCACCACTGTCCACAGATGCTCTGGTCAGGGTCTAGCAATACTTCCCTAAAAGTAACCCTGGAAAAACTAACTCAGCACTTCATTTCTTCCAACGCACTCCACTGGCCCACTTCAATACTCTGTGTGTGTGTGTGTATGTGTATGTATTATAGCTTGAGCTATGAACTAGACTATCCTGCAGTTCACATGCATTTTTGAGTGTAAGCTGGCTTACAGGAGTCCTGCACAGAAACCCAGAGACACACTTGCGCATTGCCTCATGGTTAAGAACATAGACTCGAGTCAGACAATCTGGATTAGAACCTCAAACCTCCCTTGGAGCCTTTAAAGAAGCATGAAGTCTGAAAATTCTAAGAATTTCACATGCGTTATCACAAAGCCTTCGTATTATTATTATTTCACACGTGATAAGACCTAAGTGACTTATCTAAGGCCACAAGGCTTAGTAACTCCATTGCTCACCCCTAACTTCTTTTTAAAACCGTCTCTTGCCTCTGACGTTGAGAGACTTTGGGTCTATTATATAAGTGTTCATTCGAGACTGCAGCTCAGAAGAGTAGTAAAATTAGTGCATTCGTACAATGCTGAACAGAATGCCAGGCAGCGCAAACTGCTCAATAAAAGGTATTTATTATTGTTAAGAGTTTTACAGTGAATGCTTCAGGCAAAGGAACATTCAGTTCTATAAATTACACGTTCTCTGGAAAACAGCCATTTGCAAGCTCTAGGCAGCCAAAGAAAAAAGAGCAAACTATAAGCAGTATTTATCTTGGACATGGTCTCCAGATCCAGAAGGAGTAACAGATAACCATCACTAGCCAGAAAGCAATGCCCACACTTGAGGTTAGGGGGCGCCATGCCACACTCCTCAGCACAACAGGGACTCACTTTGCCCAGAGGGACTCCAAACTCCACTTTGCTAAAACAAAGGTGGAGCAGACAAATTCTAAATAACAATTTTTTTTGACAGGGAAAGGGATTCCCTAGTTTCAATTTTAGGTCCAGATTATACTCTTGTTTATTCTTAATACCATTGGAATTCCACTCACATTATGCAACGGCTTTTACAAGTCCAGGTTTTTAAAAAGTGTAATGAAGATGTATGTATTTATAAGCACAATGCATGGACATTTAAAGTATATATTTATATATATATATAATACATATATTATATATATATATAAAAATATATATTTTTTTTTAAAGTCTAAACTAAATGTACAAACTGGCAGTTGCTTCAACTGCCTGGTGGGAGTTCATATTAGCCTGTCTACATGTGTGTATGTTTGAAATTTCCTCAATCAAAAGTTATAAATAAGTTTAAAATCTGTACAAATTCTCTCTATGAAAAGAAAAAATTTCCCCTGAAGCCATAAGCAGGAAACTAGATCTATCTATATCAGTACTGTGGGAAGCAGCACAAAATAAAGGACAGGCACGTAAGGAAGAAAACAGGCCAAATGAAAGGAAATGTGCAGCCCCTATAGAGACAGGATGTGCACAGTGCACCACGAGCGAACTCGGAATACAGGACTCGAGAAGTAAATCAAAATACACTAATTGTTGAGGCTTTTTTTTTTTTTTTTTTTGGTTCTAATTAGCCAGGGAATAGTCCAATCTAGAAGTGGACTTTCTAAAGGGTATGAATGAGAGCTTTGTGCCAGGAATAGCCAAGAAAGCCAGACTCTGGATAAGGAAAGATGCCTCTTCAGTGGGTAAGAGATTTTCTACCTTTGATGCATAGTCACCGTCTGACACAGTAACTGAAAAAAGTTACTTACTCCACTCAGAAGAGAACCAGGCATTGAAAAAAATCTACAGAGCTTACTTGCTTTTCTTACCCTGGATGACTAAGTATTTCTTTTCATTCCCTTTGAATTAAATCCTTCTGTCATTCATTAAGTCAAAGCTAAGTAAAAACATAAATTTTAAATTATGTTAGTGATGTGGCTTATCAATTCATTTCAATCTTCCTGGGGTTGGAGGGGGGGTTATTCCTAAACCATGGAGAGAAAATTCTTTAATATTCAAGTTTAGAAGAAACTTTACTAAACTGATAAGGAGCCATTTGCCCTTGCTGATTAAAAGCTACAAGTGCCTCCTAACATTGAAGCTTACCAAGGCTATCTGCAAGGTTATCTAGTGCAAAAAACAACTCTAATCAAAACACAGATGACCTTTGAGTCTACCACCAAATTGATAGAAGAAAACAACACCCTATCATCATTCTCCAACAGAGTTCAGCTAACTCTGAACCTCTCCCATCAAACTAAAATGTAGAAGCCAGCACTTTTTTCTAAGATTCATTCTGGGTCCATTCATAAGAATGTTTGTCAGACACTCTGTTCACATCCTCCCAGCCTGATAGGGGTCTGCAGCTCCCCCCTCATCCATCCCAATTCTTCACCTCCACACACTTTAGTTGATCACTTGCTTTCTGTAAGCATGCTCTTTCCAGCTTTGGGGACGAATAAGACTATACTAGTTTATCCAGACCAAGAGAAACATTATATTTATTATCAAAGAGTGGCATATGGGTGAATGCTCATGGTCCCTCAGCTCTGACTCGCTGCATCTGAGAAATTTTCATGATTCTGAGAGTCCCTTGACCAAATAGCAACATAAAGGCAAATCACTCTGAATTGCTCCTGGAAAGAGGGCTTAACTATCCTTAAAGGAAGAAAATGTGAAGTAGCAAGACTGACACAAAGTAATGTACATGCACTATCTAGTAGCACCTCCACCTCCCGTTGACCTGCTTGCTAATCTACCTGTAAAGCTTCCAAGACAAATCCACCCACTGCACCATTTCCGGCTCTGTGAACAAGAACAAGGTTTCTACCCAGAGGTACTTCACCACTCTCTCCACGGTCCTTATCAGGTTGTTTGAGTGGACTTTGCTACGAGTTTATAGAAAAAAGAAAGGCGATGGTGTAGGGCTCAGCACCAGGAGAGAATTTTCAATTGGGCTGATGGGTCTAAGAGAATCCTGGGCCTCAGGGGTCAAAGGCTGTACAAAGAAGTGGAATCTTATCTTTTCACACATCAAACTTCTTCCCACCCTAACAAACCCTACAAGCCAACTACCACAAGGCAAAAATTACACTTGCCTCTAGAATTAAGATCGCCTCTTGCTACAGTGAAGGGCAGTACCAGTGGCTTTAAAGCGGGCACTTCGGATCATGGTCATGTGTGTCGCAGTGTTTTGAATATCTTTTCCCTCCACAAGCCAGTTGTCCTTGAAGTCATCACCAAGCCCAGAGCAATTCTTTCAGAGTCAGCAGAAGCTCATCATCGCGATACACCTGAGACCCTTAACGTGGACTTTTGCTTAATGAGTTGGGATGGGAGGTGGAGGGGATGCAAGGGGGCATATTAGGCAGCTGACTTCTTGGTTAAAAAGCAAAGTTCGCTGCAGCCCAGCGAAGGCGAGACAATACTCCGAAGGCTTCCCGTCCCCAGCAGCGGTGGCTGCGGTTGGGCACCCGCACGCATCCTACCTTGGACCTCTCCTTGACATAGTATTTGCCCAGCCGGCTCCCGCAGTACAGGACCAGCCTGTCGATGAGGGACAGGAGGAAGTTGATGGCCTCGCAGCCCTCCTCGTTGCCCCCGATCCACGTGATCTGGTCGCCCCGCAGGTGCCGCTTGGAGACGCCGGCGCGCGGCCCCGCCAGCTGGCCGTCGCGCAGGGCCCCGTTGTAGTGCAGCTGCTTGACTCGCTCGAGCACGCAGTCGCCCACCACCTCGCCTAGGAAGTTGTCCAGGTAGCAGAAGCCGACTTCGTGCAGACAGGGCACGATGTACTCCAGGGCGATCTTCTCCAGATCCAGCCTCATGATGTGTCCCAGGGGCATCTCGCCCGCAGAGCCGGTGCCGGGCACCCCCAGGGTTCACGAGCCGAGGGCTTGACCTGAGCGAACGCAACAGCCTAGATGCAGAGAGCGGGCCCGGGGCTCACCCACCTGCGGTGGCCACGGTCCCCGAGCCACTTTAGCGCCAGGGGCGGGGAAAGTTGCTCGCAACTCTGGGGAGAAGGGAGCCGCACTCCCAGACCGGCGGGAGCACTACGGGACTCTGCCGCCCAGCGCAGGACTGGCCCAGGGAGAAGTCGGAGGGCCCCTTTTGGAGATGCGGAGCCACCGCCGCGGCGGCCGCAGCCGTGGGAGGAACGAGAGGAGGCCCCGCCTTGACCTTAACGTCATGGTCCCGCCCCCGGGACAGCCCTCCTCCGGGCCCTGCCTCACAGACTGGTGCTTCAAAGCATCCGGGTGGGCGAGCTCCACGTTAGCCTGTGTATGACACCCACGCACACACACACACACACACACACTCACACAAAGACTGGATTTTAAAAATCGCTCTTATTATTTAATGCTCTCTATTTGCTTATTGTTTTGCATAAAATTCTCTAACAAACTTGAATCCCAGGTCTGAGATGTACATGAACTTAGTCGCACAGTTTACTGCCACTTTCTGGGTTGGTCACCTCTCTTGGTGACTATATTTCTTACGCGTTGACGTTCTGCTAGCTTCACCTGGTGTCTTTCCTTCCTCCTCTTTCCTCTTGTTTGACCTGGGTCTGGCAGTTCCACCTGCTCCGCTCCCCCACACCCCCCAGCGAGTGAGACAAATCCAGTTTTGCCTGAAATTGATACTTTAACATAAAGTTCCCCTTGACCCCACTGTGTGCCAGGCTGGTGTGCATTGCTCAGAATGGGGAGAGGACTTGCGGGAAAGGGATGGGTGTTGTCAAACACTGCAAATCTTGTATTTTGCCCTGCAGATGTTCATGCCCCACTTTATCACTCAAGCTTCTTACTAAAAGGTTCTGAAATTCTACCTCAAAATCACTCATGTGCTCCACAAAAGATACACTGTGTTTCAGGTCTCTCTGGCTTTTTGCCACGGGCTGCTAGACTCGAGAGGGAGTCCTAGACTCTACCTAAAAGACTTAAATATTTACTGAAAAGCTGGTGGCTGTATAGATTTCTGATGCCCTTTCCTTCCAAATATCAGAAATCAGGAGGGAGGGAAAGGGAGAGAGAGAGGGAGAGGGAGAGGGAGGAGAGGGAGAGGGAAGAGCGATATCAAAGCTGGCATGCAAAGCTATTTCCATGTTCTTAATTTCACATCTTTGTCCTTTTGGATTCTCGTTTAAGTTGAACGAAAAACAGCACTGTCTATTTGGCATCATTTATTTTGAACTTTTACTTTTGTTTTCTTCCCAAAGGTCCCTCTCCTCTCCACCTCCTTCTCCAGTGGGATGCAGTTCATGAGGAGAAGGAGAGGCAGAAGAGGAAAGAGTGCTGATAGGGTGGGAAGGAGCCTGTGGCAGGTGAGGGCCATCAGGGCCTTGGAGGAGAGGCAGCTTTGATGACACCCGATTCTATGGAGAGCAGGGGCCCTGAGAAGTCAGTGCTTAGTTGGCCTCTTGGGTATGTCTGTCCAGGAGGAGGTGTCCTTCCTTAGGGTAAAGGTTCAAATTGGCCTGAGCTCAAGAAGCTGTCAATAAGCCCACAGCAGTACTAGGGTGATAGGGACCCATGGAGCACTGATGCCAGCACATGATATGGTTGGAAATAGTTTCCTGGGACCCTGAAGTCTGAACCTGGGCCCTGCAACCAACCTCCACCTGAGATTTTAGACAGGGAGCCAGCAGGATGGGTCCTTTTGCAAGAGGGACTGAGGAGTCTCCCAGGTTACTCACTGGGACAGAGTGAACAAGACCTCAGACGCCACTGGAGGGGGACAGTGAGAACTTGTGCAGGACATTTGTCTCTGCAGCTGGCCCTGTCCAGTCCCAGTGGTGGTGAACAGAGCAAAGGCTGGAGGTCATTGATCTCCGTAGGAAGTAGAATGAAAATGAATTCCAAAGGGAGGAGGAGCCATCACCCCACTGTTATCTGAACCCCCTGTCTCTAGGAGCCACTTTGACCCCTCTACTGATCCTCTCTAGGGACATCCTGGAGTAGCCAGGCTTGGGGCTTTGGAAGCTTGGAGACTGTAGTAGACCTCTGGAGTAGACATCTCTAAAGAAAGGTTAAAATAACAGATAGGTCTTGGAAGCTGGCCAAGATTCTTCTAGTCTATGGTTCCTTTTAGATACAACCATGTGCCTGGGGATGATAGAAGATAATTTACAAAGACCAGAAAATCTATGGTCTCTGTGGAAGGGTTGGTTAATAAAACACAGAAAATTATATATCTACTTCCCAGGATAAACATGTTTACCTGTAACTTTAAATCCCAGGGCTAACTTATTTAATTTAATATTCAAATAATATTTCCATAACTTCAGAGCATAGTGGCTTCAACTGCAGTCACAACTAGAAAAATAGTTCAAGCAAGTTCAAGCCTGAAGCTATTCTAGATGACTCTGGTTCCAAAATGTGGGCTGTTTAGGAAGGGAGTCAATCATGTAGCACCATCCCTGCTTGGCAAAAGCGTTTATTAATTGATCACAGACCTGCCAATCAATTCAGGACTACTAGCACTGCGTGTAGTAAGGGAGTCAGAGATACTGTGGCTGGTAGAAATCAAAGTTCATGATTACGTAGATTGCACAAACAAGCAGAAGTCAAGCAGGCTCTAAGGCTAAGCATCTGACAGGCAAAACCCAAGTTACCTTTTAAGTACATTTATTTCAGATATTTGTCCATTAATATGTGCCATTTTAAAAATGAATATTATATTAATCAGCTTTTCATTGCTAGGACAAAATACCTGGAACAATCACTTAAAAGGAACAAAGGTTTATTTTGGCTCTTGGTTTTTGAGGTGTCAGTTCATGGTCTTTGGGGACTGTGGCAAGATCCATCGTGTTGGGAGAGAGCCAGAAAGAATGATAAGACTCTAAGGTTCCAATATCTGACACAAGAGTGCACCCCTAATAACATAACTTCACTCTATTGGACCACCTTCCTAGAGGGTCTACCATCTTCCAGTGGTGCCACCAGCTGCCAATCAAATCTTAACATATGCTCCTACAGGAGACATTCAAGACCATAGCAAGTATCAAAATAATTTTTCAAATAACAAAACCAACTTTCTTGTTTTTTGACTCCCTTATGATAAAATACCCTCTGACAAAAGCAACACAGAGAAGAAAGGGTTTATTTTAGCTCAGAAGTCACAGTCCATCGTTGCAGGAAAATCAAGGTGGCAAGAAAGTAAAGCAGCTAGTCATATTACATCCAGAGTCAAGAGTGGAGAGCAATGAGTGACCACATGCATGCATGCTTCCTCATCTCCACCCTTACACATTTAAGATCCCCAGCCTAGGGAATGGTGCCATCCAGAGTGGGCAGGTTTTTCCCAGTTGGTTAATTTAATCAATATAATATCCCCCAGATTCCTCACAAGTCAATCTGTCTGTATGATTCCTCACTGAAGTACTAGAGAGATGGCTCAGCAGTTAAGAGCACTTGCAGCTCTTCCAGAGGACCAGGATTCCATTCCCAGGACCCAGAAGGTGACTCACAACCATTTGTAACTCCAGTTCTAAGGAATCCAACACCCTCTCCTGATCTTCAAGGGAATCAGACACATATGTACTATGCAGACATAAATGCAGGCAAAACACCCACATACATAAAATAATAATCAAATGAAATATAGATGACTCCTCACTGAGACTCCCTTCCCAGATGATTCTAGATTGTGTCACATTGACAGAACTAGCCATCACACTATTCCAAAGTGAAATTTTCAGTGGCGTTTAGTACAACCACAGCATGTTACAACCACTACTCTCTCTAGTGCCAAAACATTTCCACTACCACAAAAGAAAATTCTAAACCCCTTGGGTAGTAATTTTCTGTTCCCACCTTTCCCCTGGCAACCACCGATCTGCTTCTGTTTCCATGGATTTGCTTATTCAGACATTTCCTGTAAGTGGAATCATACTGTATGAGACTTCTTTCAACTGGCTTTTTTCATTTCACATGAAGTTGCTTTTCAGATTCATCCATATTGTATCACATACCAGCGCTTCATTTTTTATGGCTAAATATAAATCCGTCGTGGATATGCAATAATATATCTTCTTACCAGTTGATGGACATTTGGATCCTTTCCGTCTTTAAGCTACTGTAAATAATACTGCTGTGAACGTGTGAGCCTAAGAATTTGAGTGCCCATTTCCAACTGGGGAGGTGGTGAGGGTGCGTACCTAGGAGTGAAATTTTGGAGTCATATTTTAAAGAACCGCCAAACTGTGTTCTATTACATCTTACTATTTTTGCATTCATACCCCTAACGTAGAAGGATGTCTATCAAATTATTTTTATTTTTATTTCTGTTTTAAAGGAAGGGTCTCATTATATAGTCCTGGCTGGCCTGGAACTCACTCTGAAGACCAGGCTACTCTCAAACCCATAGAGATCTGCCTGCCTCCTGAGTGGTGGAGTAAAGGTATGTGCCACCGTATCCAGCTCAAATTCTTATTTTATTTTATAATTTCATTTTATATTATGTATACTGGGGTTTGGCCTGCATGTATGTCTGTACGACATGTGTATTCCTGTTGCCCAGAGGTCAGAGGTCAGAAGAGGGAGTTGGAGCTCCTGGAACTGGAGTTAGGGACAGTTGTAGGCCACCCCGTGGGTGCTGGTCTGAGTCCTCTGGAAGAGCAGCCAGTGACGGTGCTGAGCTGTTGCTCCAGCCTCTCACATTCTTTTTTTAATTCTCATGTAATGTATTTTTTTCCCTTCAAAGTCCTGCCATGTCTGAGTTTCCTTCTAACCTAATAGGTGCCTGAAATATCGTGTGTGTGTGTGTGTGTGTGTGTGTGTGTGTGTGTGTGTGTGTGTAGTGTGTGTGTGTGTGTGTGTGTGTGTGTGTGTGTGTGTGTGTGTGGGGTGTGTGTGTGTGTGTGTGTGTGTGTGTGTGTGTGTGTGTGTATGCTGTGTGTGTGTGTGTGGGTGTGTGTTGTGTGTGTGTGTGTGTGTGTGTGTGTGTGTGTGTAGTGTGTGTGTGTGTGTGTGTGTGTGTGTGTGTGTGTGTGTGTGTGTGTGTGTGTGTGTGTGTGTGTGTGTGTGTGTGTGTGTGTGTGTGTGTGTGTGTGTGTGTGTGTGTGTGTGTGTGTGTGTGTGTGTGTGTGTGTGTGTGTGTATGCTGTGTGTGTGTGTGGGGTGTGTGTGTGTGTGTGTGTGTGTGTGTGTGTGTGTGTGTGTGTGTGTGTGTGTGTGTGTGTGTGTGTGTGTGTGTGTGTGTGTATGTGTGTGTGTGTGTGTGTGTGTGTGTGTGGTGTGTGTGTGTGTGTGTGTGTATGTGTGTGTGTGTGGATGTCACTGAGGTTTTTCATTATATTGAATGACTTTGTACTGAATGACCTCCATGCCAGTGGTATCTAATGTTTCATAACATTTGATATGGGGTCATAGGTCTTACAACCACTACTTCAATTAATTTTTATAATACGAGCACACAACTTCTCTTCTGAGTCCCCACTTGTCATATGACAAATGAGACGTGGGAAGGTAACTGATTCGCTGAAGTTTACATGGAAAACACATCACTGTGAGGCAGGCGGGCCTCTCGGTGCACTCAGCCTGTGGAAACGCTAAGCCGTACGCTGCGTCCAGTGATCTCTTACTCCCGAGCACTGTTTTTGCTGCTGTTCTTAATTGAGACACTTTCATGTGTGATGACATTTTTAATCCTTGGCTTCCTCACTGGTACTTGTTGCAGATGGGACATAAACAGAATATACCATGCACTGTTTAGATGACAGTCCCTTTTCAAATGCAAATTAGAATCTGCTTCTTGCTACATCCTAATTATGGCTCAAGAGTCCAGGATGCAAAACATACATTTCAGGGATGTATTGGCCTGTTGAGAACACTCCCCAGTCACGAGCTGCGCTTCAGTCCACACAGAGGGTGTGCTTTCACAGGACACAGGAAGTGAGTTCATTTCAATGCTGCTAGTGAAAAAAAACCAAAGTGAATTTATGGCTGTAAGCTCATGGGTATCAACTGGGTTCAGAGAAGGAAGCATTTGATAACCTCCTTTTCCCTGTGGACCTGAGCTGTCCTGGTCTTTCCCAGGACTCAGAGGAGGGCGAAGAAAGTGACCTTAAGGACCTCTCAGCACACATTGCAGTCCATCTTGTCTGTTCTCTAATTATTCTGTCAGGTTCTGCTTCTGCAAAATGGGACATTAAAAAGTATTCATTAATATTTTCCAGTTTTCTCTCATTTAGGCTTAAAGTGTCTAAAAAGCTTTTGCATTAGTTATAAAAATACAGCAATGTCAAATTTTAAGATGGAATATTTAATAGAGCCTTTTTTTGCTTAATTTTACAAAGGCTTTTCCAAAACTGTTTCGATTCATTAGAATTTTATACCACATTGTATATTAAAAAAAAAAAAACCAAAAAACAAACGTATCCTAAAATAATCTCAGATGTACAGGAAAGCTGTGAAGGCTTTGCAGAGTTTTCATATCCCTCACAGGCTGTTTTCCCCGCTGTTTACATCCTGCATTGTTTGGTAGAGTTGTCAGAACTTATGACACAGTGCTGATATCTTTTTAATAAGTAAAGCCCTTATTTTGTTCAGATTTTCTTTATTTTCATGAAGTGACCTATCTTTTCCAGGATCCTGTTGATACTGTGTAGAGGCTGAAAGAAGTCCCACACGTTCCCAGCTCCAGCGTAACCAGTCTGAAGACCCCTGGGATAGAGAGAGATAGACAGCAACCGGACCCCTGTTTCCTTGCTATGTGCTCACTTGTGTGGCCGGGGAGTTAGTGGGACTGTTGGAAGGTCTCCTCTGTGCATCCATGGACCTCTGAGGCTCAGGTATCCGGCTTTGCCATTCTTTCTCTTGGCCTGGTGGTGGGAGCAGAGTGACAGGCCCAGCAGCCCTTGGCTTCACTATCCTGCCAGACCCCTGCCTTGCTTGACCTATTTCCTTTCCCTTGCCACAGAGAAAGCACTTCATGGTCTAAGACAGAGAATCTCAAACTTGAGCATCCATCAGAATCCTTGACAAGCTTGTTCAAATGGTATCCCTGCCGGTCCCTCCTACCTCTGGAGCTTCTGGCTCAGCAAGCTTAGGGTGGACTACTGGTGTGTGTCTCTGAGCAGTTCCCAGAAGCTGCTTCTGCCGGTCTGGAATGATGCTTTGAACCACTGTCCCCATCCAATCAGAACACCATTACCCTAGTGAGCAAGTGACTACACCAGGCAAATCCAGCAGCTCAACACCCCGAAAGCACACTGGAATTTCCCGGGAACTTTTAAAGCAATAGTCCACATTGAGACCCCAGCTGAGATGAATAAACTAATATTTTTCCGATAAAGCCTGGGTATGTGAAGCCTTTTAAAAGTTCATATAAAATGGTGTTATATGGTAAATAATTATACAAACAACATAACAATAAGCAAATAGTAAAGTTTTCTTGTGGTATCAGGAACCAGCCTGCTTGGGCAGGAGATAATTTACACTGGAGAAGTCATCTTGTCTTTTCTGCTGTGCGGGAAAAGGTGATGAGACCCTGAGGAAGCAGCTGGGTACCATCAGAGGAGCCTGGTCTCAGGATGGAGCCCACACTGAGCAAAGAGCACAGTGGCGAGGAACGGGGGAGGCAGTGGCATCTCAATGTCGCTCATCTCTCAGTTCTCAGGGCCTGTTCCACCGTGGGACTTCCGGCTATGGGAGATAATATGTTTCCTCATTCTTTAAGTCAATGTATGTCACAATTCTCGGCTACCAGCCTTCAATTTCATCCTAACAAGTACTTAAGAATGTGGTTACGCAGTAATTCTAAGAAGGAACAGTATCTATGTTAGGGCTGGGTGTAGTGCTGCATGCTTAGCATCCCAGCATTGGGGTGGGGGGGGGGGCAGAGCGTGTGGATCTCTGCAAACCTGGTCTACATAGCAAGTTCCAGGCCAGCCTAGACTACATGGTGAGACCCAGTCTCAAATAAAAACATATAGACTGTATCTACTTTTTATTTATTTTAATTAATTAATTTTTATTTTATTTATTTGCTTTTTGAGACAAGTTCTCACTGTGTAGCCCTGACTGACCTGGAACTCACTACGCAGACCAGACTGACCTTGAACTCTCAGAAATCTGCCTCTGCCTCTGCCTCTGCCTCTGCTCTGCCTCTGCCTCTGCCTCTGCCTCTGCCTCTGCTCTGCCTCTGCCTCCTAAGTGCTGAGATTAAGGCATATGCCACTCTGCCTGACTAAACAACATCTATTCTTGAAGCTCTTCACCTGAGCCCCTGCCTTATATACTCTGCAGAAGTGTGGCTTAGGAGAGGCCAGACAGACGGGGTGGGGACAGGACTAAGGCAAGCATGAGGATGGGCCAAAGCAGGCCGAAGGCAGAGTTCCTCCTCATATTCACAGTTTGTCTCTGCATGGAGTTCTAAGGACTTATATCCACCAGAGAAAATGAACAGAACAAGCCAAGACCTGGTTCTCTCGTGTGTCTAAACATTTCATTTTCTACTTCTACTTAAGTAATTCTAAACGCTGGTCCAACAGGAGGTTCCGTGCTGATTGTATTTTGTACAAACTGTTTTCTTGAATCCTAGTTTGCTTTTAGGCAATAATTAGTTTTTAATATTTACAGCTAGAAAATGAGGCAGTGCACAGCACTCAACCCTGGGAGACAGAACAAAGGAAGTGCCTGTCAAGTGGTTTATCGCATGCATTTAGTATACTGGATTACAGAACAGAACGTAAGGTAAAGGAGAGAGCGAGAGAACGCATATCGTAGATGTTATTGATTGTGGGGAAGTAGGGGTTTGGGGTGAGCCTTTGATGTTCAGTTGTTTGTGCTTCCTTTTATTTTTCCTAATGGGCTTGTATTACATTTTTCGAAAGAAATAGAATTAAGGATATGGTTTTCTTTGCCCTGGTTAAAAACAAATCTTTAGTCTCCTGTTCTGGCCCTTGGCCTCTTTGCATTAAGTGCCCTTCCTGACTGCACTGTTTTGTTGGTGGAGCCTGAAATCCTGCAAATGGCATTTCCCAGAGGCCTTTGCCAGCTAGCTGGGCATGCTTTGCCAATGGTAGGAAACTGCTCCCAATGAGGAAAGCGATCGCCCCCTTATCTTAAGCTTCTAGAAGTGACTAGGTAAGGTGACACTGGCAGTAGTGGGGTTCCTGTGGCTTTTTAGCATTTCCAAGGACATCATGGCCAGGCCAGCTCCAGCTGTACTAGTGGCATCCCACATTGTCAGAGGCCAGGCACTCCTGGGTCCGATAGCATCACGTCTTCCATTTTCCCTCCAGCTGTGGAAATGACAGTGACTTCCTGGAGATACTTATCCCTAGGTTACCACACCTTCCCCTCTGAGCTCCTCCAATCTCCCAACATCTTTATGACTGGTTCCTTATGTTCAGTTCCCTCTCTTCAAGATTCCTTCTGAGAATTCCATTATCCCAGCTAAAGGCCAACTGGTGTGCCCGAGACCCCTCCAGGTTAGAGAGAATCTGCCAGTGGGTACTGGCACCTCCGACCTCCTCTCTCTCTTCCCTGTCTCCACCTCCTTTGCCAATCCACGCCCAGTACCATTTCCCACAGAGAAGACCACAGACCCCAGCCCTTGGGCCACCTCCACACACTCACTGTAAAAGTCACAGAAGCCCTGCCTCCTCCCCAGGCATAGGTTAGATGCAGTTACCATGCAGTCTTTCTGAGAGAGTCATCCCCTTTCCTAAGGTAAAATTCAAGGCCAGGCATGGTGGGTGCTTTCTGGAAAAGCAAACACTTGACGAAAGATGAATCCGAGGCCCACCTGGGCTACGGTCCTCAAAAACCATAAATAGGGGCTGAGGAGATGGGTCATTCATTAAAGTGACACAACGAAGACCTGATTTCTGAATCCCAGGACTCACAAAAAAAGCCAGGCCAATTCGAACGTATGTTCTCAGCACTCGGAAGACAGACATGAAAGGTCCTTGGAGCTTTCTAGCTGGCCTGTCTAACTCTGTTGTTCAGTGAGAGATCCTACTTCAAAATATAAAGTGGAGAATCAACTGAGAAAGGCACCAGGCATTAACCTCTGACTGCCACAAGCACATACACACACATGTGCACACACACGCGCATGCGAGCATGAACACTTACACATGTATGTGTGTGAACACACGCACAGAGAAAAATAAAATACAACTGAGGCTCGGGAAGATGAATTAGCCTAGGCTCAGTACTGTCTCCACGTCTTCTTCATTCACTGCGACCCAGTCTCACCAGTTTTCTCGCAGCTGTCCAAGCAAGACACGCCTCCTGCCGACTCTGCCACGCATGTATCCTTCTCACTGCCCTACGGAAGCTTGAATGTTTATGATCTCAGCACTCAGGAGCCTGAGACAGGAGGATCAGAAGTTTGAGGTCAGCCTAAACTACCTGGTGGGATCCTGTTTCAAAAACAAACAACTGATCTTTTTTGTTAATTTGTTTGTGTGGGTCTACCGTACCTCTGTCTCAACCAGGACTATGTGAGCATGCCAATCACAGTACTCGTAGCACCACATACTGAGCCTGGCACAAATCAGCTGTTTGCTATAACCTGGATAAATATTCTGCATATTTCAGTGTTTCCATACTCATGAATGGGCACCAACGCTCTAGCTCTTACTCTCTTCAGTCCTTCCCATTGGGCACCCATCCATCCATTCACCTCAAGTGACAAGTGTTTTCTTGCATGCCCCTGTGTCAGGTACTGTGCTTCACCCCAGAAGCAGAGCCAAAGGCAAGAGAACAGACTGGATTCCTGTGTTTCAGTGACCTGCCCACACAAAGGAAGACAGTAGACAGAAGGTCCCTGAAAAAGCACAGAATTTGAGGTAGTGATTTAACATGGCAAGAGAATGGAGCAGCTGGATATGGCGGTGGTGGAGGTCACATGAAAACCAAAGTGTCTTCAAAGTCTTCCTTGAGAAGGCAACCTTTGCCCTGAGGCTGGAGTTCACCAGAAGGAATGATAAAAGTACCATCTCTTCTCTCCTCCCACCCTAAGTAACTAAAAGTACACAAAACCTTAAAATAAGTGCAAGGGTCAACAAAATCCCTATTTCTCCTTGGCAGCAAGTGTCTGAATATTTTTATGAAAATAACTAAAATCAAATTATTTCCTAACAACTTTGCCAGTTTTCAGATTCTCTCTGCCGATTTTCTACAGTCCATTCATTCAGGGCTGCCCATGCCCATACCTGAGGAAAGAACACTGGGGATAGGGGTCATGACAGCCGGTGCCTACAGCCCATGGAGCACACGGCTTCATTGGGACACTCGGCCTGTTCTTCTGCATACCTTCTATGGCTACTTTCCTATCGGCAGGACTTTGAAAGTGGGTGTCCCCCTCACCAGTGCGGTATAACAGTAGAGTAAATGAATTACCATGGTGCACATTGTGTTTGCCACATGGGCTTATCTTCCTCCCGAAAGTGGCCTTGGTGTCCTTTGGAACAGTGAGTGACTGGCTTTGCAGATTACTTCCACTTAAGACATCAGTTGCAAGAACTAAGGTGTCCCTATACCTTTAGCAGACTGGCTATAAATCAGGATTCCCACTCCGCTTTCCTTGTAATTGGCCAGGGTGACTCAGAGCACTTAGGGAGCCACTTGTGAGCGAGCAGCCAGCTGCAGAGACAGACAGTGCAAGGCCGTGGCAGGGCGGGGCTCCCGGCTCTCTCTATTTCACCTTCTTAACAACTCAACGTGTCCAGCACCAGGAAAGGTCTCCAGGATTTGTGTAGACCTTCATCTCCATCATGGCTCCTCCCCTTTCCTGGAGGTTGTAGGTAGGAGTCCAGTTCTCTAAGTGCGGGTCCTGATCTAGCGGAGGCTAAGGCAGCTTATGAACATAGGTGTGTTATCGACAGGACTTTTTAGGACTGACAAAAGACGCTCCTATGACTCAAGGGAATCCCCACATTTTTAGAAGCTGATGACAGAAACCAGGAACAGAAACTAAACCAACTGTACCGTCTTGGTTTTCTCTTGCCGTGATGAAACACCATGGCCAAGGCAACTTGTAAAATAAGAATTCATTTGGGGCTTATGATCTCGGAGGGTTAGAGTCTATGTCACCATTGAGGGGAGCCTGGCAGCAGGCCGGATGGCATGGGGTTAGAGCATTAGCTGAGGGCTCACATCTTGACACCTAACTATGAGTCAAAGGTGGGGAAGGGAAGAGAGAGAGAGAGAAAAAGATGACTGGGAATGTGCGAATGGATGGAGTCTTTTGAAACCTCAAAGCGCAACCCCAAGGGGCAGACCTCCTCCCACAAGGCCACATCTGCTTCTCCTTCCTAAACAGTTCCACCAACTGGAGACCGAGTGTTCAAACACATGAGCCATGAGGACCATTCTCATCCAAACCACCACACGCATCTTTTCTGCTTGTTAGTTATGTTTCTGGGCGATCTTGGGGTGCCTCTGCCCAGTCAAGACTTGGGAGCTTCCTGTAACACCTGACTCCCTACCACTGCTGGGCTGCTAACTGTTATCAGAGCCATGGGAACAAGCCAGGCTGCTGGGAGCCCACAGCTTCTGCCGGGACCAAAGTGGTGAAAACTCTGGGAGGCTAAGCTCGGAGGTGCCAAGGCCTTCATTCTGCCCTATGCTCGGCGTGCCAGGGCTCAGTCCCCAGGCCTTAGCTCAGCCAGTACCACACTTAGAGCCTAAGGCTGGTACAGGGTGAGTTTGCTCCCTTCTAGGGACCCTAATAGCGTAGCCTGGGCTCTCACTTGAACCCATACCTCACTTTGCATCCTTCCAGCAGCTCCCGTCCCTACAGTTTACCGTTCTGCTTCTCCTTCCCTGTTTACTCTTCGAGCTCAAGTGTTCAAGACCCAACTCAATGAATAATAATGACAATAATAATTTTAAATTGCTCCCCTTAAATCATGGAGCCGGGTTGGAATTATGAGTGAGGAATCTTATCACTTATAAGTGCAGGCAAACAGGTGGAAGCAGAGGCTAAGCACCGTGAGCAATATTAGTAAGAAAAAGTAAAACTTTATAGAGTATTTTTAGTGATCTTTATTCAAAGGAAAAGAGGGAAGGAGACAGGAGGGGAGATTAGAAAATTAGGTTGAATCATGTTTTACTGCAACCAGCTGCCTCTCCTGAGCCTGCTCCTGATTCTCAAATGCTCTGCATCCATGTATGTAAGTATGTATGTATGTATGTATGTATGTTTGTTTGTTAGTTTGTTTTGGAGACAAAGTCTCAAATAAGCCAGACTGGCTTTAAACTCTCACTCTCCTGCCTTCTGTTTCTACTTCCAGAGTGTTGGACACTAGGCCCAGCTCCCTATCTCCATTAAAAAACCAAAACAAAGACAAAAAAAAATTCCAAGAGACACCCATAACCTCCCTGGATTCACACACCCGCGGTCTTTACTGCTGGTGCAGCTGTCTCCTTCCCCTCCTCAAAAATTTCCTCGAGCTTCCCCAGCATCTACTTTGTCTGGCAAATGGTAAAAAGGGAAACACACAGGAGATTCAGAGCCAGATAGTTTTTAAAGGGTAAGAAACACTGCTTGACTCCAAGAAGACCTAAGGGCTTCGGGAAGGACTTGAGCATGTTCCAAATGCTGCTGTCATCCTGACTCTAGATGAGGAGTGACTGTGTTTCTGCAAGAAGTCAAAAGCAAGGGACAGGAACTGAGGCAGGAGTGAGGCTAGCTAGCTATGCCTGCTTCTCCCTACCTTAGAAACTTGGAGAACTGGGCCAATGAAGACGGGGAGGCTTTCCCATGCAGATGGTGTTGAATGAATTTAACTCTTTCAAGCATGGGCTCCAGTCGCTATGGTCATCCATGAAAATTCATCTGAAGAAACTTCTCCCTAGAGGAAACCCATATTTCATGCAAGAGCAGAAACAAGCATTCTATTCAGAAGGTGCTGGCATGGAGTGTGTTGAATGTATCAGAGGCCGTTGAGAGAAGCCCTCAGGGCAGAACTCAGAAGAAAAGGCCACAGCAGGAAGGGTTTGAAGGCCAGGCACCAAAAATGAAAGTAATTGGTGATTTTGAATACCATGACAGTGATTGTTCCTAGTCCAGGGTGGGAATGAACGCTGGTGGCCATAGGGGAGCTTCCTGGTGCTAGGACTTCCCAGACAGACCCACCACACAGCTTGGTGGACACCGATGGGAGGCTGAGCCTTCAGTGAGGGCATCTATCACCTTTCTAGGTGAGTTCTGAGGGTGTCTATGCACTCTGGAGTCTCTCTTTTCTCATAGTCCCCTCCTCCTCTCTCTCTCTCTCTCTCTTTCCATTATCCCCTCCTACTTGCTGCTGCAGCTGGCCCATGGGTCAGAAGTGAATATATTCTAAAGAGAGACTTGTGCTCTATCTTTAGCTGTCAGACTCTTGAAAAGATGAACCCCCAAGAAATGAGTCTAGAAATCTCCTGCTGGGAGCAGAAATGGCTGAAGCCCTGTGGACAGCTGGAGAAAGGTGTCTTCTGGAGAAAGACTTACACCTTGTCAGATGGCCTCGCAGGGCAGACTGCTCTTATATGAGAGACTCGGAGCTTGGATAGTGGTGGGCAGGAGACACGGCTTTCCTGGCTGTTTGGTTTTTTCTATTTCTTGCTTTCTATTTAAACCCTACCCTCGAACCGCCATCCTTGCCTGCCCCACGCCAAGATGTTCTCGGAAGTGGCTGATTTTCTTTGTCGATCTTTCTAGTATGGCCATATTGAATAAATCTCATTTTTCGGTTTTTCACTATTAGTTTGGTTCATTGAGGATGAGTGCCAAGCCCGGCTTGTAGGGACCCAGGCTGAGATTCCTAAATTTGATAACCCTGCCAATGAATTGTTCTTGGTTTCACTAATTACAAGGTCAAGGTTATACAATGTTTACATACAAATATGTTTCCTGGCTCTGCCTAGCAACTACGTGCTATATGTTGGTGCACAGACACAGATCTGTAAGGCCTCAATACACAGGCAAGACCGGTGGCTAATTGTCAGGTGTAATCTAGAAACAGCGAGCCTAAGACTGATCTGGTCAAAATCAGGTAATTTCTTGAGAGCCTCTCCTCCACACAAATTAAATCCATAATTATCAATGGGTTCTTGAAGGCAGAGTGCAGAGGGGATGTGTTGAGGGCCACGGAAATAAGATGTATGCGCAACCGCTATCTTAGGAACACTGACTACGATCACCTAAAACTAGAAATAGGGAGAAGTCAGGTGGGGCCTGACATCGAGATGGAGGAAAAAGGAGAAAGAAGAAAAGGAGGGCAGCACAGAGCTGTAGACTAGAGCTGAACAGCCGAGAAAGGGATTTGAGGAGAGAGAGAGAGAAGGAGGTGACATGTACTAAACACCTTTTCAAGGCCAGAAACTAAGAGTGCTACAGATTTTTGTCTCAATTAATTTCAAAGCAATCCTGAAAGTTAAGAAATTATAATCCCAGGGGCTAGGGAAATGGCTCAGTGCGTAGCACTAGCTACTGTTGGAAAAGAATATTCTTGATGTCCTACAAAGAAAAACACGAATAAAGCAAAAGGGACCTAGCAAAGCAATTTCTTTTTGTAAAAGAGGTTACACTCTGACCCAAACTAAGCTAGCAAGCGGCCTGCATAGTCAAGGTGGCCTCTGTTTTGGTTTCGGTGTTTTATCTCCAACACAAGGGGAAGCTTGGTCACTCCTTGTTGGCTGAGTTTCAACCTTATTGTCTACTCAGGATTGGCTAATTAGGAACCCAGGACGGGTCGGGCTGTTGAATTCTAGAAATGCAGCATGGTCTTTGCATAAACATTTTTACAAGATGGGGAGGCGTACAGAATATTGGTCCTTGGTGTATAACTTCCTTTGATTGAAAAAAGATTTTTTTTCCCCTCACAATTCACAAGCAGGAAGGCCTGAGTTCTATTTCCAGTCCGCACATAAGAAGGCTAGGCATGGCCACAGAAGCCTGTAACCCCAGCACCGTGGGAGGTGGTGATAGGAAGATCTCTGGGACTTGCTGAGCCCAATTCAGTGAAAGAGGGCATTGAGGGGACAAGGTAGATAACAAGGTAACAAGATAAGGTAGGGGACAAGTGATAGAGCAGGACACATAACGGCCTCCTCTGGTCTCCACATGCATGTCCACAGGCACATGCCTCTGCACACATGTGTACACATACCATACATACATACATGCAATTATCGTCACCCTAGTTTTACAGCTATGAAACTGAAGGCTTAGGGATTCAAGTGGCTTCTTCTAAGGCACAAAGCCCGTGCACAACAGAGCTGGGATTTAGACCCATCTGACTCCACAGCCTCTCCTCCATGTCTTCAGAGAAGAAAGGAAGTTTGCCCTGTAAACACTGGCTGCCAGCACAGGGAGCTTGGGATGTCCCTAGAGAGCCTACAGCCACAGGTATATGAACTGCATCAGGAAAGATGTTCTGTCCTCAGGAGAAGGAGGAAGGGAGAACCATAGTCACTATAGTGTTTCCTCTCTCCCACCCTAGCCAGTAAGATGATTGTTCTGTGGCCGCAACTTATCCAATAATCTTCTGGTTTCTTCAGAGGCAGTGTAAGAGCAAGAATTATGTTTTGAATTTTAGCTACTATGCTTAGGATATCTTTAAAACAAAACAAAAACAGATGACCTCCTGGAATGTTAGGTAGGGCTGTTCAGGTGAGCTAGAATCTCTCTTGCCTAAGGACATAATCTCTTGGATTATTGGGTAGGGAGTGGCTAGATCCCAAGGTGACCCTACTGCACCAGATATGCTCCATGCAGCAGATGTGCCTGGTCACTTGTAGGTGGGAGATAACTCAGACAGAAAATACATTAGGATAGCGATATATATATATATATATATATATATATATATATATATATATATATATATATATATATATATAAAAATCTTGCCACTGATTGGACTTGGTGGGAAGTGTGTAGCCTTACAGGTTCTGCCTTTTTAAGCACCTGTGCCACATGGTGATTCGGGGCCATTCTGTGTGAGCTCTGGAGGTGACAGGTTCACTCCATGGGTACCTCAGAACAGTCCTGGTCAAAGTCCATCTTCCTGGTCAGTATTTAGTTAATTTAATTAAAGCTGGCTTGCCTCAAATTTGGCTCAATTGTGGTGGTCTTTTTCTCAACCAGATTGGGAATTTACATGGCCTCTGACTCCTAAGTGCTGGGATTAAAGGTGTGTACCACTAAGCCCTGTGTAAATCTGAATTTCAAGTTCAGTGAAAGTCAGTATGGGAACAACAGTGCAGGGTGACTTGTGCTCAGCCCTCGAAGGTTCTGTTTTCTAAGGCTGTGACTGTCAGCCTGTGCTCATTCACTGCTCATCAGTGGACTCCAGTTCTGCCACTCAGTTGGTGAGTGCAAGTTGCGATTATTTCCCTTCTCTGGGTCTCAAGGTTCTCACCTCTCAGTGAGGGAGGCGAAAGATTTGTCTCCAGATAATGCTGCAGGTAGTTTTTTGCAAACTTTATATTCTATCCCCTCTCCCCCAACCCCATTTCAGCCCCACTCATCCAAAGACTCACGTGCTAGAAGTTCGGTTCTCAGCGTGGCGGTGTTGGGGTGATGGAAGCTTGAGGAAGCGGGGAACGGTGAAAGGTCCTGGAGGAGGCCGCCCTTTGAAGTTACAGATGCTGTTCTCAGGGACCCACGTCAGAGCCCTCCCGTGTAACTGTATCAAGAGCCAGCCTTTCCCTCCAACCCTCTCGGGCTTCCTGTCTCATCCTACGCTCTCTTGATACGCACCCCAGCTGCTGTGATTCAACCCGCCATGAGGCCTCGCCTAGATGGGGCTCCCCAATCTTCGACATTCTGCCTCCAAAATTGAGAGCGAAATAATCTTCCCTTTATACCCAGCTTCCAGCATTTTGTTATAGCAGCAGGAAACGGGCTGAGGACAAGAGGTGCGAGGATGCGATGAGAAGAAAGTACAACTGGTGCTTCTCTTAAAGCAAGGCACACGTGCCCTGCCAAAGCAACCGCCCACCGTCACCCAAGAAGGGGGCCTCCTGTGTTACCTGATCAGGTTCGTTTTCTCCCCAAGTTAAAGAATCGAAAGGCAGGAAAAATCTTGAGCATGCTGGTTCCAGCTGGAAATTGCAAACAGGAGCAGAGAGAATCATCAGTCGGAAGAAGGCTTTGATTAAGGGTGAGGTTAGTCAGTCTAAAGAAAGTCAGGATGTCTGACTGGCCCATCACAGGTGTATAACCATGTTCTGACGCCACCTTGAACTTGTGGAGTGAGTCCATCAGGAGGAGTCTGCTGGTGGAAGATGAAAACTTACGAAGTCTTTGTTTTAAGCTGCCAGGCTTTGGTCTCAAGTCTGAGGATGAGGAAGAAGTCAGGCGTCTTGGAAGTTCACCATCTAGATTACATGGCCTCCTCTCAGTCTGCCTACCAAAGAGTCTGTCTCACTCCTAGTCTTCCACCTCACCGACACAGATGTAACATGATCACATGACTCATATATCATAAAAGTCTTTTTGTGAGCGAGCCAAAAGACGGGTTCAATTTTATTAAAAACCTAATTCAGGGTGTCTGCAGGATGACTGGGTGCTTTTGGAATCCCATGGTGTCTGCCGGTTGGCTGGGTGCCTGCAGGATGTCCAGGTGCCTGTGGGATTCCTGAGTGCCTGCACCTTTGGGCGGTGAAGCAAAACTTAAGGCTGAACTTTGTCATGCTTGATCACAGGCTAATAGAGGCCATGTGGATGTTCATGATCTGAGCTGCCTACCACCACCAAAAGCCGTGGTCGTGTCCATGATGCGCGCTCGGGGCACATAGGCTTGGCTTAATTTTTTTCTTTTCTTTCTTTTCTCCCTTTTTTTTTTTTTTTTTATCTCTCAGTGTTTGTTTCTGATGGCACAGGGGTGGGAGGGTGGACCCAGGAGGAATGGGAAGAGGATGTGATCGAGATACATTGTTTAAAATTCAAGTAACTAATGAAAGTATTATGTTGGGGGAAAAAAATCTAATCCAGCCTCATGATAAACCATTTCATATAAAGTTACTAAAATTTCATTCTTTGTTTTCAAGTTGCCTCGTTTTTAAAGTTTACAATCATTTGCGTTTATTCTCTGACACCGGCAGCAACAACAGACAGAGAACCATCTGCAGGACCCTGGCGGCATCCCTGGGAACTTTAGTGGTGAGAATCCACTTGATCAACTCTGGCGGGTCTCAGAGAGGCACAGCACTGTGGAAAAGGCTCGAAGTTGGTCTTTAATTTCTGTTTTAGACACATTATAAACCTGAAAATTTATTTCCTAGTTGATTCAATCTGCCATCACTAAATCTTTAGGGAGAATTACAGGAACGGAGATAAAATCTTGGTAATTTATTCAATTTTATCACTTCTACCGATCCCATAAAAAGACTCCATCTGTCAAATTATCTTTTCCTTAAAAAACAAAACTTTTCGTCACTTTCTTTATACGGGCATGTTGGAAACGAGCAGTTTAAGTATCTGTGTCATGAAAGCTATTGACGTTCCAATAAAATCTGTTCTTTTTGAATTATCTGTTCTTTGCCTCTTTAGGGAGCAAAGCACCAGCATCTATCATTTGTTTATAATTTGCTTTCGCCACTCAGGATTTATTGCTTCGGGTGAATACATTGCAGCGTATCTGAGAAGTGTGGAATGAAATATTCTTATCCTTACACGTTCTGTGATTGAGATTCCAATCCATAATAGGTACATCTTTCTTTTACAAATGTCTGTCTGGGATCTCTTGAAAGCACAAGTGGGGAGGATACAAAGAAGAGAAACTGGTTGCACTGTGTCTTTAATTGTGCACCTGTGACCCTGGTTTGGAGTCACAGGCTGTAAGTCCATATACCCGAATCTGAATTTCAAACCTTCCCTTTAGGTTTTCTGTTTCCTAACCTCTGTCAAGTGTTTGGTTAGCTCTCACACAGAGTCACAGTGTCTCTTTTCTCTTCGAGAGGCTCTAGGATTTTGAGTCAAAGTTCAAGACACCCCAGATAAATGTGAATTTCAGATAACAGTGAATGCGTTTTTAGTAGATGACCCACGTGATATTTACTGTGCCCTATATTTTTATTTGCTAAATCCAGGACTCCTGTTCTTAAAGTCTCTTTCTCTCAGGGTAAAATGGAAGTCATTAGAAGGAACTTTCTCTAGTTCCTTCCATCTCTTCCACAAATGTGCCATCTGAAGACACACCCTCACCTGTCTCCCTCACTCCAGTAACTGGTCACATAAATTACTCCCTGCTGAGTTCTTGGCCATCCCATCCCTGCTTCTTTGGATGTCCTGACCCATTTCAGTATGAACAATGATATAGAGCTTAGGCCTGGATGGATGTGTGGGTGGATGGATGGATCAGTGGGTGGGTATGTGGATGGATGTGTGGGTGGATGGATGGATTAGTGGGTGGGTATGTGGATGGATGTGTGGGTGGATGGATGGATCAGTGGGTGGGTATGTGGATGGATGTGTGGGTGGATGGATGGGTCAGTGGGTGGGTATGTGGATGGATGGGTGGGTGGATGGATGGATCAGTGGATGGGTATGTGGATGGATGGGTGGGTGGATGGATGGGTCAGTGGGTGGGTATGTGGATGGATGGGTGGGTGGATGAATGGATGAATGAATATGAATAGTGAAGGAGAGATGGGCCTAAAATGTATGGAGCTAAACGCCAGGATCAGAAAATTCTCCTGAACTTTATAACTTGTATAAGAAAGAAATCTGTAACTCCAGCTTTGGGGTGGCTAAAGCCAGATGACCTGAATTCAAGGTAAGCCTTGCTTTAGCTGCATAGCGAAACCCTGTCTCAACAACAGAACAAAGCACAAATAAAACAAAAATTGGAAAGGAAGGAAGGAAAGAAGGAAGAAAGAAAGAAAGAAATTTGCTAGTTTCCCCAGACAATATTAAACACTTACATGCCTTATCAATATGGTGTTGAAAGATTTTTTTGTTTTGTTTGTTTTGTTTTGTTTTTATGGGGTTTCATTGTGTAGTCTTGGCTGTTCTGGAACTTACTATGTAGATCCACCCAGCTCTGCCTCATAAGTGCTGGGACAAAAGGCATGTGTCACCACGCCCAACAAAGAAACCTTCTTAACTATCTATTTTCAGATGTTTAAATTAGCAAGTTACAAGAGAGATTAAGTTACTTTCTGTTTATTCTGTGGAAAATAACATTCCAAAACCACTGTCAAATGATGAGATTAAGAACTGTCAAGCCCAAAAATGTGGAGACAAAAAGTATCTCAGAAGTATTTAAAGCAGAATTTTCCCACTTTGTGAAACTGTTTCTGGCTCCTGTGATGCTCGTGGTACATACTGACTTTTTAAAATGTGTAGCTCTTTTATTTTCCCATTCTAAGCAAACACATGCTTGTTTGCCTACTCTTGTATTTATGTATTTTGTATTTTTTAAACGGATTATTATGGGTGCTCATTTCATGATCCATGGGTGGCAGCCAGATTGAACTCAGGTCACCAGGCTTACACAGCACCTTTACCCATCGAGCCACTCTGTCTGGTCCCGTATTCTCCTTAAATGGTTTCCGTCTTTCTGTGACCTTGAAGGTAGTCTCTGGACTGGAGTTCTTCCAGGTTTGGAAGAAGAACAGAATAGGAAAAGCAAATGGGGTGTCTGATCAAAGTGAAAATGGAAGACACACCAGACTGGAGGTGGAAAGCCCGCACAAGGTGGCAAGGTAATTTTCTAGGCCAAAGATCTACAAGTTCTTTTGAGGTGGAGGTAAGAAGTGAATTTGACAAATTCCAGAGAGCATCACAGGCCTTCAGCAGCCGTTCACACATGTCCTAAGATATTGCTCTTCACGGACAAGAAGTCCCATTTGGAGAGAAATGGCTGCTTTTCCTTTGCTGTCTTCCTGCCACATTCTGCAGGGTAACCAATGATCTGCCCCCTCACTTTTGTTTTGGTTTTGTCTGCTTCTCATTTTATTTTACGGTATGTGTTTTGCCTACATGTATGTCTGTATACCACATGTGTGCAGTACTCTCGGAGGCCAGAAGATGCTATAGGAACCCCTGAGAGCAGAAATACAGACAATTGTGAACCTCCATAAGGTACTGGGAATTGAACCTGGGCCCTCTGGAAGAGCAGCCAGTGTTCTTACCTGCTGAGTCCTATCTCCTGCCCCCCTGGGCTGCTCCGAATGTCTGTATTTTTCAATCAACGCCTACAGTGAATTTTCACACTATTAGTAGGACCCGCTTCTCCCAAGCTTCTTGCTCATTAATAACTTTGCGAGGCATTGAGCACACCATGGCTTCCAATCCCATCCTTCAGCCAAGGCAACAAAAGCCTTGCAGTCATTGGTGCTCTTGTCTCGAAGCCTCGGTGCCAGTTGGGTAAAGAAGCAGCCACCTGCCCAGGCTCTGTCAGTTCCTTTTCTGTGAATGCACAGGTGCCAGAGAAGAGAAAAGACCTCATTCACTTATCCTCTTCAGAGAGCTGGCTGTATGTTAAGTTTGAGCTGCAGAGCAAGCCTCCTCCATAGCTACAGACTGCAGAAAAGTGAAGGACAGACCTTCCACTCACAGGACACCCATGCAAACATCTCGGTATTTCCATGAGAAATTTCCCCTTGGAGCTCTATGCAGGCTAGAGCTGATTTATGGCATTTTTTAATCCAGAAAAATTGGCCTAACTGTTGCAGACACTTACTAGGCCACTGTAAATGCAACATAAGAAGAAGGGTCTTTTTTGATTTTTTTTTTTTTTTTTTTTTTTTTTTTACCCCAAAACAAGAGCGGCTGCAATTGGAACCTGAGGGTTTTCCTAAGGGAGGATTCTCGGCACTCACTTCAACTTGATTATAGAAAACGGCATTGTGAAGCATCACGTGGGCTTCATTATGGTCATTCAGATCACAGTCCAGCTGTTTTTTTATGGAGATATAACGTGATGTAAATTGGATTTCTCTATAGGCATTTTAGATTACGCCGTATTTCCTGGAGTGATAGAATGAGTCACAAATTGATAGAAATTATCCTTATGGAGTCTACTAATAATAATTATGAGAAATATTTTTGTCCTAACTGGCACATTTCATTGACTATAGGCAAATAAAGCCTTTATTTAAAATTTCAGGAACTGACCTTCCCTAATGGCAGGACGTGTTATTGTCTCCGCCATCATTTTCAGGACCATTCAACTTCATGGCGGAGAACTGAAGAATGTGCAGGGGCGCTGGAGACGTGGCTCAGTAGTCACGCACTTGCTGCTCTTGCAGAGGACCCAGCTCAGCTTCCAGCACACACAGGGCAGCTCACAGTCACCCGGGACTCCAGTTCCAAGGGTCTGCACACTCCCTTCTGGCTTCCTTGGGCATGCACACATGCATACACAGACAATTTTCTTTAAAGAACGTGAAGGAAAAGTGTACTAATGTATAGAAAGATGGTTCATTTCAAAAGCTTTGGGGGAAAGGGAAACTTTTAAAGCTCTTTTTAATAAGATATACATCAAAGTATATCCATTGCAGCATTATCTAAAAATTGGAAACACTGCATACACGCAACTAACTGAGTGCCAGTTAAGCACAGTACAGACATCTATGCTACTATTAAAAATGATGATGTAGGTTTGCAGCTGTCCATGTGAAAATATATCCCATAGGAAAAGGGAGTTATAAAGCTGCATACGATGAGCAAAATCAACATGATTGAATCTAAACTCTCACATGGTGTGTATGAAATGTAAATAATGGGGCTTTTCTTCTGGTCCAAATATGGAAATATGAATGAGCTATTTCAATTCCTGGGTTATCTTTTTAATTACCTGTTTGTTTTACCAGACATGCTGGAGATCAAACAACTGCCAGGCAAGCGTTCTCCCCAGCAGGGTAAGAACCTCAGCTCTTACCTGATTTTAAGAACAAGGCACACATATTATCTCACACCCAGAATCAACAGTTTTAGTATTTTTTGTTTTTTAAAAAAAAATCTCTTTACATCTGAAGGGTAGAGTCAAGGATTGTGATGTAAAGGGGAACTAGAGGGTTCCCTTATCCAACTCCTACTCCCCTTCACCACCCCCCCTCCAAGAAACATTCTTCTGGATGGACTAGCAGATGGCCACTTGTCATTAATAGGGAACTCAGTGCTTCCCAAGTTCACAGCAATTCTGACAACATTTCATTTGGATGGATAACTGTGTTAGCAACATTCCACTGAGAAACAGAATCGAATTTGGAGAAGTGCAGAATACTCTGGCACACTATGGGTGTGATGATCCCCAAAGAATGGCCACACGCTCATCGCAAAGTGGTCTGTCTGAGACGAAGAGAATGATACAAGTTCTTCACAAAAGGAATGAGGGACAATTGCAGGTGAAAACACGATAACAGGGCATTTACAGGGATGGCTGTGTTCATCTTGTAGTGGGGGCTAGTGAGAAGTTTTCCCAGCATTCCGTGGGATCTCTCTCCCTCTCTCTGTCTGTGCTGTCTATCTGCCTGCCTCTTTCTCTCTCTCTCTCCCCTCTCTCTGTGTGTCTGTGTGTGTGCACATGCTCAGGAGCCTGTGTGTGGGATTGTTGAGACCAGAGGTTACTACTGGCCGCCTTCCTCTGTTACTTTCCACCCCTTTTTTCGAGACAGTGTCTAGCACTGAGCCTGGAGCCTCCCCCTTGTTAGACTGGCTGGCCGGTAGGTCTCAGGACCTTCCCGTCTCTGCTTCACAGCATTGGGTTTATAGGATATATGCCATGGGGTCCAGCTTGTTACATGGGAATAGGGATGTGAGCTTGGGTCCTCATATTTGAGCAGTGAGTATGCTGCCCGCTGAGCTGTCTTTCCCAGCCTGCCATGTGATTCTTTTATTCTGTTTTGTCTATTGTGTCAACAGCTCCCAGGGCCTTCACTGTACTGTTTCCCGTCCTAAAATTTTAATTTTCACAAATTAAAGTTGAGGCTGAGTTATTATTTTAATCGATCGATATGCAAAATGGATAAGGCACAATTAAAAACAAAGAAAGTGGGAAGTAGTCTTGACCACACTGGCAACAGGACAAGACTCTCTGAACAGGACACCGACAGCACAGAAAATAAGAAACAGCAGTCAATCAACAGGAGCTCATGAAACTGAAAACGCTTCTGTATGGCAAAGGCCACCATCACACAGAGAGTGGCAGGCTGCAGAATGGGAAGATCTTTACAGCTACACATCCAATGGAGGCTGAATATCTAAAATATATAAAGAACTAAAAAAAAAAAATTTTGGACATCAAGAAAACAAATAATCCAGTTTTAAAATGGGGGGCAGCACTAAACAGAGAGTTCTCAAAAGATGAAACACAAGCGGCTGAGAAGTAGCTAAAGAAATGTTCACCGTCCCAGTCATCAGGGAGATGCAGAGCAAAACTTATTCCATGATCCATGCAGCTCAGGCTGGCAGAGATATGTAGGAAGAGGAACAGTCACCCACTGCTGGGGGGAGTGCAAACTTGTACAGGTAGTGTGACAGTTCCTCAGGAAGCTGGAAATAGATTGACCCCAATATCCAGCTATACAACTCTTGGGCATATAGCTAAGAGGGGTCTACATCTCACAACAAAGATATCTGCTCATCCATGGTCATTGCCTCTCTTTTTACAATTGCCAGAATTTGGAAGCAGCCTAGATGTCCATCAACAGATGAACAGATAAGGAAAATATGGTACATTTACACAATGGAATATTATTCAGCTGTTAAAAGCGAAATCATGTAGTTAACAGGCAAGTGGATGCAACTAGGAAAACAAATCATCCCGAGTGAAGTAATCCTAACCCTTACCCCAAAAGACAAATATGGTATGTATTCTCTTATATGTAGATGTTAGCTTTTAAGCCTTCAATAGGCATGCTCCTATTTGTATAACCACAGAGATTATGGGGAAGGGGAAGATCTCCCAAGGAAGTAAAATAGAATATATACAGTCATAGAGAGGCATGGGGGAAACTGGAATAGAAGGATTAAATAGAAAGGGTAGGGAAGAGGGGGTAAAGCAGAGAATACAGAGAAGGACAACTAACACTAAGGGCCATTTGAGGGGTCATATAGCATCCTACTACAGTAGAAGCTTCTTAAAATATAGAAAGAACACCAAATAGTGGGGTTGACAACACCCCAACTAGACATCTCTTGCCACCAAGTATAACTTGCAGTGCCAGAATTGGGTTACATCTAAGTTGTTGGCCACAAGGGCCCCATGGAAATCCTCAAACAACCCAGGCTATTGCCAAGGCTATCGGTTGTTCTCCACAAACTGATGGTAAGACCCTATTGATGAAGACAACAATTACATATTTAACTCATGGTGAAGTGAAGCTAGCGCCTAACTAGAGCCTTCACCCCCAATGACTAGTGTTCATGATACCAGAAAGCACTTTGCATGTGACCAGAGGAGAAAGAAACACCAACCCAGCTACGAACCCTTCAATCTGCAATGGTGCCCTGCCTGCATGATACACTGGTGCAATAGTGGCACAAAAGTTGTAGGAGTAACCAACCACAATTTGATCAGATTTAAGGCCTGCTCCGTGAGATGGAACTCATGGCCAACACTGCTAGATGGCCAAGGACCTGGTACTAGATACCCAAGAGATAATCAAATACTATTGTTCTGCTAAAGGAACATAATAATAAAATGGCTCCTAATGACATTCTGACGTACCCATAGCCACCATCAGAAAAGCTTCCTCCTGAAGTAGATGGGACCTTAAACAGAGGCTCACTGCTGGACAAAGTGCAGAGAGTTAGAGACTTTGGAACACTCAGAACTAAATGATATGGCTTTCATTAAACTCCATCAGGGCTCGGGGAACTCTGCAGAAAATGAGACAGAAAGCTTCTAAAAGCCAGTGGGGATGGAAGACACCATGAAACAGTGTCTGCCAGACACAACAGGACTAACACATGTATGGACTTAAAGACTGTGGCAGCATGCACAGGGCCTGCACAGGTCCAAGCCAGATGGGGTTCCTGTGCTCAGGGGGGAAGTGGACGTAAGCCCCTGTCCCTAAACAAAAAGCTGTCTCCAATTGACAGCAGCTTGCAAAGGAAAAAGATAATTTTCTCTAATAGAGTCTCAATGAGTATACAAACCGCATTTAAGAGTAGGCCCCATGTCCAGCAGTGGATGACCAAAACAAAATGAACTCAATGGTATTTTTGGAGATTTTTTTTTCTCACAATGCTTTGTTTGGACATTTTGTTTACCTTACTGGCCTTTGCTTAACTATTATAGTTTCTAATTTTGCTTTTATGGAGTGTGTGTGTGTGTGTGTGTGTGTGTGTGTGTGTGCTTCTTTTTTTTTTCTTTATGTCTTTTTGAAAAATTCTGTTTTGTTTGTTTTTAATGTGCCTGTTTGTTTTCTACAGAGAGAGAAAGAAGGCATAGATTCCATGGGTGGGGAGGTGGGGAGAATCTCGAAGAAGATGCGGGCAGGGAAACTGCAACAAGAATATATTGAATGAAAAATATTTTCAGTAAAAAAAAAAAAAAAAAAAGAATTTGTGTGCCAGGGATGACCAATAAATGTGATGTACCAGGCACCTGGGATCAGTATCAGCCCCCAAGAAGAGACAGCTCTGCACTGTTACTTGGTAGAAACAGGGAGGAGTGGAGTAGTCAGTCTTACTTAGAAGTGAGCAGGCAGAGGCCCCAGGTGACATCTGGCTCCAGGAGGGGGAGCCTCCCATTGTTTCATAGTTCCCTTTTCTTATATCAAAATCTGTTTCTGTATCTCTCCAGTCCATCGGCCCTGTAACCCAGAGTACGCTTAATCCCTGTTCCAAATGAAAGATAAAAGCAGCATGCTACCCTTGAAATATTAAGCCACAGTAATTTTCATTCCCCATAAGTGATGGTGCCCTATGACCCCTCTCTCTGTGAATCAATGGGTTCCACCACTCCCGGGGAAGGCTGAATACATAACTAGAACAAAGCCATTACTCGGCTTAGAGTGTCAAACTAAATTTCTTAAGTTCACAGCAAGATAATTCCAGGCTTTGTTAAAAGAAAAAGGGTTTTGCCTAAATCCAAAAAGTTTTCTTTTTCAACCTCTTCGAAGCTATGCCAGGGGTTCAGGGCACAGGTTTACTGTAAGGCTGAGGTCTTGGAATGGCTTGTGTGAATTTCGGAAAGTCCATCAAGACTTCCTGAGGGCTATGTGCTCTCCTGCGATGCTAAGGAGAGAGGTTTTAAGATTGCCAACTTTACATATTCTTTCCTGAAATTATCTACATCTAAGATTTGTTGGGATGTACTGGCTCTCCTCTGTCACCTCAGTCTTCCTCTTCCAACAATTCCTTTTCTAATTTCGTACAAAAGAAAGTCATACACCCCACCACTTGAATTCCTACAGTGGAGCATGGCCCCAGGTGACAAAAACCTCCAGGGCACTGAATGTCTGGCTGTTTGAAGAACCGCATATCCCTGGGGAGGAGTGCCAGGCGGGTTCACAGAAGACAGTAAGGCAGCATCCATTCATCTTTGTTTCTACATACTGGAATTCACATGGGACATGGCTGCCATGGAGTACTTGAGCTGAAAAGCTAAATCAAGGTTTCTCCTAACAGAGAGGCATGGCTCGTTAGCACGGCAGCAGACCCGACTCTGTGGGTGAGGCTCAATGTGAACACATTCCACTGAATGCTTTCATTCAGTGAAAATTGACTTAGGAAATCTGTGTGTTCTCAGGTTCCAACAAAAAAGAAATTTAAAGCACACACACACGATATAAAATATACCATGGGAGATATCTTTTGCAGCTATGGAAACCTCGTGACAAAAAGCTGACTTGGTGGATATGGAAGTTTCCAGAATTCTTTAAAGAGTTCAAAGGAAGAGAAGGTTTGCTAAGAAGCAGAGCAGAGGCAGGATAGGACAGAAAGATACTGTGTGGAGTAGATTTTGTCAGCTTGACACAAGCTACAGTCAGGAAGAGGGAAGGAAAAGGGAACCACAAATGAGAAAACACCTCCATCAGATTGGCCTGTGGGCATGATGTCTTCGGGGCATCTTCTTAATTAATGATTGATATGGGAGGGTCCAGCCCGCTGTGATCTGTGTACTCCAGGTAGACGGTCCTGAGTGGTAAAAGAAAGCCACCTGAGCAAGCCACGGAGAGCAAGCCGGTGAGTAGCACCCCTCCATGGTTCCTGCCTCTTCTGCTTCTGCTCCCATTCTGACTTCGCTCGTGATGGACTGTTATCAGGATGTGTAAGTGAAGGAAACTCAACCTTCTCAGATTGCTTTTGTCTTGGTATTTATCACAGTGATAGCAAACTAGGACATGAAGCTGCAGTAGGAAGGGTAGAGAGGTAAAGGGGGAGTTTAGATGGAAAGGTGGGAGCTCCCACCACCCCTCACCATAGGAAACTAAACAGTCAAGAAGCCAATACGCAGTGAAAATGTGGCAATCATCAGCTTCATTTGGAGGAATCAAGAGTATGGGGAATTGTTTCTTGACTGAACGGAATATCGCCAGCCTTGTAGCCTCCCCTGGAATCCTCCCCATGGAATCACCACAGGGTGGAAGAGACTGAAGCCAAACGTTAGGCAGGAAAAGTGCTAAGAGATCACCCAAGCCTGACTCCACTCGGCTGCCAGGCCTGATGTCACACAGCTGACCTGTGGCATGGCAGAACTTTCCAAGGCCAAAGAAACTGAGAATTATGAATGGTGACTCTTTAGGGGGAAATGACAGCCAGACTTTCAGGGTTTCTTATCTTCTGATTCAGGAGGAAAAGAGCCCTAGGCCTGGAGGATAGTTTTAAACCAAGAGATTCCTTATTGCAAAGTGCTAAGTTTTGGTTGTTTTTGGATCAAACTTAAAAATTCTCTGAAAAATCAAGTGTTTTCCTCTGCAGACTGAAGGTTGACTATTAATCTTAGTTCTTGGACCAAGACACATTGATATGGCTTATTTACTTAAATTTAAATTTACTTTTAATATGCTTTTGATTTTCAAAGCTAGATTTAGTTCAGAACTCACCTTCCCAGTGTTAATAGTATGAAATGTTCTAAGTATGATTTTCCACAAGCTCCCTCCATCTTCCCTGAGATCTGAATTTTAGCATTACTGCATTAATAATCTATTTCTTCATAATAAATTATCTCAAAACTTAGTGACTTGGAAATCTGCATTTTTTTTCTCCTCCATGGTGTCTGGGGCTCAGAAACCTATATGTATCTCTGCCAGGAATCTGCTACCTCAGGGTCTCCCAGAAGGCTGCACTCCAGTCGTCTTAAGGTTGGACCAAAAGGTACTATGCTTCCAAACTCCCTCACATCACTGTTGACAGCTGCTGTCGCCATGGTTATTGCTTGTGACATGGTTTCATGCAGCCAAGATTGGCCTTGAAAATGATTCTCCTGCCTTCTCCTTTCACCAAGTGCTGGGGTTACAGGCATGTATCACCATACCCAGTAAGTCACTAAATTCGGGAGTCTCAATTTGGGAGCCATCTCTGTAACTGACTACATAAATCGGTGTCCAACTTTCTTTTAGCTTGGTTCTTTAACCAAAGAAATACAGAGAGGTGCCTAGGAAAAAATCATAAGGAAGGACTGGAGTGTTGTTTTGTATTAAATTCTTACTATCCTGCTTGTGCGAAATGCCACCAGGATCATGACGGCAATGTTAACTCTTGATATTTTTCTGATTTGGCTTTCTGCTTTCTCTTATTTATCACCAGATGTGCAAAAGAACTAAGCTCTGGCTTCTCATGAGCGGAGTGTAATTCTATCTCTAAGGTCTGTCCAAGGCCAGGGACTTCGGTTCTATCCAGTACTAGAATATTATCTGTTGATTTCTGAATAAAATAAATTTACTTATCTGCTGCTAAGAAAAGATAAATTTGTCCTTGCATGGGAGAAGAGACATCACAATCACGAAGGTGGTTTTCCCCAGGTAAGACTTATCCATTGTACTCCAGATGTGCTAACCCCTGTGATTTCCACAAATGCTGGAAGCTTGACTGATATTTAACAAATAGCTCCTGATTTGTAGTGCTTGGCAATTTTGAAATACTCCACCATGGCTGAATTAGCATTATCAAGTCACTGAAAAAGTGTACACAGATCTTCTCTTGCAAGACAAGAGACAACCTAAGAATAGCTTGGAGATCTGCCCCTTTGTCAGCTCAGCTCAGGACTCCAGGAGCTTGTTGGAGTATGGTGAAGTACTTAAGGACTTTAAAGGTGATGGGTGCCACGTATGACCTTTGAACTGCAGCAGAGGCTTTACCTTCAGCAGACCTGTGGCATTTCCCCAGTAGCAGGTCATCCTCTTGCTTCAAGGTAGTCATGAATTCTTTCAGATACTTGGGGGATATTACGAACTATCAATGCCTGGGTTTGAGCCCTAGAGATCATCATTCAAGTATCAGCGCTTGGGAATATTAGAAAGCAGATGGTTTTTAATGGGCAACTGTGATGGTTTGAATAGAGACGCCCCGCCCCCCACATAGGTTCATATATTTAAATGGTCCATCTTTAGGGAATGGCATCACTTGACAGTCATTATGTGTGGCCTTGTTGGAGGAAGTGTCACTGGGGGTGGCCTTTGGGATTTCAAATGCTCAAGCCAGGCCCAGTGCCTCTATCTGTCTGCTGTCTTCAGAGCCAGATGTAGAACTCTCGGCTACTCTCCAGCACCATGTCTGCCTGCATGCTGCCATGCTCCCTGCCAGGATGAGAACGGACTAACCCTCTGAGACTGTAAGCAAGCCCCAATTAAACGCTTTTCTATATAAGTGTTACTGTGATCACTGTGTCTCTTCACAGCAATAGAATATTGACTAAGGCAGCAATGAAATAAAAATATCTCCTACTTACGGAATTGGTGAGTGGTGATGGTATTTTCACTCTCGGCCTAATGAAGGAAAGCAAACCTATGTGGCCAATCTCAAAAGGAGAGGGGAGAGACTAGGCTGGACCAATCCCACTACTGAAAGGTCAAACTGAGCGAAAGTGTACTCTGCTTCCTGCATTGGCCCAGAAAAGATTTGTAGTTTTTGAACCCTTAAAAAGCGCTAGTAGTTCTTCCTCCTCCTCCTCCTCCTCTTTCTCCTCCTCCTCCTCCTCCTGTAGCAAACATTTGGAAGAAGTTTTTGTTATTTTGGTTTTTGTTCAAACGCAAAATGGCGTTTGGATTGGGTTTGTGTTCCCGCCCCAGGTGTGGTAGATGTTTATGGGCTGGATTTGAAATGCTTGATGCGGTGGCTATAATTTGGTTTGGTGCAGTAGTTCTGGCACCTGTAGCTTGTTCTTGGGATTCTGTGCTGCTTAGGTTTATGGGAACTTTTGTTTAGAGTATAAAAGGTTTGAAACCCCAAGAGCTGGGGTGAGTGTTGGTTGGTGGTTTGTTGGTTGGTTTGTCTGACGTTAGCGTGTTGATTCTTACTTAAAAGAACAAAGGTTGGCAAGACAGAGTTTACAGATTGTGCACTCAGACACTGGTCTGACTCACTGTCAGCTAGTCCTCTTCAAGCTCAGGACAGCCTAAAAAAGGCTGTGAAGATTTCTACCTTACTCTCATTCTATATCAAGGCCGCCTGCAAAAGCAGTGAAAATTTCTATTTTTCCTTTCTCTTTTCCTAAATCAAGGGTTAGACATTTTAGCTAACAACTTCATCCTCCTCCTCCTGCCCCCCCTCACCCCTACTTTCTCCTTTCTCCTCCTTGTTTTCCTCCTATATCCCAGACTGGGCTTCAACTCTACATCCTCCTGCCTCCAGCTCCAAGCGCTGAAATTACAGATGTGTGTGATTCTCCCTTTAGTTGAGTGTGGGACATGCTGAGTTTCTAAGAAAGCTGTTGTAGATAACTTAATTTCTGCTGTATTTTGAACTGAGGTAGGCTGGTATTACTCATTGTGACATCTAGTTCAAGTTTCTCTATCTGTATTAGATTTACATCTCTTTTCTTTTAACTAGAGGAAAGCAAAAATACACCACACACACACCCTACTCCACAGCTTGTGCAGTTGGATTTCCCCTGTTTGGGGGAAATAAAAGTACATCCCAACTGCAATGGATAAGCCAAGCCCTGGGAAAACCACCTCGTGATCATTTTGTATTTTTGTAGCATTAACTTAATCCCTGAAATAAAGTGTGTTTAGAAGTTTACCAACTGATAAAATTGCTACTTCACTATTGAATCACTTTTGTGTAAAATATTTCACACAACAATCCACATGTCAGCCCCCAAGTCCACAGCTGATACAATTAGGACCCTAAGGATCTGCTCAGTGCTGCCTGTGATCAGCCAAGCAGAAGGGCAGTATGGGACAGAGAAGACACGGTACAGATCTGACTCAGTGTCCTGACAAGGGCACAGGCCAAGGTGACTTTGGTTCCATTGGTTTTATTATTTTTAAAAAGTGTCATGAAACTGAAACCTCAGGGGTATCAATGAACTGAAATTTCATAGGTTCTTTCCCTTAGTTGAGTGGGTACTGACAAATTCAGAAGATAAGATTTTTTTTTTTTTTTGAATTTCTATCCCTTCTAGATAGGAAGAAACAAGTGAGTTTGAACTCAGGTATCATTCTTGTGACAACAGTGACCTCCTGGAAGGTTCAGAGAGCCCAGTGACATACTTGGGCATGGGAGGAAGTAAGAAGACATATGTCCATGTTCAATCTTTCCCCAAGATTCTTACTTAAGACCAGTGTTCCCCTCGAATCTTATTAGGTACTTCTGAAGTGAGAGGATCCGAGAGATTCCGCGTCCTGTCACTTTCTGCTATGAAGCATCCAGTCAAGGCAGTACTGGCTCTGAAAACAATTCAACCACAAAAGGATACCTGTGAGTCTCTAGTAAGCAGCTTCAATTCAGGCTGTGTCTTTATAATGGTCAAACTACCATGAGTGGATTGATCTAAACATCTGATCTGTTTAATGAAACTTCATATTTAATGCTGTTTCAGCTAAGGCAAGAAGAATTGCTTTTGATGCTTTTACTTTTCAGACAGCTCATCAGACACAGCCTATAATGTAAGAGAAACCATGGCCTTCCTTTCTTATACCTCCTTAGATTTTGAAGATGGTGGTTTCTCTTTAAGCCATATGACACCACGGTATGATCTGAAAAGTAATTGAGTACTTTAGGAGTTAATCCAGCATAGACTTTGAAGCAGAAGCAACCCCATCACTAATAGCTACTTGGCAGAACGATCCTTCCTCCTGGCTCTTCAAATTGGATGTAGTAATTGCTCTGGAATTTAAAACTCATCTGGGGAATTCCTTGTTTCACATTTAGGGCACAAATAGCTAATGGCTTGGCCATGCTGTGTGTGTGAGTGTGTGCCTATGTACACGCCCAGCTTGGGTGGCAGTGGCCTGGTAATCACTGGATGCATAAATATGGCTTCTTCTCACTGCAAAGATCTGAAAAATCTTTTAATTAACCAGGTTGTAAGGATCAAAAGCAGGAAATCAGTCACCTGTTGGCACATGTGTCTGTGGGGAGGAGTCCTCCATAGAAGCATTTCTCAGATGGGTGCTCTGTGCACCCATTGTGCTCCAGCTGCAGAGATGCCCACCTTCATGTTAGTTTGGGAGTGCCATCACCATTAATAAAACAGTGTGGGGCTTGTTTCTTCAGAGCAATGATTTAATCTCCTATGAAACTGAATCGCTTTCTCTCACCCGGCTCTCTTTATGCCTGTTATCTTGATTAGATCAGTCTGCAATGCTCCCCACTGCCAAATGTACTACATTTCCTGAGAGTGGGGATGTACATCAAGACTTCCGCTTCCTCCTGTCCTCCCTAAATGTTTAGTTCTATGTAATAGCACCTATATACAAATAAGTCTGGGAATTAACTTTTATAATGGTCGCTTTTGGCTTATTCTAGTAATTTTTACTATCTCTCCTCAGTAACTGGGGATGTTTGGTCTCGTTGGAATTTCTGCTGTCAGGAGCTACTCATCAGTCAACATAAACCCACAAACGGTCAAACATTCCTACATCTTAATTGCTTGAAATACCGAAAGAAATTGAGTCACTAAACTAGTCCTGAACTAGGGATGAGTCTCTGATTTGGTGATAATTCAAAGGATCAGTGAAGAAAAAGCGTTACTGCTTACTTACGGAAATAAGAAGCCAGAAAGCAGAGGCCTTGCTCTCAGCTAGCTGGAGTTTAGCTAGAGAGGACTAATGAACAGGAGACAGCAATGTCCTGTGTCCCAACAGTGCTCTGTAAGCTCAGAGTCAAATGCGAGCCCAAGGATGAGTTAGGGAGTCAATAGTTGAGGAATGAGGTTGACTGAATCAGATTAAAGGAGAAGGTTTGGGATGGCAGAAGGGAATATACAGACATTCCCAGTGAGGCCTGACCAGGCAAAGCCATGTCTGAGTAGGGGTAACCAGTGTGCTCAGGGAGACAGCCGTCTTGCCGAGGGCAGGTGGTAAGACACATGTAAACTTAATAGGTACAGGTCAAATTACTGGGAGCATTTAAGGCCACACAGAGAAGCTTGGAGTTAATGTGACAGAGGACCAGGAGCAGCTGGGGGATTTTGACAGAGGGAGTGACTTTATTACAGTGGTATTTCCAGACTCCGTTTGGAGGATGAAGAATGACCCAGCACCAGGCTGTTCACTATTGGCGAGGTGAAACAGAGCTTTCAGCTGTGGTGAGAACTGTGGGGGAGGGGTAAGAGATGCTCCAAGGAAAGTCTAGTCAGTCTTGGTGCCTGGCTAGGTATGGTTGGGGGGGGCAGTAAGGACAGAGTACAGAGGGAGGAGTCAAAGACAGAACAGTGGAGCTGAAGAAGAATCTGTCTTTGCAGACGATGAGTTTGAATGACAGTGTGCAGTGAGGGAGGAACTGTAGAAGACCTGTTTCAAGAAATACTGCAAACCACTTTTTAAAGCCAAGAGTACCTCTGGTCTCAGTAACCAGGACAGCAGTGTTGGGCTCACGTGCTGTGAAGCTGATGGTCCAAGGTAAGATGTGAGGAGTTAAGTCTACCCAGAGGCATCCTTTGGTGTCTTACTTTACCCGAAACTCCGCCCCAGCAGCAAGTGATGCCAGACTGCAACCATGGCAGGGCCTGGAAGCCTAGCTAGTTAGAATGTCTCAAAATACAAAGTTAAAAGAGGACTGGGGTTAGCCTAAGGGTAGAGCACTTGTCTAGCATGTAAGAGGCACTAGGTTCAATCCCCAGTACCCCCACCCCCCAAATCAGAAACTTCCTGCCCAAAAGTTCCATCCTGGTGTGTTTTAAGATGTTTCTATGGCAGGAAGCTGGCTATGAGGTCACAGCCGTAAAACAGTCCAAGAGGATGCCGAGCACCAAAGACCAAACCCGGGCTTGACAGCATCAGGATGCCGAGCACCAAAGACCAAACCTGGGCTTGACAGCATCAGGATGCTGAGCACCAAAGACCAAACCCGGGCTTGACAGCATCAGGATGCCGAGCACCAAAGACCAAACCCGGGCTTGACAGCATCTGTAGAGCTGACTAAACTGAGTGCTCTTTTTTATTTTTTCCCTATTTTTCTTTTTCTCTTTTCTTTCTTTCCTTCTCTATTTCTTTTGCTTCTTCTTTTTAAAAATTTGGTCTTTTTGAGACAGGGTCTCACTATGTAGCTGTGATTGTCCGGAACTCATCACAAAGATGAGGCTGGCCTTAAACTCTGCCTCCCAAGTGCTGGCTAAAGGTGAGTGTCACCACACCCAGCTAGACTGAGCACTTTTTAGCAGGAAGAAATGACAGAAGAAATTGATTGACTGACATGGGTCAAATTATTGATTGACTGACATGGGAAATGAGTAAAACAGAAGATTCGAGACTGATGTCTGCTATGGGAACTGATAAGTTCTGGCTTAAGTCACTGAGAAAGAAAAGCCTGGAGGGAAAGTGAATTGAACAAAGAAGAGTACCATAAATTTAGTTTTAGACATGGTGAGAGTCAAAATAATGACCCCACTCCAAGCCGTTCAACATCTATGCCCAAAACCTGTGAATATACCACACCAAGAACATTTCACTTAATCAAACACCTAAGGGCCACATGAGTCAAGTATATAGAATCCCATTGCCTGAAAACGTCTATTAACATGTTTGGAGACAATCTAAAAGGGTCAGCACTAAACTTTGAGAGTGGGCGTCGGTGGCTTGCAAGGAAATCTTAGAACTATTAGAGACACGTTTTACAAGATTAAATTTTATTTATATTGTATGTGTGTGTGTGTGTATGTGTGTGTGTGTGTGTGTGTGTGTGTATGTGTGTGTGTGTGTATGTGTGTGTGTGTGTATGTGTGTGTGTGTGTTTGTGTGTATCTGTGTCTCTGTCTTTGTGTACCACATGCATGTCGGTGCATGCTGACCGTGGAGGTAAGAAGTGGACATCAGAACTCCTGGATCTGAAGTAATAGCTGGTTTTGAGCTGCCTTATGTAAGTTCTAGGAACTGAACTTGGGTCCTGTGGGAGAGGAGAGTGCTCCGAAGCATCTCACCAGCCTCAAGAGAGAAAATTTTAAAGTAACTCTAACTTATCAATGGTTCTTGATGTAGCAAGAGACTACATAGTATGATGGTAAGCAAGAGCAGAAATGGTTTTGAGGTTTAAAAAAAGGTTCTAGGGGACAAGGAGAGGACTCAGCAGCTCACGGTGGCAGAGGAACCCTTGTTAGGTCCCAGCACCCATGTAGGACACCTTACAATCGCCTGTAACTCCAGATGAAGGGTACCAGTCATCTCTGGCCTCTTCAGCTGCCTCAACTCACACACACTGTGAGAGCTAAAATTATGTTGAAAGTTTTAATTATTGTGCCTAAGAGATCTATAAAACAAAAATGCCTCTAACCTGTAAGCACCACTTGCCCAAGGACAGATAATTTCCTGAAATGCTGGAGGATATTGTTCATGTAGGATAACAAGCCGCATGTTTTCACTTCTATAAACAAGTTTGGTTGACCCAACTGCACAGGATGTGCTTGATCACACATGGGTACGAGGTACATAGGCAGGAAGCATCTCAAAATGTATGCTTGCCCCTGATTGGACAAAGATGGGAAGTACGTCACCTTATGAGGTTTCTCTTTATAGGGCAACTTATACTATACGTATACAACTTATTCTCTGACTAATTTAACTCATGTCCATTCTCTGGAAATCCTTGGAATGGACTTGGCCAGTGGCCATTGTCTTGGCTAGTATTTGATAAAGCTTGCTTTAAATTTGGCTCAAAGACTGTGGTAATGATCTTATTCTTGCCCAGTGGGATTGACAGTACGCACTTCCACACAGATATAGACACATAAAAAACATAATTAAAAAAGAATAAATATCGCTAAAGATTTGGATTCTGAATATTAACGATACTGTATTAGTCAACTTCCATTACTACAAGAAATGCTGAGGCAGGCAATTCGTAAAGAAAGGAGATTTGTTTAGGGTAACGATGAAGCATGCGTGAAGCCGATGAGCGATTACAACTTGAACCAGGAGCACGAAGGGTCAAGTAGGACCAAACTCAGGCCTTGTACAACTCTCTTCAGAAAAATACTAAGGAATCCAACAAGAAGTGCCTACCAAAGGGATGTCCACTAACCTAAAGACCTCCCCTAGGCCCCCCCTGCTAAGGTTCCGCCATTGCCCTGTGGACCATGCCTTCTCTTACAATGGGCTCTTTGGAGACACTCAACCACACAGCCAACCCACAGCAAATTCAATAATCAACGTGTTTTGTTTGTATTTCTTTCTTATATGTGTGCAACAGTCTAATGGTAGTGTTTCAATAATTAGGAAATGAAATGTTTAAGTGAGAAATATCACATTAGCCTAACTAACGCAGTTTTTATTCCCACCATTTTAAAACAATGATGAGTTTACAATTGAATGATGTCATAAGCTTGACGGTCTTTGAGGATGTGGGGAAGGGGAAGGCTATACAGAGAGAATGGATCCTAAAATGAACAGCCAATCCAGAGGGGAGCGTTTAAGAAATAGTATTGCCAAGCAATGTGACAATGTCTATCTAGAGTCATTCAAACGCATTTAGATTCCTTTACCTCATTGATGGCAGTTTGTCCCGAAGTTATCAGCAGAGAAAGCGTATTAGTTAATGGAGATTACGTCTATAAGGAAGCGAGGCAGGCACGGAGAATATTTCAGAAGCCGGGCTCTGAATTCCAAGTTCCAGCCCTTTGACACTGGCCATCACAGCAGGCTCCGTGCCAAACTAGAAACACAGTCCGTCACTATTCAAAATTCAGTAGTGGCTCTGGTGAGCTTTGGAATTCTAAACGTCTTTTTCCCTCTCCAAAAGGGTGTGCAGAACATCCCATCTTCTCCATGCAATGTCATATTTCTACTTACCAAGAGGGGAAAGGTAGCTGGGTCACCGTGATATCATCTAATGCAATGCCCTGCTGTTGGACAGTTTCTGGCAGAGTCATTCATGGGCTTCTTTGACGGAGTGCAACACCTTATAAAGAAAGAGTTGTCTGAAGCTACTTTCCATCAAAGGCCATGGAGATGGAGGGCACTGAGAATTTCATAGACACTCTAGAACTACACAATCTTGAAAAGGGCATATTTTCTTTTATAACAGGGAGAGAGAAAGAGAGAAAGAGAGAGAGAGTTGGGGGGGAATTTAAGTACTTCCAAATAACCAAATATCCGTTATTTTTGTACATCACTAGTATACTTTTTACATATCGCTGAGCTAACACACTATTAACAAGAATAAAAGACAAGATAAACATTGAACAGAATTACCAAAGAAACTTCAATAAAAATATATCTTTACATACAAAATTATAGTAGCTGTGTGGGCTACCGAATGGGGCTTTGAATGATTGCTTCATTTAGTCTGAATTTTGTGAGGCATGATAATGTGGTTTTGGAACCATAATAGATAAAATACATGATTTGAACATTGTTGTTAAGGGAATAAAGCCATGGATATAATTTATTAAAAAATACAGAAGAATCACAAACTAAGTATAAAATAATTTATAGAAATTATAAATACATGCTCAATCAAGAGGTCTGATCTAAGCAAATGGTGCTTGCAGCAGAAATCCCTGACCATAACAATACACTTGCTCTCATATTTTTCACACCAGAAGTAAATTTGTTGTGATAGTTGTCACAAAAACAAAGTGGAATGTCATGGGACTTTTTAATAACGTCTTAATTCCTTAAACCAAAAGATTTCCACACATAATGGGTTTTACTCTACTCTGGAAATTGCGTATAATTATCACTCCCTTGGGATAAACTGGCGAAATCCTAGCCAAGGTGTAGCATTGTTGAATATTATTTTGTAGCTCCCTGAGGCCTGTGTTCTAGACAGCGAGTCCTCCCACCCTTGCGTTCAGGATGTTTTCTAAAACTTCCCATCTTGTTAGCAGGTGACTGTCTAGTTATAGTCTGATTTTGTACAATAATGACTTCTCAGGCTAATTAAATTCTGATTTATTTTTATGCAAAATGGCCCTAGGTATAATTTTGTCATTTGCATTTCTGAATCATTTTCCTTGATTATGTATTTTGACATACCTATGTGGATACGTGTGTGTGTGTGTGTGAGAGAGAGACAGAGAGACAGAGAGACAGAGAGACAGAGAGAGAGAGAGAGACCGCCTCTCCCCTCCACCCATGTAGTTGTAGCAGGAAAAGCAATGGTGGGGCAACATGATCTTCAAACTTCCTCTCCAAACTACCATAAACTCTCCAGAAAGGGGCCCATGACTTAAGATGGGCCATCCAGTCCTTTCTCTGAACATTTGAAATTGGAAGAAGGGGAGGGAGGGACAGAGAAGGGGGTTAGGAGGGAGGGAAATCATTCTCCCTCCAAGCAGCCAGGCCTACCAAGTGCACACTCTGAGAGCTATTGAAGACCCTATCTCTGGCCCATAAACTTGGAGTCAGAGAGAGAAGCAAGAGAAAAAGCAGATGCAGAGATGAGAAATGGGCAGAGTTCTGGCAGTATCCAAGAGCATGAGTCTAGTCCCATCCTCAAATCCCAAACAGATCTATGCCTTTGGGTTCTGTGAGATTCCACGCATTCAAAAATAGTACTTCAAACAATTAATACGGCACAGGTGTGGGGGGGGGAAAGCAGGGCAAAATAGCTGGTACTTGGCCTGCCACTGTTACTCTGAACATAATCCTCTGGCGATGAAGCATGACATTCTGAGACGTCCCTGGGGGTTGAGCAAGGTTCATTGAGGCGGTGAGTAGGTACTAGGGAGTTTCACAGTAAAGGAACGAAGTGTTCCAAGTCCAAACAACCAGAGTCATCACAAAGGAGCAAGTATCAGCTCTGTCTGGATCTTTCCAAGAAGTGTTGTCTCACTGAAGCTAGTTTAAACAGTTCCTATACAAACTGAAGACAAGTCCCAAAGAATATGACTTATGCTGCATGCAATTCATCATCTGTTTTACTGGCCAGTTTTGATGGTAACTTCATAAAGCCTTGTAGGCTGGAAGAAACCCGAAAGTAATTTCATGTGCGTTCCCACCACAATTTACTTTCCATCCTAATAATTTATCAAAAGGTGGGGAGGGGGGGATCTGTTTTCCCACTCAGTGATACAACATAATAAGCAAATTTTCATGTTACAATTTAATATTTGTTTATTGTGGGAAAAATTTAAAATTTTTGTATTTATTTTATTTTGTATTTAAAAATTTTATTTTCTACTGATTGTATCCAATCAAAATAAGTTAAAAAAAATAGTTAATGCAACCGTGTCTGTATATAACCTGACTTTATGCATTTGTATAACCTCTAGGTTTTGCAAGAATAATTGAATACAGAAACCATCATTGTTTATTTATTTAGTTAGTTAGTCAGTTTGTTTGTTTTTTGTTTTCTTTTTTCAAGACAGGGTTCCTCTGCTGTAACTCTGGCTGTCCTGAAACTCACTCTGGAGTCCAGGCTGGCCTTGAAATCACAGAGATCTGCCTGCCTTTGCCTCCCGAGTGCTGGGATTAAAGGCATGTGCCATCACCACCTGGAAACCATTATTGTTTTAAATTTTATTTTATTATTTTATGTGTGTGGTGTTTTACCTCCATGTATGTGCAATATGTGTATGCAGTACCAACAGAGGCCAGAAGAGGGTGTTGGATCCCTAGAGCTTGAATTACAGCTAATTGTGAGCTGCCATATGGGTGCTGGGAATCAAAACTGGGTTCTATGAGAAAGCAGCCAGTGGTTTTAAACAGTCAGCCGTCTCTCTAGGCTCTGGGAACCATCTTTTACATGGTATTTTGTGATGACTTTCCACAAAGCCCAGATCATTTTACAATGTGTTTCATTTCCTGTGTTGAGACACACATTGAAGGAGGAAGATAAGCTTTGGTCGTGCAGGGTATGAGGTCCGTGTGGCGCTTGCTCCTGCTTGCAGTGCAGGTCTCATGAGAACAAGACTGACCTTATTTTCAAGGCAGAATTATTCATGTCACCGCCTCTCCTTTGGAAGTTGCTACGCTGGTCCTGTCTACCTGAGAAAGGATGAATTTCCACATCCAGCTGCAAATGCACTGAATTCCACCAAGCCCGTTCTTTAATCTCCATTATGAACTCCTGAGCTGCAAAATGGGAGGAAGACAAATGAGTTACGAAACTCCATATATCACTTGTCTTTCTTACTTTTATCCATTGGGAAGTTAAGATTTTTTTTTTAAGTAAGAAAATCTGTTGTACTTGATTACTCCAACTCGAATGTTGAGTACTGTTCAGAGATGCAATCTGTTGGTATATGCAGACTTGACAGATCGAATGAAATGGATAGTCACCTCCTGGGGTCGCAGCATCCTCTGTGGAGGGGGCACTGAGAGGACACAGAAAACTGGTCAGGTCTCAAGGAAAGGAAAGGTATAAGCTACGCTTTTTGAGAGTAGGCAGATGTGAGCTGCTAGTGAGCCTCCTGAAAGATCAAAATAAGAAAACTGACTGTCACACTGGTCTCGTGGAGAAGAGTGCAGTGTCCAAATAGAGAGTAAGAGTTTCTGAAGTCCACAGTCGTCACCCTCTGTGGATTGAATTGCTGAGCTCTGGAAACCTCATGGAAAAAGAGACTGGCAAATAAGGACGGACCCAGCTGTTCAGCAGGCCAAGGCTGAGGGGCACGTAAGGACGCTGAAGATCAGAAGTACCATTCAGTTGGAAAAAGGAAGACCTGAATAGAGAATTACCATTTCTATTTATAAATCAGAAAGCATCTAAATGTCTATGGAAATGGACATATTTATATATGAGCACATGGTGTAGAATAGTATACAGCCATTAAGTCTCACTTTTATTTATTTATTTATTTATTTTGGCTTTTCAAGACAGGGTTTCTCTGATGTAGCCCTGGCTGTCCTGGAACTCACTCTGTAGTCCAGGCTGGCCTCGAACTCACAGAGATCCGCCTGCCTCTGCCTCAGAGTACTGGGATTAAAGGAGTGCACCACCTCTGCAGGGCTAAGTCTTACCTTTAAAGACCAAGATAGGAATGACAAAGGGAGAATTTAGTTCTGCTTCAAATAAACACTTCTATCCTAAGAATTGATAATTATTTTATAATAAACACACAGCTTTGTAAGTATCTTAAAACCAATAAGTATATAAGGAAAGAGACAGGCAAAATTTTGATTTGTATAAAAAAGTTAGAGAGGGGGAGGGAGAGTGGAGGAGAGGAGAGAGAAGAGATTTACGTTTCTACTTGAAACTGCAAAAAGCATACACCAATTCTATCTTTTTAATTTTTGAATAATAATAAAACGATCACACACAAATAAGGTGAATAAATCTTATTTGCATGTGATTGTTTTGCTTGTATGTATGTGTGTGCACCACGTGCATGCTCGGTACCTGTGGAGGTCGTCAGATCCCTTGGACCTGGAATTTCAAATAGTTGTGAGCTCCCGTGTGAGTCCTGGGACTCAAACCCAAGCCGTGTGCGTGAGGAGCAAGTGCTCTTCACCACTGAACCATCTCTCCAGGCCCATGACTCTTTATTGTAAATAATTCAGTTAATAACTTCGGTCTTTCCTCGAGCACTATTGAGCATCATATATGTACTGTATTTGTTTATTCTCGGTGGTTCTGGGGGTCAGGGGAGAAAGTATGTGGAGGAGGTACAGCTCACTCTAAAGAAGTGATACCGAGGCCTCTGGCACACGAGGGTGACTCCCCATTGTGCAGAGCTCCCACGCCCTAGGTGTACTCAGCCAGCTGAGGAATGATGATGGTACTGGATGGTACACACATCTCTTCCAGAGTCTCTTTTGCGTCTGAGAATCTGTTTCTTATTCTTTTTTTTTTTTTTTAAATATGTAGGTCAGGAGAGAAACCCTTGCTATTTGTCATATACCATTACTCAGTTTACTTCCCACCAACATCTTTAAAATCTGGAAAAATAGCATTGACCTGCATGAACTTGACAGATGAGATTTAGACCACAGTCCTAACAGGTGAATAGTCATTGGTTGTAAGCTTCCATTTACATCTAGTGTACTACTCCGAGCTATGGTACCATCCATATAGCCTTGGGTGCCTTGGTGAAGGTCTTAAACCTAACAGGATTGTGTACACTGAGTTGTGTTTGTTTGCTTGTTTTTGTATTTTGAGAAGGGTCTCATTATGTAGGCTTGGCTGACCTACATCGACAAGGCTGACCTTGAGCTCATGAAGATCTGCTTACCTTTGCCTCCCAAGTGCTGGGATTAAAGGCCTAGATTACGCTACTTTCCAAAGGTTCAAAGTACCATCATGTTACACTGTTACTTCAGATTCAGCACTGCTGATGCCTCAGTGGCTCACAGACTCTTTTTCACATATGTCCACACAAGAACACATGTAGTGGGATTTCACCAAACATATTTGGAACAGGTATAGAAAAGAAAGTAGGTAATAGTTGCCTAACACTGAGAGGGCAGAGGAGAGGACATGGGCTTGACTGCCAGAGAGTACAGGGTGTCTTTGTGGGGTGATAAAATGATCTAAAATTACTTGGATGATGATTGCACAACTCAGAACATCCATTCCGAGTCTCGGTGGCGTTGCGTCCTCCAAATGGCTGAATCACATGTTGTGTCAATGTTATTTTAGTAAAGGCTGCTGTTAAAACGAGGAATGAAATCAGATTTTTGGGAGTTCTTTCATCCTCCCAAATTTCTGCCGCTGTAATGGAGGCTGTTGTACTATTTCCTAGATGTAGCTTCCCAGTCAGCACATCACTTGAGAAGTAGGATGTGGTCCTCCAGAGCAAATTCAGCTGTGAGTGAGTCAGTTAAGACACCAAACAACACAGCAAATCAAACTCAAACACTGCCAAGTGCTACACATGTGAAATATTAGGATTAGGGCCTGGAGGGCTGTTAGGGTGTTTGTTTGTGAGTGACAGGCCTTACTACATACGTCACTCAGACCTTGAACTCAGGGTTCTCCTACCCCCACCCCTTGAATGCTAGGATTGTATGTATGAACCATTCTCCCTGGCTAAACCTTTGTTTTTAATTGGGCCAAAGCATGAAAAGAGTGCAGATCAACAAGAGTAAAAATACTCTCCTTCATTCTTTGAACATCTGGGTAGAAGAAATTCTTTGATAATACAGACAGAACATGAAATTCTTGGTCAGTTCCAAGACAGTGACAGTATCCTCTGGAATCTGCTAGGAATCAGGTGGGTCCTGGCACTCTCCAGGAAGGCAGGGCTGCTGGTATGTGGCTTCCATTCCCACGTGAAGGAAGCCATCTATCTGGTGGACATCCCACAAGCAGGAGGACCTCCCATGGTCACCCAGGTCCCTCCTGCAGGGACCCAGCCATCCCACGGGGTCCTCTCACAGGCACCTGGCCATCCCACAGGCACAGATGTCATGTAGGCACCCAGACTTCATGCAAGGCCCCCAGACTCCAGGCAGGCACCTGAACTTCACACAGGCACCAAACAGCCTGCCAGAACAAGAATCCCATGGAGCCAGGCTCAAGCACATGGTGAATTCTGATGGTGTCAGCAACCCAGACAGATCTCTAACTGTCCTGGTCCACATGGGCATTTTGAGGTTTCTAAGACCCCCTCTTGAAAGGAGGAAACTCAACCTCTAGTATGGAGTATTCTTCAGATGGGACATCTTGCTGTTGCTCAGGATCAGGGTGATCCCAGGGTTTGGCAGAGTGTTCGGGGTCAGGTCTTGCTTGAGCTCCAATTGTCACCACACAGCCCTTATCATACTTATCGCCATCCATCCTGCCACCTTGGCCTTTGTGCTTGGAGCCCTTGGGTAGTCCATGCTGTCCCCCACCCTATCAGGGAGAGCAATACGAGTAGCAGTCATGTCCACAAGAGTGGCAGTATTGGCCTGGCGAGTGGTGAAGAAGCCAGGAGGGTCTGTCGGTCGCCAGAGGACAGGTCTCTTGTGTGGATTCTTAGTCCGGGAGATGAGACACTCTTCAGCTGGGCTTTCCTGTCACTGCTCAGGAGCAGGGTGATTCTGTGGGTTGGCAGCCAGTTTGGGAGCAGGACCTGGTCCAGCTCAGGCTGCTGCATCCGGCCCTGTCCTCATTGCCTGGCCTTTGTGCCTGCAGCCCGCACTGGTGCCACAGCACGTGCTCTCCCCTGCCCATCAGGGAGAGCAATATGAGCGGCAGCTGCAACTACAGGAGCGGCAAAGCTGGCCTGGCTGGAAGTGGAGAGGCCAGGATGGTCCGGTGGCGGTCTGAGGATCTATCTTTTGTCCCAGGTGTGCACCCAGGCCTGTGCCTCCTCTAGCCTTGTGTCTCCTAGTAGTGCTTGCTGCCCTGTCCTCCCCTCTCTTCCCTGTCCCTTCAGGGAAGAGAGTGCCTCTCTTTACAGTATATGTGCTTCATTCTTGGGGCTGCAGCTCCAGCCCGGTGGGTCACACTAAGGTGGCCAGTCTGCAGCCCCAACCTCAAGGCACCCCAAGTACCCTCCCTCTCAGGGACTCGCAGCTCCTAAGTCCTCCATCCTGTTCGTGACCATGTCTCCAGTTCAGTGTCCTCTGCACAGGCTGAGCCTGCAGGTTTTCTGTGCCATCCTTCCTCTCCACCCACAGCCAGCTGACCCTCCTCCCTCCAACGACTTTTAATTCATAAAGTTCCTCTCGCCTGACTAGGCACCTGTGTAGTCTCCCAGTCCATGAATATGTGAGAAGCCAGGGATGACCTGAGCAGGGGCCATAGGCAGCAGCCAAAGCCCTGTCAGATTTTGCTTTCTGCTCTCCGATATTTTGAGTTCAGTCCACTGCTCTGATCCTCCATCCCAGACTCTCCACACCCTTCCTCCTCCATGTCTCAGGCAGCACATTGAGTTGAATGGTGCCCTTGCCTGTCGGGTAGCTATGGTACCCGGCAGGCCTACTCGCACATTTCTCTGGCAGGCTGAATCCGTGGGCCAAACACATGGGCCGAGTGGGAGCCTCCCCGCCTTGTAGACAGCGACCCCCGCCCTTCAGAGGTACTGCTGCACCAGACTCTGCTCCCCACTTGCCTCTTCCGCACTGAGACTTAGCCGTGAAGGTCTGTCACTGCCTGCCATTGTGTCTTTCCAACCACTCTGAATTTTCATAGTTCTCCTCGATGGACCAGGTGTCATTGTAACAGGTGAGGGATGGTAGGCATCTTGTAGGGGCGGTGGGGCCGCTGCTGGAGCCCTGATGGACTCTGCTCATCACCCCGCCGCCATCTTGAATCCTCACATTTGTGTTCTTTTAAGTTACAGTTTATGGTAAATTATTTTTAACAGCAATAGAAAACAAGCATGTTGTATAATACAATTCTAAATTGAGTATTAGCAGAAATAAATTGTCAAGCTGAGAGAGATAGAGTAATATATACTAAAGGTGTTTAGGGGAATTACTTGGACTGAGTGCCATTTGAGACTGTTATTTTCATAGATACAGAAACACAGATGTGGTATGTGTCAGAATTGTAAAAGCGTAAGGATGCATGAATCTGTTCATTAAATCCCCAATTGCCACAACAAGGAAATGCCTCTTAGTAATTTAAGAGCTGTAATTTAGGATGGGTGGGTGGATAGATGGATGGATGCATGGATAGATGGATGGATGGAAGGATGGGTAGATGGATGGATGGGTGGGTGGATGGATGGGTGGATGGATAGATGGATGGATGGATGGATAGATGGATGGATGGATGGGTAGATGGATGGGTGGATGGATGGATGGATGGTAGATGGATGGATGGATGGATGGATGGATGGGTGGGGATGGATAGATGTATGGATTGATGGATAGATGGATGGATGGATGGGTGGATGGATGGGTGGATGGATGGGTGGATGGATGGGTGGATGGATGGGTGGGTGGATGGATGGATGGATGGATGGGTGGATGGACGGGTGGATGGACGGATGGGTGGACGGACGGGTGGATGGACGGATGGGTGGACGGATGGGTGGACGGACGGGTGGATGGATGGATGGATGGATGGGTGGATGGACGGGTGGATGGATGGATGGATGGATGGATGGATGGATGGATGGATGGATGGGTGGATGGATGGGTGGATGGATGGGTGGGTGGATGGATAGATGGATGGATGGATGGATGGATGGATGGATGGGTGGGTGGATGGACGGGTGGATGGATGGATGGATGGATGGATGGATGGATGGATGGATGGGTGGATGAACGGGTGGATGGATGGATGGATGGATGGATGGGTGGATGGACGGGTGGATGGATGGATGGATGGATGGATGGGTAGATGGATGGATGGATGGATGAGTAGATGGACGGGTGGATGGATGGATGGATGGATGGATGGATGGGTGGATGGACAGGTGGATGGATGGAGATGGATGGATGGATGGGTGGATGGACGGGTGGATGGATGGATGGATGGATGGATGGATGGGTAGATGGATGGATAGATGGATGAGTGGATGGATGGATAGGTGGGTGGGTGGGTGAATATATTAAACAGGTAGAAGGAAGGAAAGATAACAAGAAAGTGGAAACAAAAGAGGCATGAAGGGTTATAAAAGGGGAGGGGAGGGGAAAGGAGGGAATAGGGGAAAGGGAAGGAGAAAGAGAGAGGAAAGTGAAAGAGAAAGGAAAAGGGGGAGGGAGGAGAGGTGGGAAAAAGTGAGGGAAGACTCCTTTATGCAGCATGGGACCCTTTGACCCTTATGGGAAACATAAATGAAATGCTGAAATCTGAACAGTGTTCAGACAAATGCAAAGAGACCAGATCCAAATGAAGTCAAAGAAACTAAGATGTTCGGGGTAAACATCGAGTGTTCATCAGATAAGCTGCCCTCCAGGCCTGAGCTCCTAAACCTTGCCAGAGGACTCAGTCCTTCTTGGAGCTGACACAGTATGGTCATTTCCATGCTAAAGTCTGGAAGCTTACTCAGAAAATAATGAAGTTGTCTTTGGTGTTCCTTTGCCTCTACCTTATAAATGCAACTGTGTTTCTGTTCTGAAAATAGCCAAGGAGAGAGGACCTCACACGTCTCACTGTCTTGAGCAGGTCAGAGCAGGAGTGGCATCCCCAGCTGTGAGCCATGAGCCTCGTGGTTGCTCTCTGGATACACAGGTTTGCGGCCCTCCCCAGGACTCCTCAGATCTGACTCATTCTCTCTCCATTTTCTCTCTTCCTACCAGAGTTCCTCCTTTGAGCTCTGAACCAGCATCCAACTCTTTCCGTGTGCTGAACTCATACTGGTACAACTTGCCAAGTCTTGCTACTTGAAGCCTGACTCCATGTGGGGCATGTGGGATGAGCATGAACACATGGGAAATGAAGTTGACCCAGGAAACCAGTGGGTCAACAGCACATCTCAGCAACTGAGGCCGGAGAACAGATGCTGCGTGTCCTGGGCTGATGTGATCATCTGCCAAAAGCCCGTGAGCCTACACAGGCTCACAAACCAGAGGGTTAGGAAGCGGGTGGGTCTGGACTTCAACAAAACTCACAAGAAGAGAACTTAATACCAACCCCACTCACTAGCTGTGCTGAGTAAACCATCGGAATAACTAAGAAATCAGCTATCACTCATCCCAAACAGACGTGCGCCTGCTGTGCTTTCTTTTAGGGGATGGAAGAGCGTATTTAGAAACATCAAAGTTTCCTAGAAGTTCTCCAAGGCAATAATGAATACTACTGGCTTACCCAGGGCTACTAAATAAAGTAGTTTGACCGCAACCTGACCATCACAAAAGGCAAACCTGCCCCCTTCTCATTTACGAGGTCTTTGAAATTTTATTTGGTTTTGGGGAGAGGAGGGCTTCCCTGGCTAACATAAACAGTTGTCACTCCTTAAGGGGATGGGTTAGACCTTACTAACAGCAAAGAAGTTCTTGGGCTAATTCTTCTAAGTGGACTGTGTGAAGGCTGGACGTGTAAGAGGAAGGAAACAAGCGTCTTTAACACGCATTTCCTGCGGCTAGAGTGAAAGGAATCCCGAGAAACTGGCATCCCTGATGTGCAGGCCCCATTGCTAGGGATTTCTGTGACACTCGAAGAACGCGGGTCTTTTATCTCTGCCACGCCTCTTGTTCTCCTCAGTGTTTCTATTATCACTCACGAGTGTATGTTGGCGGTTCTGTGCATGAGGCTTTCTCTACAGCCTGCCTTACTTCTATTAACCCCCACGCGATAATTGTGGTTAAGGGTCCAGCGGCATCAGCGCGTGGGAACAGTGTCTGTGCGCTCTACCCTTGTGAGGAGAGCGCTGTGCTTAAGCAGCCCCAGCACGTTTGTTCAGCAGCTTGTGGGAGGGACTGCTGAGCTCCCAGCAGGACGTTACTGGGGAAACTCTACCGAGGGGAAACCTACTTTCCAGCAGAATTTTTGTCACGTCTAACCTCGACGTTTTGGAGACATACATGGAAGCCAAAGCCCTCTTTTTCTTTAGTTTTCACATCCAAGCTGCACTTAAGGAGTTGGAGGGGGCTGAGGGGCGGCTCCATAGTTAGGGTGAGTGCTGCTTTTCAAGTGGACCTGAGTTTGGGCAGCTCACAACCATCTCACAACTACATGTACTCCAGCCCCAGGAGACCCAATATCCTATTCTGGGCTCCATGGGCGCTTATACATACATGACTCACACACACACACACACACACACACACACACACACACACACACACAAGTAAATATAAATAAAACTTTAAAAGAAGTTTAAGAAACCATAAACCCTAGGAACCTCCATATTTCCTTATAGAGACATTGCTTAGCCACACCGATGCCGTGGAATAAACTCTTCAACTTGCTTTGCAACCTTCTCTTCATGTTGTCTCATTCAAAGCAGACTATCTCTGACCATTCTCCAGACCTGCCCGGCCCAGGGGAGCCCTAGAGCATCCACCAGCCCTGCCAATTCACAGCTCAAATCTCCCTGCCGAAACCTGAGTGGTTTCATGCCACATCCATCCATCCATTCGTTCATCTATTCACGCATTACCATTCCATTGATCTGTGTTTGTCAGGCACTCTGCTAGATGCTGGGATAGAAACAAGATGGATATGACCCTCGGGACACCAGGAAATGTAATTCTGATTAAATGTAGCCAGCATACAGAGATTATTGCTAATTTGTAGATGAACAATGGTATTGTGGCTGAGTAAGAAAATGTCATTTTCTTCCCCCAGAGAATTTAAGTGTGCACAACATGGTATCTATGCCTCAAGCTAAATTAATTCAGTAAAATTTTTGAGAAGACACACAGAGTAAAATGTTAGTAACTGCTCTGCCAGTATATGTGTCTGTACATGTGTGTGTATATGTGTATGTTTGTTTATATGGTTTGAATGTGAAATGTGTCCCTGTAGGCTCATGTATTTAAACACTTGGTCTTCACTCCAGATGGTGGCATTATTTGGGAGAGTGTGTGGAACTTTGAGGGTGTAGCTGGCATAGGCAGGTCTCTGGGGGTAGGCCTTAGAGGACTGTGCCCCACTTAGACTTCCAGCCTGTACTCTCTGCTTCCTGATCTGCCAGATGTTGGCAGCTGTCACCTCATGCTCCTACTACCACTATAGTGTGGAGCTGCCACAGCCACTGAGCCTTCCCCATTCCAATGAACTTCTGTGGGGCTTCCAGGCTAAAGAGTGAAGTTGTAGCACGAGTGTTCCTCACCCCCTGGGGCTAGTAGGATACGCAGAGACTCCTTCCCTCTGAAGTCCAGGAAGCCACTACGTAATAAGCAGATTGGCAAAATGTCTGCCTGCCCTGTGGTGAATTATACGCCTGGGTCTCTGAAAAGGCCATGGATACTGTGGGGGTTGGCCAGGTACGCCCCTCCCCCTGCCATGCTAATTAAGGCTTCCCCGCTCGAGGGGAGAAGCCACACCCTTATGGGGGAGAGGTTATTTATTGGGGAAGAACCCCTTGAATAAACGAGTTCGTGTCCACCAGATGCCGTCTCCGTCTCGTGTTCGTTCTCAGCAAGCGGGGTCAGGCGACACCACGTGGTCCTAGGAACCCACGTCCCAAGAATCCGGGGTGCTTCCCCACGGCTTTTGGCTTGGGCCTCTTCTCACCCCTGGCCAGGGCGGGAACCAAGCGGCTTCCCAGCCAGCTCCGGCTGGTGGTGGTGGAACGTGCCAGGGAGACCAAAAACTAAAAACAACAAACTTCATCCTCTGAACCATGAGCCAAAACAAATGCTCACTCTTTTAAGCTGTCTCAGCAGTATCTGGTCCCACAGTCTAACTGAGTGTGGGAGTTGACGTGTGTTCACTTTGCTTTCATTTTGAAAGTGCTCATAAGGAAAAGTTAATGCCAGGTCTGATAGCTCTCGCCTAGAATACCAGTTAGGGAGGCTAAGGCAAGAGGATTGCAGGTTCAAGACTTGCCTAAGCTATGGAGTAAATTCAAGGTAAGCCTGGAAAACTTGGCGAGATCCTGCTTATAAAAAGCAAAAAAGAGGGCTGGGAATACAGTCAGAGCAGAGTCGTTCCTAGCGTGCACAGAACCCTGGACTTAATTCCCAGCTCTAGGGATTAAATAAATCATTAAAAACATGAATTAAAAGTAACAAACCATTAGTCTTCAAGATGGCTCTGATATGGTCTTGGGAAAAAAATTAAGCCCAGAACAAATCATTTCCCCAAAGGCAAAGGGTACAAATGAAAGATGCACATTGTCCTCTAAGTTTCTTTCCTGTGTTTCTTATATCGGTCCGTGGAGATTCAATTTATACAAATGCAGTTCTGAAAACCTCAAAGCTGAAATCGGCAAGTGAAAAAAGCTGTTCCTGCAACCATAGACCAATAGGCAGCGGGGACCTGCTACGCTTCAGTGACCTCTGTACACACAGCGTTCAGAACCGTGGAGACATACTTGTAACAGCTCTCTGACATAGTGTCTGCATCAGTTTTGTCCTCACGTTCCCTCAGATTGTACAGCTTGGGAAAGCGTGTGATTCCTGCCTGTGGAAGGGTCCTGCTGCTCAGTGCTGCTCGGTGATTACTCCAGGAACAGTGAACAAGGCGCTCTCAGTGGATGAGGTCTGAATGAAGCAGAGCAGTAACTCAGCATGAAATTCCTAGAAGTGTCAAGATGAAGTCATGGTCCTATGACCACAGTCAGCCAGCCAGAGAGCCCCAGGCCTGAGAGCCACAGGAATGGAGTTATGAGATAAAACACAGGATGCCCAGTTGATCATGAAATCCAGACAGTCGATCAATATTTAGTATATGTGTGTCCCATTCAACCTTGAGGGCATACTTTCACTAAAAGAAAAACTGGATTATTTATCTGAAATACAAATTAAACTGGGCATCCCATTTTCTTCCTTCCTTCTTTCCTTCCTTCCTTCCTTCCTTTTTTTCTTTCTTTCTTTCTTTCTTTCTCTCTTTCTTTCTTTCTTTCTTTTTTCCTTCCCTTTCTAAATCAGGCAGACTGACACAGGCATGAACGAAGTCCAAATGTACAGAGCGGGGAAGCCCAATGGCAGGAAAGGAGGCTGTGTCAGCACCATAGTTCCTATTCACAGATTGTCTCAGACCCAGGAGCCTGGGCTAAGGAATTCCCATTGGTCCCTGTGGGGCAAGCAGGCATGGCTGAGCATTAACGACAGTTCTAGTTGGGTTCTACTGCTGTGATAAAGACTACAACCAAATGCACCTTGGGGAGGAAAGGGTTTATTTCATCTTACAGCTTACAGTCTAACATGAAGGGAAGTCAGGGCAGGAACTCAAGGACAGAACCTGGAGACAGGAACTGAAGCAGAGACCATGGAGGAGCACCGCTGACTGTCTTGCTCCTCATGAGCCCTCTCACATCAATCGTTAATCAAGAAAGCATTCTACAGACTTGCCTACGAGCCAGTCTGATGAAGGCATTTTCTTAACGGAGGTTCCCAGGTGACCGCAGCTTGTGTAAAGTTGACAAAAACTAACCATTACAATGACCAAAGATGGGAGAATATATGGTTGTCATTTATACCAGGAGGTGACATCCGCTACCACTTTTGCCCGAGCCACTAGCAGCTCCTATAAACAGAAGCTCCAGAGTAATCAAAAGGGATAAGAAACCCCTATTGCCCTCCAACAGGCAGTATAGTAGCAGAGAATTTCAGACTTCAGGCCTGTGCTACCCCAGGAGCCAGACTACAGGGCTTCCGAATTCAGGTCCAACACTAGGTATTTTTTTGTACCCATTACTGAAGCTTTCTTTGACGCTATGGGAATAGTGAGAATGTCTGTCTGATATCATTGTCATAATTTTTCGGTACAGGAAATGATATGAGAAAGCAGAGTAGAGTAGAGCCTACAGAACACACTGTTAACAGCAAGTATCATTTAGGTTAGAAACCTAGTGTCTATGCAGCAGAACCAGGAAAGAAAGATGAACCCAGATCACAGGGCTTTAAATACTAGACTGAAGAGAAATGGCTGTGTCCCGTGGGCACTGGAGGACCACAGGGGAAACCTGGGGAAACACTGGGGAAAACACCCCATGCCTGAGACAACAGATTTATATGATAATCTTGTGTTCATAGCCAGTGCTAACAACGTGACCCAACATCAGCTCACGAAGGCTATACAGTCTAGAGAAGAAAGATGTCAATTAACCATATAAGTTTTGGAGGAAATATCCATGAAGCTTTGAGAACTCATGGGGAACCTAGAGTCACTGATGGGCCAGAAAGTAAGTCCTGAAGAGATGACACCTGGCCGGGGGGTAGAGACAAGCAGGACTGGTCAAGGTAGATAAGAGTTGACCAGGCAGAGCATGAGCAAGCACAGGCTCTGGGTCAAAAGAGGGAGCAGCTCTTTAGACCTTTTGTGAAAAGGCTGACGGTGGTCCAGGGGGTGGGAGGATGCAGAAGACTGCAGCTGAGGTAAGAGAGTGCTAGGCAGGTTAAATCCCCTAGCTCCTGGGCCCCATTGACCTCAGGACAAGCTTTATTGGGCTTTCTAAAGTATACAGAGTGACATCTACTGCCTAAAGAAGTTAAAGATTCTCTCTTGAGAGGGGGTGGAGTGGGATTGGATGATAAAGCAAGAGCAAGGGATCAGGCAGAGCAGATTAAAGATCTGAGCCTTCCATTAAGAACAAATACTGGTGGGGAATGGGGGTGTTGCTCAGTGGGGACCACAGAAGCAGAGGCGAGGAAGAGATGTACTGGTCTCACATGCAGGTCCATGGTAATGCTCCGCTTGAGTGGGAGCTGGACTTACAGTTTGCATTTAACAAGTAGAAGAGAGCGAAGTGACATTGCATGGCTCCCAAGATTAGGTTACAGAAGGACTGTGGCTTCTATCTTGAGCACACGTTTCTCCCCGCCTCCCGCCTCTCTCTAGCAAGCTATGAAATGAGCAGTCCTGTGAGAAGAACCACACAGCAGAAAATGGAGGCTTCTAGCCTAGCAACTAAGACAATAGGTGTGGGTGCTCTGGGGAGTGGCAGTGGCCTTAGATTGCTCCTGACCAAGCTTTAGGTGACTGCCACCCCAGACAGCTGCTGCCTCCAGCCTCAGGAACCCAAATTCCTAACCTTCAGGAACCGTAAAAAACAATACAAATGTTGCTAGAAGCCGCTAGGCTCTTGCATGATTTGCAACACAGCAATCAACACAGAGGGGACATAGGAAGTCAATAGCACCCAGCCAGAATTGTTAGGACTTCCTAATCACAGCTACTGAGGTCTAGGCCTGACTCGCAGCGATTCCATTCAGATATGGAGCAGACGTATAGGAGGGGAAAATTTAGAAAATCAAAATCTTCCATTTTGAACTCAATGAATTTGCAGTGCTGCAAGTGTTTCCGGCAGTGTCCCAGAGGGGTACTTAGAGGAGTGGCAAGAGCAGTCATTGCGGGAGGGAGCATTACCACGGAGGGCAGGCGTCAAATACAGGCGAAAGGCAGACATGGATCATATACATATATGGCCCCAAAAGGAAAAAAAAATTCAAAAGAATATCTCACAAAAAGGGGAAAGACCCTAAAGAGAATTTTGTATTAGCCTGCTTTCATTGTTGCTATAGTGAAATATCTAACACAAAATAATATTATATATGTGTATATGTGTAAGACAAGATAATATTATATATATGTATATAGTATTATCTTGTCTCAGATACATATATACATATTATGAGATATATATATCATATATATATGATATATATATATATAAAGAGAGATTGAGAGAGAGGTTTATTTAGTTCATAGTTTAGAGACCAAAAGTCCAAATAGCAAATCAAAAAGCTTCACTGCAAAATCAAGCTCTTGGACTGTGGACTGTGGTGACCCCGCACAGCTGACCATCTGGGTTGTGGTGACCCCCACAAGGTATTGACCACATGGGCTGTAGTGACCCCCACAAAGTACTGGCCATCGGTGTGTCTCTTACTTTGCCCTCAAGCCACAAAGGAAAAGATACTCATGACCATCACCGTACCACCTGTTCTTTTGACAAAGGGACACTTCTAGTTGTAATGTATGCTGACCGTGTCATTTACCATACAGGGCTGGGGAAGCAGACTTTTTCCAGGGCTATCTGCCAGGCCTCCTCAAGATCTAGAACCTTTTTTGGAATGGAACCTCAGTTTCTCCAGCAGACTGCCATTCCAAAAGCTTCTCCCATACCTTTCTCCCTCTGTGTCTTCCTGTTCATTTCTTGCTAACAGCTGGCTCTGTGAGCCTTTTTCCCCAGCCTCTATCTACGGAAGTCTGATCAGTTTATAAAGGTAGCTAAGACAGGAGGCTTCCCTCAAAGAGCTGACTCCCAAGAAAGAAGGCAGGAGAGTGTCTTCTCTTTCTCTGGACTAGTCTGACCTTTCCCCCTCCTTTCTCTTCATCCATTTTGTGGGGATGCACACTGCACACCCTTCCTTGTCTGTGTTTCTTTTCTGTGCTGTCAAGGATCCATAGAAATTCTAGTAGACTCCAGCTATACAAACATGTATAAAGTGAATGTGGGTGGGAGGTCTGTAGAGGTTAGAGAGGGTGAAGTGGGGAGGGTGATCATGAAGGTGGGATCAGTTTGAAATTTCATAAGCGTTTATTTATAGCTATAACTTTTTGTAATGGAAGGGTAAGTAAAGAAATTTTTATATAAAGAAGGAAAAGAAATGGTGAACTGTGAACAGATAGAGCTGGTAAAACTTTTCATGTGATACAGTTCATAAGACTATTTTGGTTTCATACACGCACACACACACACACACACACACACACACACACACACACACACACACCACCCACCAAAACCAGCTCAAAGGAAGCATTGTAGAGAGAAGGAGGAACAAACATAATGCCATCTGAAAGTAACTAGGATCTTTTTGTCCTTTAGATTTGCTTGATTTGTAGATTATTATTTTTGAAATTCAAGCAGCCATATTCCCACTTGGCTATAGAAAAGCAATTGACATGATGGAGTTAGCCAGCCTTTTGGAAGCTAGGATCTCGGAGGTAAGCAGTGGAAAATTTAATGGTGAGAGGCCAGCAGGACACGCTGCTGAGACGTGACAGCTTCCTGTAATGTGGAATGCCTATGTGTGAACTCACCAGTCAGATCATTTTTATAACTCGATAACGTAACTGTCCCTCCGCCCAGCCTCTTTGCCCACACCGAGTTCCAGTTTCACACGGGGCTACTCACTGTGAAGCCTTACAAAGAGAGGAGGAAGCAGTCTACCAGCCTAGGCGGCGCCTGGTTCCAATCCACATTCCTAACCAGATGAAGGCTTCCTTAATCACATGGACAGCACACTACATGATTCAGGGTGGACCGTCTAAATCTTGTGTTTCATTGTTTCCCTGTGCCCTGGACCTTTCAAATTTATTATTATTTAAGAGGCCTAACCTTGCTGGGGTAGAGTTAGCAGACAAAACAATCCTAGCAAGGATCAGCCTCATTCTTCTCTGAAATTGCACCTGCTCCCTCATCTGAACTAAAAAGGAAGGAAAATGTGATATTAAGTGGCCTGCCTTTTGTCTGATGCCAGGAAAACAGCGAGCGCTCCTGTTTCAGCCCTGTTGCGATTCCTGTTGAAGGGTCCCCAAGTGTGTGGCACTTGGAGGCATTAGCTCCCTGCTCCCTAAAAGCAAAGAGCTCCAAAATGGAGCTTGGAGGCAACAGCTGGGCAGTGGGGCCCTGGAACCAACCCTCAGTAACACACCAGGAGCAGGCAGACCGAGAGTGCTGTGTTTGGAGCCAGAAAGGAACCACAGCTTGGGGGTCTTGCCTTTTCTCTTAGAAAGCAGAACCAGGCAGACTGCTGCTTGTGGGTTATGAGGGGAAAAGGCCTGACTAAGCACACTGAAGGCAGGTATGTGGACATGGCTAGTGTCATGATAACGCAGAACAGTGTGGGTTCAAAAGATGCTTCGTAAGCATCATTTTCAATGGCTCTTTGGAACAGAAGAGCTTGCCCGCTACAGAATCCTGATGCCATTTGCCCTCTGAATGAATGGTGAGCAGAGGTGACTCTGCTTTCTCTTGAGCTTCTGGGGTCTTCTCTCACCAATACTTTAATCTTAGCTCTGAGAGTATCGCATGGAAGAAAACAAAATCACTCTACCAAACCCCACCTAGGCCGGGATTATTATTCTCAAAGCAGTAGCGAAAGCTGTGAATGTTGTTCTATCATTTACAGTCTTCAAAAAATATTGTTCATCTGTCCTTTGATTTTATGAGGCAGTCTTGAAAAGCATTCCTCAAGGACTCGCTCTGACTCTCCAGGTGTGAACACAGGAGACAATGGGAAATCCAGATGGTCATGCTAGCAGCAGAGATGTTATACTTGTGATTGGTAGAGAGGAGGGAGGCTGTGTCTGAGCTATAACAGATGGGACATGCCAACTTCCTCCCTTCAAGTCTTAGCCTCACTCCCACCTTACAATCTGGAAACAAGTAGCCGTGTGTTCCTACTTAGAGCTCGCGGCCTTTTCTAGATGAGACTATCCTGACAGCCGATTTCTTACTCTCCAGGTTAAGATGCAACCATCGCTATCCCCATTAACTAACAAGAAGGCTGCCAGACTCTTTAAAACAGAGCTATCCTTGAGGATTCTAAAAATGATTTTACAATTCTAAAAGGCAAAGGAAAAACATACTTGAGTGATGTGTGCAAATGAACACACACAAACACACGCATACACATACATACACACATACACACACATATACACAAATACACACATGCACACATACAGGCACATACACAAACACACACACATACATACATAAACACACACACACATACATAAACACACACACACACATGCATAAACACGCACACACACACACATGCCTGCAGACCCAAGTGCAGTTCTATTCTTAAGGAGGAGAGATATGCTTTGAATCATTGTTTATCTTCCTTTGGACAATTGCACTTCTTATGAAGCATCAGTGGCACTATGTCCTCCATCCCTGCTTCACAGCTATGGCACTATGACTACTCCATCCCAATGGAAGCAAAGCCACATTTAGGACCAGGCCACTAGTCCATAAGAACAGGCTCCAGGGATGTTCCATTTCCAAGTAATGCATCCTATACTATCTTCCAGCCCTGAGCACCAACCCACATACAGAGTTCCTTTTCACTAACATGGAGTTGGTAATTTTGACCTGCATTTGTCCTAGTTTTGATCACTGCTGAGACAGCAAGACAGGGAGAAGGGAAGAATGAATTACCCCCGGCTGAAGCAGCTGCATCAGAAGAAAACACTGGGTAACCTTCAGAAATATCGTGAATTGAAATTCTTTGGAAATGAAGACTATAAGATTGGCTAATGCTCAAAACCCATAGTTTTATTTAACTTAAAATGACTATTATCTCAGAATGAAGCTACCATTATAAAGATGATGTTAGCTTCTCTTGCTTGGAAACATTTCCCAGGAAACAAGAAAATACAAGTGGCCAACAGAGAGACACTGGGTACCTGTGGTCAGGGAGAGGTTATATATTATAACTGACTTTAGGGGAGCCGCCTCTCCTCCTTCTCCTTCTCCTTCTCTTCCTCCCCATTCTCCTCATTTCTACTTCTCCTTCCCCACCCTTCCTCCTCCTCCTCCTCTTCTTCTTCTTTTTGTTTTTGTTTGTTTGTCTTTTGAGATAAGGTTTCAAGTATCCCAGGTTAACTTTAAATCAAGATGTAACTTAAGCTGGCCTCCAAGTCCTGACACCCCACCCCACCTAAGTCCTATGTGTGTCTAGGCATGTGCCACCATGTCTGGTTTTGAACTGTTCTTCTTTTTAAGGAAGGTTATACATAGCTTTCACTTTAGTAGTTTTTAAACTCAAAAGTAATGGCAAAGAATCAGTAGCCTGGTTAGATAAAAAATATCCTACAAATTAACAAAAAAAAATAAAAAAGACAGACTATGCATAAGAAAGTGGTCAAAGGATATGGTCATTTTGGAATGGCCAATAATCATTTGAAAGAAAGCTTTCTTTTCATTAAGAACCAAAAGTGTGCAAACTGTGAACATGAGATAGTATTTTTACCTTTCAAATTGAAAAAAAAAGAAATAAAAAATAAATGATAATTATTAATATTGTTGTATAAAAGTAAGTACAACAACATACACACTAGTATGAATTCACTTAAGTAATTAAAATATGAATACAGGAAAGTATTGAGGAGCAGGAGAGAAGGCTCAGCAGTGAAGGGTGCTTGATGTTCTTTCAGAGGACCAGAATTCAGTGTTCAGTACCCATGCTGGGCAGCTCACAGCTGTCTATAACTCCATCTTTGGGAGATCTAGTGCTCTCTTCTGGCTTCTGAGGGCACCTACACACACACACACACACACACACACACACACACAAAATAATAAAATAAAAAGGGAAAAATATTGATTTGAATTTATTTTACATATACATATACACACAGGCATGTTTAGAAAGATACATATGTAGGTTGTCATAGGGAACAGAACACATGCATGTCTGTGTTTCAAGTCTCTAGTAATAGATATTCAGGCTGGGAGGTAATCCACTCAGTAAAGGGTTTGCCATGCAAATGTGAGGGCCTGAGTTCAGTCACCAGAAAAGCCAAGTATGGAAGCATGCGTTTGTAATCCCAGCACTGGGGAGACAGAGTCGGCTGGCTCCCCAGACCCGGTGAAAGACCCCCCTCTCAAAATGGAGATGAGCATGACCTGAGAAATGATACCCGAGGTTGACCTCTGACCCCCAAATACATTCCCATACACGTGGACACACACGTTCTTTTACTTTACTGCATGTCTTGGAATGATCCCTGGAAAGCCATCATGTAGGAACTCAAAGGCATCGGTGCACAGATACCCGCCAGACAGCACAGTGTGCTATCAGGAACTTGGAAGGATCCCGACACTAACAACAGAGGACTGTTTAAATACTTCAGAAGACATTCGCACGCTGCACTATGCAGAAGCGTAAGCGATAACATTCACAATACACCAAGAAAAAGGGAAATTCCGGTTTCATTTCTTGAATTCTTTCAGTTTAGTATTCACATATCAAAAAAAAGAAAAAAAGTCAAGCCGGGCTGCCAGCAGTTAACCTAGAAACGGGGACTATTGGTGACCTCTGATTCTATTTGCCTCTTTTCTGCAAGCGTTCATGTTACTTCTTGAGAAACAAATATGTCTCCTACAGTTGTGCTATTACTTTATAGTTTAAAAAAAGCAATAAAATGATTCCTTCCGATGGGACAAACCTCTCTTGAACAAACAGTATTTTGTCTCAATCATCTTAGCACTGCACCCACACCCCGCCTCTGTGAAGCACTCTGCATATCCCAGTGTGTGTTTACTTTATACAAGGTGCTTCAAACCAAGTGCACCTCATTACGGACGAACAGCTAATGACCTATAACTTTAATCACAGCACTCCTAATTAAATCTCATTGGGATCCTGGCTCCCTGGTAATGGGAATTATACTGTGAATAAGACAGTGGGAAGGCCTTATTCTATAATCTTAGGTATGTGTCATGGCCCTTTTCTGACACATTGTGAGTTTTCTGACACACTGTGAATTGTCACACAATTCTCAGCATGATTCTTGAGGGATGGCAGATGTCCTTATGATCCTCCATTTCTTGTTACACTAAAGATGGGAGCCGTGACACACATTCCCCAAAACATCTTCATTTTCCATTAAAACACAAAGCTACCTTATTAAATGTGAAAAGAATGTGCATTCAGAAACCACTAGCCAGGGCCTCCCCGGAAGCACCTCAGTGACGCTTGGAGCCCTGAAGACAATGTAAGGTGGTTTGCAGGTTTGTGGTTGAAAAAGGACCATTCCCCAGATGGCTGAGCACATCACTGCTCTTAGACAAGGAAAGATCCAGCATGTTGGGAAACAAAGGTTAGGACAGATTAAATGAATACAAAATGTCTGAACGTTCCATTCGCTTCAGATTGCCTATAGTCCCAAGAGAGGCTTCAGAATCTTCAGGAAAAGAGGTGAAATGCAGAAGGAAGCAGCAGGCACAGGAGAATTGAATTTTATTTAAGAAGCACATCCATAGCTTATGTGGCTGTCTCACATACAAAAAAAAAAGAGGCTGACTTTGAAGTTTAGTTCTGTTTCTTTATACTGCCTTTACTGCCTTTACCGTCAAAATCCAAAGCTCCAATCAGAGGTAATTTTGAAAATGTATCTTGACTAATCATAAAAGTAGGAGCACCCCAGCTTGGAGATTTATTACTTGTATCTGCATTTTGTCTCATGAAGTCACAAAGCAAGCAGGAAGGGTCTGGGTGCTTACTGCAGGTTTCCCAAAGCTAGGACTGTCAGGTACATAATGGCATGGCTGTCGTCACTAATGGAATTAGGAGGGAGATTTGAAGTGGGGAGAGAGAGAGAAAAGGGAGGGTGGTCAGGAGATGATAAAGATGGATGCCGATTGAAAAGAAGAAGTAGCAGCTAAGATCGGAGGACTCGCTTAGAGGGAAGTAAAAACAGAAGCCACAATAAATGAACAAGGTAAGTCAAGGATAGATGATGAAGAGTCTTAGTCAGGGTTACCATTGCTGCAATGAAACACCATGAGCAAAAGCAACTGGGGAGGAAATGGTTTATTTCTATCAGAGTTCCATTTAACAGTTCATCATCAAAAGCAGTGAGGGCAGGAATTCAAGCAGGGCAGGGACCTGGAGGCAGGAGCTGAAGCAGAGGCCATGAAGGAGTGCTGCTAACTGGCTTGCTCCCCATGGCTTGCTCTGCCTGCTTTCTTATAGAACCCACGACCACCAGCCCAGAGGTGGCTCTATCCACAAAAGGCTGGGCCCTTCCCACCAATCACTAATTTAAAAAAATGCTCTACAGACTGGCCCGCAGCCCAGTCTTATGGAGGGATTTTTCTCAGTTGAGGTTTCCTCCTCTCAGATGACCACAGTTTGTGTCAAGTTGATCTAAATCTAGCTAGCACACAAAGGGATTGAGAATATGGGACTAACACCCAGAAGCTGGCTCAGTGAGTACAGGTGCTAGCCACACAAGCCTGGCATGAGTCAGACCCCAGGAATCCACAGGAGGAAGAAGAAAACCAACTCCCACAAGTTGCTTCTGACCTCCACAAGTGACACCCACAAAATAAATGTAAATAAGTAATGTAAAAAATGTAAATAAACAAATGTACATGTAAAATTACATTTATAATAATGTCAAATAGTATTTTATATAAATATAAATGTATAATTATTTTTTTATTATAATTGTAAACAAAATTTTAAAGAACGCGGGGGCAGAGCCAAATGAATTTGAACTTACTTAGATTCTGTGGTGGGTTGGATGAGAATGGCCTCTATTGGCTCATGTATTTGAATGTTTGAGCTGCAGTTGGCGAAACTGTTTGGGAAGGATTAGGAGGTGTGGCCTGGGTGGAGGTGTGTCACTGGGGTAATCTCGAAAGTCTAAGTCATTTCCAGTTAGCACCCTATCTGTCCGTATCTAGATCTAGATCTAGACGGGATCTCAACTTTGTAGCCCAGACAGGTATAGAACGCGCTATATAGCCCAGGCTGACCTTGGATTCACAGTGATCGTCCTGTCTCAGCATCCAGAGGGATGAAATTACAGAGCGGAGACACCACACTCACCTGACAGGTATTAAAACGCCGTGAAGGGGGGGGGGGAGTGGCTAGAGAGACGACTCAGTTGCTAACGTGACTGCCATGTGAACATGAGGACTTGAGTCGAGCCCTAGCACTCATGTACAAAGTCAGTCACGCTAGTGTGCGCCTGCCCAGGATCAGGTCCACAGAGATAGGAGGGTCCCTGGGGTTTGCTAGCCAGCTTAGCCCAATCAGCAAGCCCCAGACCCTAGTGAGAAACCTGTCACTTGAGACCTATCTCAAATAACATGGTAGTCTGTGGCTGGAGAAATGACACCTGAGATTGACCTCTGACCTCTACATGTATGTGTACCCACATACACACTATCCCACCCTCCCATACACAAACATGCACACACCCATAAAAATATCATTTTTGGCGAATGGGTGACAGGCTCTGGGGAGGAAGACTCAAGCTAAATGGAAACCTGAGCTAGTGTTTTTAAACTCAAAATTGGAGATGGATATGTTAATATTGTTAATTCATTATTAATATATTGGAGATGAATGCAGCTTTCAATACTACGGCACCAGCTCTATGGAGCTGTACAGTGTCTCTATTTTTCATTTGTTTCACTATGTAACCCAGGTTGGCTTTTAACTCACAGTCCTCCTGCCTCGGTCTTCTGTGATGCTGGGATTGCAGGTGTGTACCAGCATACCCAGGTCAGCGCCATCCTTTGGTGGTGAAGGGTTCTGCATCAGCAGTATCGTGCTAAAAACCCAGCTGCATGGATATTGTCTCAGCCCCATTGCTGAAGACAAAGGGACCATCGAGGTCTAATATAGAAATAGATCCTGCCTTCGCATGTGGGTGAATTGGATTCGGTTTAGGATTTGGAAGGGAGGTAAGTACTTTAAGTGCTAAATCTAAAGTAAAAGAGTATTTGCTAATGAGAACGGTTTGCTGTTGGTATCACAAATTAGAAAACTATTTCTACAGCCAGGAGAGAGACAGATATTGTGTCACGTGGTTGACACTCCATAGTTGTGTCTCATCAAAGCAATTCGTACAAACCTACAACCTTCTGCCTGTCTCAGATTACAAGCCAGTCTCAGAACCAGCTCTCTGGAAAATAGCATGCTCAAGGAGCCAGCTTGTCTTGCCCGTTCTTTACAAAAGAATGAAATTTAAATTAAAACCAGTTCTTTAGGAATGATCATGTTTTCTTAGCTATTTAAATGTGCTCTTATTTTCTAAGTGGTTGCTGTGAGTTTGCTAAACTGAGCATATTGGATGTAAAGCCAAAGCTAATTTTCTAGAAATTTCCAAAGTTCAAGGCCATCCCGAGAAGATTTGTTCCCCAGGGAACCTTGAAGGCGTGATTAAGGTGTCTGTTAACATCCTTGAAGGGCCCTGGCCTGACCGCACCCGCCAGTTAATCCCAAGTGAGTTACTGGCTTACACTTTCCCTACTAGAAGGCTGGTTGCTACTAAACTGAAGAAATAATTCTAGTAATGGAAAAAAACAAATGTCAGCTCTGTCCTACACTGTGTGTCTCTACCTTCTCGAACACCATCCCGCAAGCATGGATCAGGTAACACAGTTTGTTGAGCCAAGTCGGCAGTTGGTAAAGGACATGTACCCCAAACCCAAGAGAAGAGAATTCTGGAAGATTGCCATGGGCACAGCGGTAGGCTTGCTATCATGGGTTCATTGGCTACGTGGTGGAACTGATCCATGGGTGGCTGAGTGTTTTCTCATCGTGGGAACCAGTGAACAAATGAGGGTGTGCGAAGCTCATGGAGTAAAAAGCTGCCTATATACTCTGTGCTTTTCTTTCCTTTCCTCCTAAGAGGTTTTCCATTTCTAAGTTAAAATAATTTCAAAATAAACATGTTTTCCATAACAGAAAAAACAAAGTGTCAACCACATTGCTAGCCACCTCCATTACTGCTCCCCTGCGCTTCACACATGTGATTTGGAGTCCTTGTCTCACTGAACGGAACCTGTTTTCAGCTCCCTCGTGTTCTTGTACATCATGAGAGCAATCGGGGCAAGGATGGGGCACACACCTGGAACACGGTGCCTGACATATGGTAGGTGTCCAGCCTCCCCTCATCTTAGTTAAATCAATAATGATCAAATAATAATAATAACAGTGATAATAATAATGAACCATGCATAGTGGTAGGCACCTTTAATCACTCGAGAGGCAGAAGCAGCGGCCAGCCTGATCTACATAGAGAGTTCTAGGCCAGAGACACAGGTATTATTCTGTCTCAAGTAATAATAACAATAATGATGATAGCCCAGGCGCGTGAGTCGTATATCCTGAGCTTCCGTGCACATCGTGACTACCCGACAGGGAAGTAAAGGACGCTCTGCAAATGATCCCCTCCTCTTTTTTTTCACTAGAAGAAAGTTTAGACAAGCTGGCTATAATTTCAACTCTAACTTGAATTTTCAATTTGTGGTAGCTTTGGGCTTTTAACCAAAGGGATAAAAATGTAAATCTGTCTTTGAGTTTTCTTATAGTCAATGCAAAGAAGAATAAATAATTTGATTTAAAAAAAAAAAAAGAGTTCATGGTGTTTACCCAACATAAACAAGTTAGATACATAGAAATGTCCATCAAAAATAATGTTAATGATTTTAAAAGGTATAAATAAAAATGTTTAGAGCAAATAAATCAATTGTTCCAGAAGTAACTACTATTTCCAGCATGTAGAACTGAGGGATTGTTCAGTTTGGACATCCCTCCAGGGTGATCATAAAGAGGATCAGCTTGGCAACCTCAGCTGTACCACTTCCTGTGGGCAGAACAGCGAGTTTTGTAGGCAATGTTCTAATAGGCTTCCATAGAGACTGATCACGTTATCATGATAGCTCAGCAGAAGCATTCTTAAAAAGAAAAAACCAAACAGTAGTGCTATGTATCACATGGTCTCTTAATTATCTAACTTAACCCAAAGATCCCCTTCCCATGCCAGTTCTGTCTGTCTCTGAGGATGACGCGTTTCTGGAATTGAACTGGGTGGCCCCTGAAGGGTATGTAGCCTAAAGCTCTAGAGCTGTATAGGATGCTGTCTTGATGTATGCATTGCTGTGATAAAATCACACCCCAAAGCAACTTGGAGAGGAAAAGGCTTATTTGGCTCACATATGCTGAATCACAGTCCACTGAGGGAAGCCAAGGCAGGAATTCAATGCAGAGACCTGGAGGCAGGAACTGAAGCACAGGCCATGGAGAAGCACTGCTACTGGATTGTTCATCCCGGCTTTCTCAGATTGCTTTCCAGGAGCATCTTCTCAGGGATGGCACCACTACAGTGGCCAGGGATCCCCCGTAGCAATATTCCCACAGTCTTTCGGCAATAGGCCAATCTGATGGAAGCATTCTCTTGGTTGAGGTCGTGTGTCAAGATGACGAAACAAAACAAAAAAACAACAACAAAAAACACAGATGATGCCTTTGTGTTTTCAGGGAACTTTGAAGTTTCGGGTCTCCTTGAAAAGTGTGGATGGAGCCCTGTAGGCATATGCACCTGACTCACATTCACAAGGGTGGTGTGTGATATCCACTAAATCCCTGAGCCCTGGTAAACTGTCGGAATTTTGAAAAGCCTAAATAAGGGCGAGAAACTAAAAATAGGAGTATAAAATTAAGCATCATTTTATCTTCTCGAACATGTTGCTTTAAATCGATGCCAAACTTTCCAGCAACTTTGTGAACAGTGTAGAAATGAGCACCATAACCATTTACTTTAAGTCAGCCTGTAGTTTCTTGGGAGGTGACAACAGAAACAGCAAAAGCAGGGCGTTCTGATGCCTCCCACATTCCACAGCCTATACAAATGCTACAGATAATCACCCCTTTAATCCTTCCCACACACAGGCCGTCAGGTGCTGGCCCGATCCTGTTTCAGAGATGAGGAAGTTATGACTCTGAGCGACGTGCATAACTTGCCCTGTATCTTGTGACTGGGGAGCAGATCCAGAACTCCAGCTGGAGGTGGAGTTGGGTTCCCAGTACACTCTCCTGGGTTGACACCTGGGGCAGGAGACAGCTGCCAGCCTGTGAGGGGATCCTGGCTATGAGATTGAGCACCTACTCCTGAGATAAGACTCTGTTGAAGGAGAGCGATGAGGCTTTCTGAAAAGAGCTGCTCCATAAACAGAGAGACTATGGAACCTGTGCGGTGGCTCGGATGTTTGAATGATTGGCTCTCAATTAGTGGTGCTGTTTTGTCTAGGTTTAGGAGCTTTGGCCTTGCTGGAGGGTGTATGCCACTTGGAGACTTTAAAGGCAGGTGCCATGCCCAGTTCATTCTCTGCCTGCCATTTGTAATTCAGGATGTGAGCCCTCAGCTTGGTGTTCCAGCTACCATGCCTTTATTCCACTAGCAGTGGCCTTAATCTTCCGGAATTATAAGCTCAAATAAACCCTTTCTTCTATAAGTTGACCAGGCCATGGTGCTAGATCATAGCAATAGAAAAATAACTGATACAATATGTTGGTAAGTGGTGATTGTCATCCCAGAACATCACTAGCGTATCGAGCAGTCCTGCGGTTTGTAGGTAAAACAGAAGGCAGTCTCCACCTCGTGATACTGCTCACGTTAGCAACTACTTTGGCAGAGCCTGAACAAACAGACCATCCCAAAATCAACAGAAGTGGGTCATCCTCACAGGGAGCAAACAGCCTGTAGAAATAGAGGAAGAATTTTGCTCCACTCTCAACTTGTGCACAGGCTCTGCAGTCGTAGTGCTGGTTTTCCTCTAGGTTAATATGAAATGTAGTCAACCCGTCAGTAGTCACTAGGGATTTCATTTTTGAGAATCCACGAATTCTAAAAAATCTATAGGTATTCAAATCCCTTACATTAAACTTCAGAATAGGATACACAGTAATCCAGATTGCTCAAGAAGCTGAAGCAGGAGGATCTCCAATTGGAAGCATCGACAGCATACGGAGGGCCAGAAGAGGGTGTCAGATTGCCTGAGATTGGAATTACATCCAGTTTTTAGGTACCATGTGAGTGCCGGGAATTGGATCTGGGTCCTCCGGAAGAGCAGTCAGTGCTCTTATCGGCTGAGCCATCTCTCTGGCCCCTCGATCTAATTTTTAGATAAAATTTTTGGTTAGTAGCTGGTTGAATCTGAAAGCATCGCTATGGAGGGCTAACTGGACTGAGGTCATTTTTCTACCATCTCTTTCCTCCACTCTTCCCCTTCTTTCCCCACCAAGCACACACTTCCTGCTTGGGATGTAAGACATGCTTATATTTAAAGAGTCTAGGGCCACACTGTAATCGCAGCTAGGAATTGTGTCCAGCACTTTCAATTACCCTTCATTAGAGAGCTCCCTAATTAACTATGTCTTCTTAGGAAATTTCCTCCTAAGAGCAGGAAGTGGAAACACAATGATCATATGGTTTTACTCCCTTAAAGGAAAACTAGCATTCCCACTCAACTCCCTAAGCCAAATCCTCCTCTCAGGACATAGCACACATGCTCATGTGTAAGCATGTACAGAGAAGGATGACGTCAGTCAGTATTCTATTGCTGTGAAGAGATATGACAGCAACTTTTATAAAAGAAAGCACTTCACTGGGTCTTGCTTACAGCTTAGAGATTTAGTTCATTATCCTTGTGGCAGGAAGCATGGCAGCATGCAGGCAGACATGGTGGCTGAGAGTTCTACATCCAGAACCACAGGCAGCAGGAAGAAAGAAAGTCACTGGGCCTAGTTTGGGCCCTTGAAACCTCAAAGGCCACCCTCCCTGACCACGCCTACCTCAACAAGGCCACACCTCCCAATCCCTCTCAAGTAGTGCCACTCACTAATGACCAATCAGTCAAATATATGAACCTACGGGGGCCCATTCTTATTCAAACTGCCATGGGTAACAAGCAAAGGATGTTTTCCGGTCCTTCCCTGTGCTCACGGGAGATTAGGACAGTGACCATGTCATCTGTACACTACAAACACTTCCCTGGGGATGGATGACCAACTCCTCGTCCCTTTTGGTCAAGCCACCAGCACTTGAACTATTCAAGCCTTTCAGCCAACCAATCCTTTTATCTCCTAATCCACTGTGGATCCTCCAAATGCTGTATTTCCCCCATAAGAGCCATGCATTGCAGAATTGGGCAAATTGGTTCTTAAGAGTTGATTTTCAAAATAAATGAAACATGCTTGGCCCACTAGTATGAACTGTGTTCTCACTGAGGACAACTGATCTGAGAGGCCGTGGTTTGAAAGTCTTTGGCTCTGCTTGTGCTGGCTCCATTACATTTCTCTGTCATTTAGAGGGTTGAGTTAAAACAAGACCTAGAAGAGCGTGAGAGCTGCTGTTTCCCTAGCGATGGTATAGCAGCCTCCTCAAAGCCCAACATTCCGCTCCAGCGGCCACTCTTGGCCACTGGGGCTTCCTGAGACTTTGCTGTCACCGAGGGAAGGAACTGGCTTTCATTCCAGAGAAGACCGTGAGGGCCACTGAGCCCCTTGGATCCCAGAATTCTGCATATCATTTTGCATCTACCAGCTTGGCATCTCAAGAAGCCATTACATATAGCTTGTCGTCCTCCACAGTGAACAGAACATTCTGGAAAGCTGACTCTGTCAGCTGTGGGATATAAGATTTGATCTCATATGTGTGTCAGTTGTCCTTCCAGGAAAGGCATGATTTAATGTCTCTCCCACACAGCCTTGGTGTTAGAATGCTTGCTGTCAACGCTTCCAGGAAAGGGACCTGGGAATTTGAGACCGCAGTCAACCTTGCTTTTGGGTTTCTAAGTGCTACTTGTGGTTGTACATTCTGTGCCACAGTTTGTTTGGTTGTTGTTGTTTTTTTTTTAATATTTATCCACCCTTCTAAAAGTTATTGAATACCTACTGTGTGCCAGTCCTTGTGTTAGAGACACGACAATGAACAGAATGAGCATGGACTCCAGACAACCTTGGTAAACAATCAGGTAAACAGCAGCATGCCAGGGGGAGCAAAACAGGCAGATCTAATGGAGGACACTTGTGGAAGAGCATTTGCCACACCATCTGTCCTGAGCAGGAGGCCCCGTGGGTGTGGGCCACAGCCAGGGCATGCATATCAGAGCTGCCTTCCAGGCCTCGAGGAGTTCTTAGAAGAGAAGCAGCTGCCATTTGTGCTTTGCTGCAAAGAAACATCTAAATTGGCACTTTCATTCAAGCTGGAAAAAGTCTGAAGAGATTTCAGTAGGCAGGGTCATCTGTCAGGCAACTCTGGGACCTTCATGGTGACTAAGGCCTGGGGCTTCCAGACTGGACACACAGCTAGTTAATGACAAATCTGAATTTTTTTACAGATAAATAACTATCCTCAGAAAGCATTAAAATTACCCCATAAGAATGTTTTATAAGATTTATTTTATTTGTGTGTGTGTGTCTGTCTGTCTGTCTGTCTGCCCGCACATGCACTCACAGGTGAGTTTGAGCTACCTGCTGTAGATGCTGGGATTCACACGGCGGAGCAGGAAGCTCTCTAAACCTCTCAGCCATATCTCTGACCCCGAACACATTGGATTCCTTTCGTTCTTGCCTTCCTATGGTGGGAAACGCCAGCTGAAAGAGAGCTTAAGGTATGGTAGCCTAATCCTTGCACTAGGAATAGCCAAAAGGAAGAAAAGATGGAACGGGGCGGGGGGAGGGAGAAGGAGATAGAAGGAAAGGAAATCAAGGAAGAAAAGGAGGAGGAAAAATAATAAAAGAAACAGTATTTAATATTTTAAATTGAAGCAAAATGTCCATAATGAACAAATTTTTAAAAAACTGTAGGTGGAATGTTGTATGAAACTCTCAAAGAACCAACAAAAACATTAAAGAAAAGTGTAAATGAAGATGGGATCCTTATCCCTAACCTTTCCCAGAGTCCTCGAGTCTTAGCTTCTAATGTGGCTCACACAACACTGGCAGTCACAGTCACACGTTCGGCCTTGGTTTCTGTTTCTGTTTTTTCGTATTTGTTTCCCATTTGAGAATTGGTGAACTCCACGTGGATGCCTGGTCCTGGTTTGTGGCTAGTGGCAGTTCCCGCGCTAACCTGTGTTAAGGGTGTCACTGGACGCTTGATAGCAAATACGGTAAGTGTATCTGCAGAACCGGTCAAGGCTGCGACCGCGCGCGCACACACGTTTATCCACTTACTTGTCCCTTCGCTCTCGCACACGCTCACGCACGTCCTCAGACACCCTCCCTCATGCGCTTCTTCACGGAGGTCTACGCTCACACACTCACAGCTGCTATGCCAGCGTCCACCCACGGGAAAACTTATTTGTTTCACGTTGGAACAAACGTTGGTGAAAGTACAAGTTAAAGCTGACTGTACTTCAGGGCACATCTGACTTAGTGTTACATGCACCAAAGGATGATTGGCATTCATGGTTTCTATTTACCTTCTCTAGTTAGCGCCCTCCCTCCGCCCAGTGGTAACAACCAAGTCTCTAGACAGTGCCAAATGCCCAGAACTGGGAAACAATGATGGCGAATCACTTGTCCGAGAACCAATAGGGAAGGAAAGCCAGAACCCAGGAGAGACAGCCTTTAACAGAAGAGGAATCTGGATTCTGTACAGAGGAATTTGGTCTTGCCAGCTCCCAGTCTCAGGACCCAGCAGCCAGAGCCTGCAGGGGGTTCTCAGCTCTTCAGGGAGTTTTGCGCTGCCTCTCAGATGCCCGGGGAGTGGCCCCTGCAGACAAACATTTGGTTAGTGAAAGAATGAAGCAAGTTATGATTAGAAACAGACTACCCAGCTTGAGACTTAGGCTTGGTCAGGAATAAAACCATGCAGAGCTCTTTAGTCACTCTCTAGGAAGGGGCCACAGTCAGCGGGGCCTGTTCTTAGCAACTGCGGACAGCAGCCTGTTCTTAGCGACTGTGGACAGCAGCCTGTTATTAGCTTTCCTTTTTTTTTTTACTTTGTGCACACTCCACTGTGAGTGTTGCTCAGACCTGGTGTTCGTGTGATCCCTGAATCAGGTCCCTACAGTCTGGAGTTCTGATTGTCTGTAAAATGAAATAGTCTTTGGGACACAATTCAAATTATTGTAAAGGAATATTTAAATTTGTCGTGCCTTTAAAAAGTTGGCAAGCAGTTTTTACCTATCCCAAGTGCTTGTGCCATCCCCCAACCCCCACCCGGGGTGCCTTCTTCATTCCCGCCTCACAGTTGCTGAGTTGACCCTCACTGACTCTCTCCAGCTGCTGTTTGTAGAATTAGAAGCTGGACAACTGAGGACAGAGAGAATGAATTCCTTTCTTGGAATCCTAAGGGTCCAAGAACTAACTGTATTGGAGAAGCCAAGACTCCACCCAGACATCAGAAAACACCTACCCACCCATACAATCAGAAAAGCCTAGCTCTGGATGGGCCAGGAAGCTGAATAACTTACCACTCAACTGGTACCCTTCTGCTGACAACTCCTGAATCTTCATCCTCAGCCCTGACGATATTCTTGTAGTGTGTGTGTGTGTGTGTGTGTGTGTGTGTGAGAGAGAGAGAGAGAGAGAGAGAGATGTGTGCCTGTGTGGAGGGCAGAGAGCAATACTGAGTGTCTTCCTTTATCACTACCCACCTTGGTTTCAACCTGGGCGCTCTCATTAACCCTGAAGCTCACTGATTAGCTACACTGTCCAGCCAGCGTGCCCATGATGCTCCTGTCTCTGCCCACTAGCGCTGGAGTTATAGGCATATACCACCACACCTGTGGACACTGGGGATCAGAACTCAGGCCTCAGCACCTGAGCAAGTGAGCCATCTCCTCAGCTCTGTCCTGACCACATCCTTCACTCTCTGGTGTCCAGTGACCATGTGAAGATGCATATCCTGTCAGCCTCCAGAGCAATGTCGCCTGCCTGAAGATGCTTTTCCCAGCCTGGCAGCCTCCTACCTTGAGCTCCCCCTCTCTGTGGCATCCCTTCACGGGGAGGCTTGTGACCTTGTGTCTCTGCCAGAGTGCTCTTATGTCCATTTCTAAAGAGGTGAATCTCCCTCTTACCTAAGTGACTGGGTTCCTCTGGCACTGAAAACTCAGTGTCACCTCTGTCTCTTCTGTCCTTCCTCTGGACATTTCCTTCGTCTCTCCCTGACCCATGAAGCTGCTGAACAAAGTTTTCAAAGTCTGCCATGGTTTGCCCCAGACCTCATTTTTCTATTCTAGTTTGTCCATAGGTCTTTCTGTCTTCCAGCTTTCATAAATTATTTGTGTAAAAAGTGAGGGTGGAAATTTCCCTCCCAGGCATCCATGCCCTCCCTCACAGAGGCACCTAGCCCTGTATCAAAGGATGCGTCTTCACTCTGGTAAAGCTTCATTCTCCCCTTGCTTTGATGCATGCGCGCGTGTGTGTGTGTATGTGTGTGTGTGTGTGTGTGTCTGTGTTGCATATATGTGATGCCAAGGCCAGGAGGTTGGGTGTCTGTCTTCCTCTTTTACTCTCTGCCTTACTGACCTGAGACAGGATCACTTCTGGACCACAAGTTTACTGTTTTGGCTGGGCACACACACACACATACACACACACACACCTGCCCGGTGCTGGGTTTATAACATATGTAGCCATGTCCAGCCCTTCCCCCTTTTAACACAGGTGTTTTAACACAGAGGTAAACTCAGATCCTTATGCTCGCAGAGCAAGTTCTGTTACCCATCTAGCCTTAAGCTCAAGGGTCAGCATTGAAGAGGATAAGCAGGTAGAGAGCAAGCATAATATATAACAGGGGCGCATGGGGAGGGGAAGGACAGAGACTCAAGAGACTCCAGCCTTCAGGGGAAAAGGACCACATACACACCCAGCTCCCGCTGGCACCGAGGACTGAGTAGCATGAATAAGCACTGGGCAAGTAACTGAGCTATGACAGGCGGAACTGAGCAGTACCTGGGCACACTGGGCACACGGAGGGCAGCGCCAGCCCTCAGAGTGTGTGCCGAGCTCACTCTCCCTGTTACCCAGAAGTGTGATAACTCAATGCTAACTCTTCTCTTGGTGCTGACCACATGTTCAAAATGTGGTTCTTTCACTTGAAATAAGCTTAAAGGAAAAGCCCCAGGGGACTGCGGACGAGCATAATTACAAGGCTAGTGCTTCTAAAGCCAAACGTTTCTTTGAAAACCGAGCCCAGCGATCGGCCCTGCCGAAGTGACAGTGAAAGCTGAAAGAGGTCGCGGCATCCTATGATCACGTTTAAAAACTCGCATTCCGTTTGCTGCTCAACAGACACCTGGGCATCATCCAAATGACCGTTTCCTGCCTTTTTCTGCAAGACACAACTTTGGTTAACTTTTATCTTTGCAAAGACTAGAAGTCACTCTGCTTCTGGTCTCGCAATCCCCACAGGCAGAAGAAAGGGCAACCCTCCCACAGGAGCCCAAGAGCAGGGCCTCAACCTCTGCACAAGGCCAGCCCACGCCCCCACAGGCTGCTCCCAGCCAAGGAGTGAGTTCGCGAGATTAGGGTGGCGTGGAGGAGTCCGGACTCTGAACTCACCTTTGAGCTCTCCACAGAACCTTCTCTTCTTCCCTCCTTTACTCCAGGCTCAGCTTGTACCTGTCTGATATTCCTCTTTGCCTTGCTTGACCCCTCGCAGCTCTTTGTTACTGATCTCTAACAAAACCCTGGTTCCTGCCCTGCCCCTGCTTCTCAGTGGAGCAGGATGACAAACATCAGTCCTCGGTTTCATATATGATGTGTAACTCTCTTTGCACAGATCCATACAGTAAACACCTCTTTGTGTACTGAGGCCATAGTGGTAAAGAATGAAACCTCTATCGCCACTCTGAAGGAGCTAACAGATTCTGGGAGCCGGGTGGTGCATGACTTTAGCACCAACATTCAGGACGCAGAAGCTGGCGGATCTCTGTGGGTTCCTGTCCAGCCTGGTCTACTTGGCAAGTTCCAGGCCAGCCATGCCACATAGTGACCCTGTATTTAAATATATATGTGGCAGAAGTGATGAGATTAACAGAGGAAAGGTGCCCTAACCAATGGGGTGAGGGAGAAGAGAGAACTTCCTAAGGAAGAAAGATTTAAGCTGAGACGAAGGTACGGCGGACGCCAGGAGGTGTGGAGTGTCTCAGAAGGTGCAAAGGCCCCATATTGGTTGGTAGTTTATCAAACCAAAGGCCTGATGGAGGCTTGCTACAGAGTGGAAAGTGTGAGGAGGAGACTTGTCTTGGAGGGAAGGGGAGGCCATTTCCTGTATTTGAGTGTGAGCTTGTTGAGAGCTGAGGCTCTCCTCACTGGCTCTACAACACGGGGAAAGCTCCTGACTGCGATCAGCGTTAGCGCTTTGCTACCCTGCTTCCTTTGCTCCTCAGCACCACACAAAACCGGTAAGTCAGGAAACGAGTCCGTTTTTTGCAATGTTTTTGCTAACATTAAGGATGTAACAAATTAGCTGCAAGTGACAATCAGTGAAAGTTCCAGCCCCTGTTGGCTGAAAAACTGGGAATGACATTCTCAGGCATTGGTCTGATCCTTAGCAAGAAGTCAGCAGAGATGCCAGAGAAGTGGGTGCCCCATGGTCTGGAACTTGTTGGGAGGAATGCGGCCCGGTTCGGAGGCTGGCCTTACACCTCTCTGTCTGGGGGGCCTCTAATACTGCATCCCAGTGCTCAGAGTTCTCACCTTCCACAGTGCTAACAATAGATCGTTGAGCACTGGTGGGGAGACTGCAGGAAATGACGACTCAGAGACCCTTCCCTCTGCCTGGTGCACAGCACGCAGCCAGAAAGTGATCCTGGTGTTCCAACAGGATACATGAGAGAACATTCCACAAACTCTGGGCAGCTGTCACAAGCTGCCTTCAGGATGGCCTGGCATTGTTTCTGATGCAGAAGACCGGCTTTGAGGAGCGGTTAGGTGGTAGTATCCTAGTTACCATTATTACTGCTGTGAGGAAACAGCATGACCAAAGCAACCTGGGGAGGAAAGGGTTTATTCAGCTTACACTTCCACCTCGCTGTTCATTATCAGAGGAAGTCAGGACAGGAACTCAAGCAAGGCAGGAGCCTGGAGGCAGGAGCTGATGCCCAGGCCACAGAGGAACACTACCAGCTTACTCTCCATAACTTTCTTTCAGCCTGCTTTCTTATAGAACCCAGGACCACAAGCCCAGGGATGGCACCACTTACAAGGGGCTGGGTCAATCGCTAATTTAAAAAATGCCCTACAGGCTTGTATATAGCCCAATTTTATGGAGCATTTTCTTAATTGAAACTCCCTCCTCTCAAATAACCTTGGCTTGTGTCAAGTTAACATAAAACTCTCCAGCACAAGTGGATCCTGGCTAAGGATCTATGGCCACGCATACGCCTTACCCACTGCAGACTCTGAATCCCACAGATTCAGTATGTAAATCTAGATCTGAGCACAGTTTTCATGACAGGCTGTGGCCTGGGAAGAAAGGGAGCTTCTTCCTGCCCCCCGCCCTCTCTGTCCTAGAGGCCAAAGGCTGTGCCCATCGGCTCCCTTCAGAGCAGGCAGAGCTTAGTCTCCTGTTGTTACAGGTTTGCTTCCCCACACTGACCACTGCTTATGCTTAGAAGAAAATGATTATGGAATCAAAAAGGATGGAAGGAAAAAAAACTGCTTGGCTCCTACCCCAAGCACTGTGCCCCAGCTGGCTCCAGCTGCCTTGGAATGGGGCAGGCTGGCTGGCATGTAATTGCCTGGGCAGAGATAGTAGGTATGCAGGCCTACGTGCACTGCCTCGTGTACCGACTGCAGAGGCCGGGAGGGACACTGTTTAGTGAGTGTCCATCTGATAACAGCCCAAATCCTTCAGATGTCAGCTGTCTGCCAAGCTGGACGTGTCTTCACACTGGCACCCAGGAGTCCGGGAGACAGAACAAAGGGTCTGTTACTGATTCAGCCCTATATTAGCGTGTCATTCTCTTTGGAACAAATCTTGAGCCAGCTGGCAGAGTGATTGTATCTAGGAATTCCACGGAGTATCACGGAGACTGTCAAATTCTAAAGGGACCTTGGGGTGGCAGATTCCTGTCAGAGAGCCAACCTCTCGTGTCCCATTAGGAGTTGGCAGCCGATCATATACCTCTGTTAAAGTGTTCTTCTCATGCCTTCCACTGTCACAGGCCTGGCTGGTGTCTTAATGCCCTCTTCTTTCAGGGCACAGCTTCCCTTGGGGCCCCAAATCTTCCCTCCCCCCAGATTCCCCAGGACATGATGGTATTAGCTATGGCTGGCTTGTACTTACTGTGTGTACCGTGTGCCACTTACCGCTCCAACCTGCTTTACTCTTTACAGCAACCCTTAGGACCTAGGCAATTACCAAGGCAAGGCATGAATACATCATTCTATCAGAGTCACGTAGACAGTGAAGTGGTGGAACGAGGAAGCAAGTCCAGGCTGCCTACCTCCGGGATCCATACTCCCACTTCCTCCCAGTTCATGACCACATCCTTATGAGTCACCATCTTAAAACCCTCGGGTTCCCAGGCCTGCTTCAGCAGAGTGACCAGCACTCAAGTACGGCGTGAGCTTTTTGTTTGTGTGTATGTCATCCAAAGGAGAAATGTTTACAAATTAGGAGATGCTAGGAACAGAAGCTGAACCGATCAAAAACGTCCTCACGTACAACCGAAGAGCTGGCCTTTTTAGCAGTGAGTCCTTGATGCAAGCTATGCACCAGGTTACTGGTGTGATGATATTTCTGGCTGAAAAGTCTTAGTGTAGTGACGTATGAGCCCAGCCCTCTGGAGGCTGAGGAGGATTGTAAGTTCAAGGCTATCCTTGGGGGAAGGTGAAGAAGCTGTAGCTTATCTCAGTTCGGGGACCCAGTACACACACAGGAAAGGCAGCTACCGACTTGTGGTTTATCCACAGCCCTGCCTTGCTGCATGGAGAAGAGCAGACTTGCAAATCTAAGAACTGTGTCCACTTCGGTAAGCCATTCTCAGAAAGGGGAAGTTCCTGGCAGTCATGGAAACCGTCAGTGAGGGGATCCAACTTTACTGACTGCTCATTCAGCTAACAATTTTGCTATTCAAGCCTCACAAAAGCCTGGTATGTAGTTGTTTCTCCCATCTTGTGGGTGAGGGTAGTGACTACTGTCGTTTCTCAATGAACACACTACTTTGCTTAGTGGATTATTAATTCGGGGGAGTAGTGACAACAAGCTGAACTTTATTTCCTGGGTATGTCTGTGCAGTTAAACGGAGAGATCTAAAGGTCTTTAGCAACTGCCTGATCTCTCTGGTCAGGGCAAGTCATCTGTTTTGTGCCTACAAAGTGCCAGCACAGTTCTACAAGTTCCTAAGACACTTGCTGGGAATGATTCATGTGTGACTCTTGTCCTCCTTTGTCAGTCTCTTATAATTTCTTGCAAGCAATTGAGTGTGCCCAAATTAAGAACTTTAAAAAAAAACTATAGTATGTGTTTGTATGTGTGTATGTGTGTGAGTATGTGTATACATGTGTGTGCACGCAAGCTAAAGCATATGAGTGGAGCTATGAGGACTACCCAGAGGAAATGATTCTGTCCCTCCACTACCTAAAGCCCAGGCATTGAACTTAATAGCTTGACAGTAAACACACATACACACACACACACACACACACACACACACACACACACATCTCCAGCTCCCCACCCACTGCCCCAAGCCATCTCACTGGTCCCAAAGCAAGGCGTTTTGACTGCACTTTCATTACCTCAGGCTGAGCACAATACAACAGTCTGCTTCACATTGCTGTCACTCCAGCACCCACAGGCCTTTCCTCCTGTACTCCTGTACGTGCCAACCCACATGGGGCCTGAGGTCTAATCTCAACCCCATCTGAAACCCAAATTCCTCAGGCGGGAAAGAATGCCACACACACAACACAACCTGAAACAATATTCACCACCCAAGTCAAAGCCAAGATCCATTTCAGGTGAGATTGTAGTGAAGAAATCACCTTCTAATTTGACAAACAAGAAAAAGAAAAATGAAGCGGTACACTCCCTGTCATCCCAAAGCAAAGACACAAAGGCTGTTGCTGTAAGAGGCTGAGCCCACCCAACTTGATTCTCTCCCCTCCGATGCCAAGTATATCCAGCACACTGACACCAACTTGAGTGCCTGTCTGGGCATGCTGAGTCGTGGGTGAAAGCCAGCGAGGGACGACAGCATCTCTTGGGCTACCTCTCCAGAATACTAGACAGGCAGGAGGCCGTCAGCTGGCCACTCCAAAGGCAAGCAGAGCGATGTTGTTCTTCGTCCCCTAGGAGTCCACATGTCACTTCGATGCACACTTTACTACAGATCCAGAGCACAGAGCTGCAGACAGGTGGCAAAGACTTTCTGCTGGCCCCTGGGGACTTGGGTCTCTTTCTCTACACTGGAAACTGAGGACATCTGGCCATGTTGTGTTCTGCTAACCCCACGTAGTTAGCGTTCACCTGTCCTCTGTACCCTCCCCTCTGTGCTCTTTAAATGGACAGTTACTATGGTCCCTACCTGCAGAGGAGTATGGTGAGAAGGAGGAGGGAGAAGAGGAAGAGAACGAGAAGGAAGAGGAAGGCTAGCAGTTACCACCCTGTAATTTCAACACTTGGGAGGTTGACCCAAAAGGGTTGTCATAAGTTTAAGGCAAGACTGCGGTGCATGAATGAGTTCCAGGATTGACTGGGCTACAATGCTATACAATGTGTCGGGGTGGGGGGGGGAAATCTCTCTATGTCCTTCATGTCATGTGAGGACACAGCAGGAAGGTGTTGTTCCTTCATCAGCAAGAACATCCCCAGTAGCCAGTGGATTTGCTGCCACCTTGGCAGGAATCACCAGAGTCTCTGCTGTGTAAGTTACCGAGTCCCTAGTAGTTTGTTATACAAGTCTAAACCCACGCAGGGAGGCTCCATTTCCTAGAAGAGGTTTTTAGGTAGTTTTAGCAATGCATACCTTGTAGGTAGTACACAGCAAGCTGCATATTTACAGTGTACTGTCAGTCCTTTGTGTCTAAGGGCTCATCCAGCCAGGGGTTGAAAACCTTAGGAAATAACAGCATCTGCATTAAGCGTATACAGACTTTTTGTCTTGTCATCATTCCCTAAATGACGCAGTAAGACAACTATTTCCCTATCCACAGTGCTTTAGATGCTGTGTGTATCTAGAGGTCATTTAAAGCATCCTGGACGCAGTGCACGAGCTATATGCAGATACTAGTTCATTTAAATAGAGGATTTGATCAGACACAGATTTGAGCATTTGGATTCCCCAAGAATATCAAGGGACAACTACAGATTGATACACTTTGATGCACACACATGCCCATGGCCACATCGCAACCATGGGTGTATCCCTCCCTTGGCACCGAAAGTTTCTTTGTCTTCTACCCAGCCACGTACCAGGTAAGAGATTACTTCTAGCACTACAGATTACTTTATGTCTTAGTTAGGGTTTGCTGTGATAAAACACCAAAATGACCAAAAGCAACTTGAGGAAGAAGAGGATTTACTTCATCTCACAACACCCAGGTCACACTCCATGAAGGGAACTCAAGGCCAGAACCTGGAGGCAGGAATAGAAACAGAAACTATGGACAATTCAGGACTACCTGCCCAGGGGTGGCACCATCCCAGTGGGCCGGGCCCTCCCACATCGACCCTTTACACCAGTTCAAGAAAATGTCCCCACAGACTTGCCTACAAGCAATATGGTGGAGGCATTTCCCAGTCGAGGTTCTTTTAGATAAGTCTAGCTTGTGTCAGGTTAATATAAAACCAACCAACACAGGTTGCATTTTCTATAATTGTTTTAATAAAAAGCAGTGTACAGTATATACACTATTGGGGGGGGCTGACATTTTTAACCCAGCATAATTAATGAAATTCACCAATGTGAATATGCATTAACCATTCATCCTTTCTTATTCCTAAGCAGTCTTATGCTTTCAAACAGCTTTGTGTATCAATCAAGGGCACCACAGATCTAAGTTAAAGGATGTTTGAAGGTTTGGGCTCTCCCTTAGAGCAAAACTTACTGTTTTTATGCTAGGAAATAAATCTAAAAATTGTCTAAAAATTAAGGCTAGTACAATGACAAAGAAAAATAGTCATTTAATACTCTGTAATGCTAAAGTAGATTATGCAAAATCCAGTGACTTGGGACTATGAGGATCCCCTCTACTGTCCCCCCAAGACACTTTTCAACCCATCTGGATTTTGGGTCACAACTTTCCTTCTTCTCTTGTAGTGCGAAAATACACTGACAAGAATGTTCCAGTCTCCATTATGGTGTTTGTTTGTTTGTTTGATTGTTTTGAAATCACTAAAAGAGAGTTCTGGGAACATGATTAGAGTTAACCATTCACCCAGCCATTGTTCAGCCCTCACTGTATATGCACCAGACAGCACACTGGAGATGCATCTGAAACTAGGGGGGGCCCTGTCTCACCTTCAAATCATATGAGATGGACAGGTGACATGCCTGCGCTTCACAGCAGATTCCTTGAGAATAAATGAGAGATCAAAGAGCAGCAAACAAGTCAAGATGGTGACCTGGGCTGGGCTATTACTGTGGTGGAAGCCAGAAAGCAGTACTGTTATGTCTGTGTTGGCAGAGGAAGTGTTCTGACACACAGACCATAGAAAGCACAATGTTTCATTGGCAGCAACAGAATGAAACTTCAGGCCCTTGCACAGAACAGGCCAGAAAAACGGAAGACGTCAGGGGCATAAGGACTATGTTGGATGTTCACACTGCTGTTGGCTATATCCCAGAGGGATTGTTCTAAGTAGACATTAGTGGTCTGACAAAAGAAATGAAAAGGCAAACCAGTAGACAGTTCCACTTTGTCTCTCAGAACAGGGCACAAGTAGAAAATAGCAGGTTGCAAAATTGAATGACTAAGACATAGATTATAATTAAAACTAAACAAAATACTTCCTTAGAAAGAAAGAGATCTGGTGGTGCAATTTTCCAAAGAAAACATAACTGGAAACTCAAACCACTTGCTAATGTCCTCTTCAAATTTGTGTATATTTTACTGTGAAGCTCGTGGAGAATGACTTTGAACACAGTCTTTCTGGGAGGGCATGGATTCTCAGCAGAAGTTAGCAGTCAGAGTCACCAGTCTGCTGTCTGGACAGAAGCTGAAACCACAGACAGAACTAGGAGTGATGGAAGGCTGAGTCTCTTCAGAAGGATTTTTGCCAACCTGAGGGCTACACTGTGAGGTACAGAAATAATGAAACAGGGGACCAAGGTCCAACTGGCAAGCCACCAAAGGTAGGTATGAGGAATGCTTAGGCAAGCCTGACCTGGCTGAGCAGCCATGAGAAAGCAGTTTGTTCGGGCCTTGGGATCCTTGTCTGTCAAAAAGAAGGCCCACAGGAGGTGATCTCGCAGGAGCCTTCTCAGTCCGGCACTAGTGAATCTGAATGTATAATTCATTTCAACCTGCATCCTCGGAGAACCTTGGCTCGGTCTGAAGCACTGTGGGTCAGCAGTTCTAAGCATCCTCTCTAGTGGAGCTCCCATCAATCAAAACCATTGACTAGCTGTTACTAAACACAGAGTGATGTATGCTTTCCAGAAAAGAAGTATGCAGAAGTTGTCCCAGCAAACAAGCGAGAGCTAAGAGAGCAAGCTCGATTCTTACAGTGCAGCAAGCTAGCTGGCAATGTTGAGAAGGGGATTCTGCGGGGACCAGAAAGGAAATTGACCCACACCTCAGAGGGGAGCTGTCCTGGTACTGAGAAAGGACATGCTCATGAGATCCCTGTTAAGAGTTGAGTTCCCATCTTGCCCCACACAGGCTGAAGTACAGCTGTTTGCTGGCGAAGCTAGAAGTCAGCCTCTTGGTAAGACATGAGAAAACTCTCGCACAGATGGGTGGCCAGGAAGCTGGGGGAGGATCAGAAGGGAAACAAAAGCATGTCCTGAGATGAGTCACTGTAACCATCTCAAAAGCCACCACCAAGTCCCGGCACCTGCCAGAGGCTCAGTCACAATCCTGAAAGAACTGTAGCAAGTTAAGTTGAAGTCACAGCTAAAAACCTGCAGGCAATGTGCCAGAGAGCCAGGAGAGCGAGGCTGACACCACAGTTGCCTCTTACTCTCCCTCTAAATTCTCCCTTTCTTTCAGTGGAACACGTTTTATGCTGTTGTTTCCCACAGTAGCCACAGCTTGGATTTTCAGAATACAGTTTTATTAGCAAGAAGCTACGGAATCAGGGGTGGGGGTGGGAGGTAAGAAATCTGACCATAATTCTGAGTCAACAGAGCAAAATGGAGTGGTTGAACCCTCCACACCGTGAGGGTGGTGTTAATGGCTTATATTGACCTAGAAACAAACGACTTATTTCTTCAGCCACAGCAAGGGATGTGCACAACCAACTGGAGCACAGAAAGAAGAAGCCAGAAGAAAGGAAAGTCTCCCCAGGAGAGAAGCACGGGGAGATTCCCATGAAATGGGAGGAAAGCATGGAGCAGCCACAGGGGCCACCAGTTCTCACAGGACGGCAGGGCCAGAGCCTCCAGCAGGGCTGTCTCAAAAAAGTAGAAAGTACTGTCTACAAATGGGCCAGGAAGTGAGACACAGGTCAGTTGAGGGAGCACTAAGCACACTACCCTGAAACAAAGCTAAGTCAATCAGTAACTCCCAGGATGCTAGGGCTTGTCTGCAGTCACTTCCTACCACAACCAGCACTGGAGCTGATCTGTGCTGCGGAGGCAGAGGTCCTTTCAGAACCTTTCCGGTCTTTATGGATCATGGATGTCTTTCCTGGAAGACTGGGGTAGTTCTTGCAGGAGTGGGCTGCTGTTATGAAACAGGTCAGTTTTTTTGTCTTTTCCTCCCTTTGCACTTGCCCTTCCACTTTTCTATCATGCCTGGTGCAGACGCAAGTCATTCACCAGAAGCCAGTCAGATGCTGTTGCTATGTTCTTGAATCAGGAGGCAAAATGAGCCTAAAAATGGTAGCCTTGGGTTTCCGTTCTAATAACAGAAGACTCTGGCAAGGGGTAAAGCACTTAACTTAAAAGGGAAAATGGTCTCAGGATCTCACACAACTCACTTTGAAGGATAGTTACACATCCACAAAAGGTTAACACGTGTTTCAGCTACACTATGAAGCGGTGCTGCGATCCGTTTGGAGAAAGGGAGGGAGGAGAGAATGACAGAACGGGAGTTATACCACCCAAACCTGCAAATTCGAGAAAGAATTGCATGAATGTGTTGTTTAGAAAGTTTCCAGATTTAAGCCTCCATAGTGGTGTGTGCCCAGAGTCCTCCTGCTCTGACTGAGCAGGCTGAGCTGGCTGAGGCAGGAGGGGACCAGTGGGAAGTCCTTGGGCTAATGGGGACCCTGCCCTTAGGAGGCAATACTTTGGAAAGCAAGCTGTTATAAATGCGAGCCTGACTCCTGTTTCACTCCGCAGTTTCCTGTCAGGATGTGTTCTCTTTCTCCCTCACATACTCACACTGCTGCAATACCAGCCAGGACAAGGTCCTGAAGCAAGCCTCTGGCCTCTCTGAACGTAACCCACCAAAGAAATTTTACCACAATAACTAAAAATGAACTAATACATTTTATTTTATTTTTTAGTCAATGTTTAACAAAAGCATAATATATACTCCTATGAAAAACAAAAGTAAAATTAACAGAAATCTTTTGTTGTTTGTTTGTTTCTTTTTTTGAGACAGGGTTTCATGTAGTCCTGGCTGTCCTGGAACACATCCTGGGCTGGCCTCTAACTGAGAAATCCACCTGCCTCTGCCTCCAGAGGCACCAGTATGTGCCACCAGCCCAGCAACAGAAATCTTTTAAATAAAAAGGGAAAGTAAGGAGGATGACAAAAATGAAGAACATACTCAACAGCAGACCTGAGTCCAGAATTGGACCCTATCACCTTCTGCTCATCCCTTCAGCTCTCCCACCCCCAGCCTCCTCTCTCCCAATTCCTGAGCCCTCTCTGACCCCCTAATCCTCCCTCTTCCACCACCCCCCCAGCCTCCTCTATTAATTAGGTACATTTTTATCTTTTTGAGACCTTAGAATCCTCAGATATAAAATAAGAACACTGCTTTCTCTCTTCGGCACCCTCTTGATTTATTTATTTAAATTTAAGTGTATGGGTGTTTTGCCCGCATGTACACCCACATGCCTACGTGGTGCCTGCCGAGGTGAAAAAAAGGGCACTGAATCTCCTAGAACTGGATTTACGGACGGTTTTGAAACTCGCTGTGGATCCTGGGAGCCAAACCTGGGTCCTCTGCCTCTCCAGCCCCTCTTCTCCCATGTTTGAGATTATAGGGCTAACTGCGTTACTGCTGCATTTAAAGCCCCACTCTTCAGTACTTTAGAAGTGTTCCCTCAGGAACACGCAGGAACACGCAGAAAGATGGAGTCTTTGGACCTTTGTCCATGGAGATAAACACTCACTGGTGGGAATCCACCTGCGGAAATTCCCTTTAAGGCTCAGATCCTCTGTGTGAGGATCTGAGGTGAGGACCACCTAGGGGCTGAAATTCAAGGCTCTAGTGTCATCAGGGGGCAGCCTTACCCCTCAGATTTGTGCTCACCCCCACCCCCACCTCGCCTTCCCAGCCTTCCCAGCGGGATGCTGCCATATTGGTACCTCACACAGGCTTCCCCGGCAGAGTGTATCTCCTTAATTACAAGGATAAGAAGCACTATCCGTCAGGGCTGCCTCTTTCAGCTAGGATGCTTTGAAGGGTCCAGGAATCAGGCTCAGAATACAGGCAAGGCAGAGAGAGAGAGGTAAGTGTTTAAAACTTACTGAATCTTCATCCAGAGCTCCGGAAATCAGACAGTGCATCTCTATCCAAATGGCAACCCGGACATCATCCGCAGGCTCAAAGCTATTGCCTGCCAACCCCCCTTTTTTGAAATAAAGTGCACTGAAAAGAAGTTCCTGAACCCTGAGTTGCTGAAGGTCCCAGCGGACCTTACTGAAGCGAGACTTGAGACCCAGTTGCAGGTTTTAGCCTGACTAACGCCCCTGTCCTGTGCACTGCGCAATGAACGCGTTCGTTCTGATAGTTTCTAAGGTTTTTCCCTCACTCCTGTCATCTTTTCTTGCCATTTGTTTCCAATATTCTCGGCTCTTTTGTTCGATTTCTAGGGCGCAGCATAAGTGCATCCCTGAGCCAGAGTACGAAGTTTCCCTGTACCTCTTCCCACAGGGGTGCTTACCTGACCCACCTAACATCCAGGAGCCAGGGCTTTGCTTTGACAGAGGAATGGGCTTTTTCTGTTGTTAGTCTCAAAGACTGCTTTTGCTACAGAAGACTATTCAGACCGACTTCGAGGATTTTTTTTTTTTATTTTTTAAATACTTTTATTTATAATTTGACCTACTTCGATTTTTAAAACTTTACACTACAAATTGAATTAATGTATTATCTCATTTATAAATTACCTTCATAAAACCCCGTCAGGTACTTTATTAAATCATGTTTACATATTTAACACATTTTATTTCTCTGATGTCAATTGTCTAAAATCTTCCTAAAGCTCTAGCAAATTAAACTTTAAAATATGGAAATTTTAAATTCTCTCAAGTATTCCAGTACTGATTATAATTTTAGAATGTCTTTTAATTTAAAATTAGAAAGCTAAATCAGTGTCTTAATTACATATTTGAAATTGGTGTCAAAAGGATGATCACATTACTCTAATGGGCCAATTTCTCTTAAATATTACAAATACTTGAAATACTAAATGTATACAAATTAACAAAAACATGGGTTTGACTGTCTCAAACATTTCTACATTTATTTCTAAATCTTCACAGGGACATAAGCTGTGTCCTCTCTAAGGGAGCAGTCCAGTCTTCTGAGACAGTCTTGCTTTATCTTCCTTGGCAATTTTGAGGTCTATCTCAGCTAAACTGGTTGTTTCTGTTTTCTGTTTGTTCATTTGCTTTTGGTTTGTTATTGTTTTTACTTTGTTTTGTTTTGTTGTTTTTTTAGTTTTTTGAAACAGGATTTCGCTGTGTAACCCTGGCTGTCCCAGAACTCACTCTGTAGACCAGGCTGGCCTTGAACTCAGAGATCTGCCTGCCTCTGCCTCCTGAGTTTTGAAGTCTTGTGTCAGCAGACTGGGTTCCAGACTGGGTTTCTTAAAAACAGCCCACCCTTACCTCTCTCCTCTGCTGTGCTATGCTCACTTCTGAGCTGGCTTATCTCGTTAGTCTTCCTCCATCTCTTGGTCACAGTGAGGCATGTTTCTGGGGTGACTGGGTGCAAAGGCGTCTTCCATAGATTCATCAAACAAACCCCTCGCCTGATTTTCCTCCCATGTTATTGGTTAGTTCCCGTGAATGTTATTTTCTTCTCTGAATGGAGCAGCTCTGGGTTCATTTTTTCCATTCATCTAATTAGCATGGCAGCTCTTGCCTCAAGGCTGCCCCATGGAATTCTTCCCTGCTGTGTCTAACTTGTTTTGTTTTTGTTTTTTGTTTTTTCCCACAGACCCAAGTTCATGCTGTACCACTTCATGGGTAGAAGAACATGGAGGAGAAGTTAGAGTAGAAGTCAGGAATCTTTCCTAGAGCAACTCTCCTTTAGGGGATCAAGAGACCAAGCAGAGATTATTCTATTTCCCTTTTACTCTTTCTCCATAGTGGAGGCATCAGTCATCCCCCAGCCGCTTGGCCTCAGGATTTCTGTGTAGAGTTCAAAAGGGCTCACCAAGGGCCAGGCACCCCGAGGGCAGCTCAGTACCCCAAGCACCACTTTGTTCACTCTGTCGCACAGGAATACACAATTCTGGAGTGCAGCAAGTAATTTAACAAAATCGATATGGCCAATCTCCCTCCTCCAGCTGGGGTAGTTGTCGTGAAAAGAAAGATCAGTGAGCAGGCAGGTATGGACTATTCAAATTTCTGCTACAATCCTTCACCCATAACATCAATGACATGGATATAGGAACAAACGACAAGGCCATGTCCGTGGGTTAAGTTTAAAGACACATCAAACAAAGTCTTGTCTTTAGAGACCCCTAGGGACCTGACATGCTCTTCATTTCCCCCTGTTTAGCTGCCTGGTCCATTTTAGGCTCTTTGCAGCTTCTTTTCTGCACAGTCTCTGAACACTGGAGTCAAGAGTAGACTTCTACTCTCTGTCTCTATTTACGCATACATTAATGCCATCTGTGCACCCTGATGACCCTCACATTCATATGCCCGGCTCAGAACTCTCCTCTGAACTCGGAGCTTCCACCTGCTACATAACATCTCAGGTTGGGGACAAATTGTCCTCTCCATCTGTGTACTCAGAACCTGCTCTTCCATGGTCTTTCTGCATTTAGTTGATGGCAATTCCATTTCTCCAGTAAACTCTGCAAAGCATGGGTCACTCAGACTCATCTCTTTCACGCCTCCCGTCTATCCACTCCATCAGCCGACACTTCAAGTTCTGTCTTCCACGAACATCCTGAGTCCCATTGCTTTGCAGCACCAACCACTGAAGGCTGAGAGTGGCGATCAGCCTCACCGGTGTCCTGCTATGTTTCTTAAGTGGTTATGCCTCCAGCCAAGCTCAGCCTGATTTCAACATAGCAGATACAGTGATCTTGTCAAAATATGAATTAGTACATGCTAGTTCTCTCCTTGGAACCCTCCAACTTGTACCCATTCCATTATGAGGGGACACTGTTCACTGTCACTCACTCTAAATGAGTATCACTAGGGCATCTGCTCCACGTGGGTGTTATGAGGATTCTGAGGAATACGATGCTTAAAGCACTCACTTAGAATGAATACTCGAGGATGGTAGACTGTATCAAGCACTGACTCACATATGTTTATTAGCTTGTTATGTATTAACCACTAATCCTCATGACTTTGGGGTATATGCTAATATTACACTCATTTTATAGAAACTGTTGACAGAGGATGTAAGCAATTTCCCCAACGTCACAGCACCAGTGAATGGCAGAGCTGGGCTTCTACTACAAGTACTTGGTCTCCAAAGTCAGTGCGGCCACTAAACGGGCCCCGCAGTAGGTCCTTTTCTGGGTGCTCTAGGTGCTGGCTGGAACCCCCTCACCTGGAAACACCATCCATTTACTTACCTACTTCTTCCCTAAATTTTCTGATCATTCCAGAAATCAAGTAATCAAAGACTTCGTTTATTCAACAGATCTTCTTGAACAACAATGAAGACGTATCTGTGAACAACCAAAACAATGGACTGAGCTATGTACCCATGAACTTCACATCCTTTGATAAGGAGCTTGTGTGATGGAGGTACCAGTCTGGCTTACCTACTGAATAATGGCTTTTCTCTCCCAAGGCCGTCAGGCTCAGCTTCATTCATTAAGTTCCTGACATATCTTTGGGACAAGACATTTAGCTGACTCCAATGGGAGGCATAAAGTGATTTAGACATGTGCCTCAGTCCGAGGAGGTTGGACAGTAACTTGTGCTGGGTATGCCTGGGCAGTGATGCTCATCAGGCATATTGAGGGGCTTGTCTCGTCGCGATATATCCAGAGCCGAGCACAGGGCTTGGAACATGGCGGGGTGGGGAAAGCGGGAGGGGTATTCATTCATTCAATAAACTTGCAGTAACTTCGGTGTGCCGAGCTTAGTTCTAAGCATGAGAATACAGCAGTAATCAAGCCGAACTCCCTACCTTCCAGGAGTTTCTCTTCAACTAGAGTCAAGACAATAAACAAGTAAACAAGATAATTTCAAGGGACAACGGTGTCAGGAAAGAAAGAGGGTATTGGACTTGACCATGTCAGACGAGGTGTAGTGGTAAAGAGTTCTGACTGCTTTAAAGATGACAATGTTCTGTGACGCTTTAAAGGTGACATTCAAACACTGGGCCACCCAAAGCACAAGAAGACACTTGAGCAACACAGACTGCAGCTAAGCCAGGCGGCCTGCTCTCTGTCACGTACAAGAACAAGAAGGTTTCTCAGAAACACTCTTTTGGTTTTGTTTGCTTTTTTTAAATGGCTTAAAAGTTCATAGTTTGTAAAGATGAGAGTCTTCCCAGGAATTCACACCCACTCAGTTTAGGACTGGTCCTGGCTTTGGGATTCCCAGTCACATCCAGGCTCTTTCCTACCACCTCCTGCTGACTCTCACAGGCCCTTATTTGCATTTGCAATGGGATGGAGTCCACCCATCAGGAAAACCTCACTTCCTCCCTTCCTCTGGTTCACACTCCCAGCCTGGAACTTGTCCCTCCAGTGTCCCTTGGCAGTCCTTTATACACCATTCTGTGCTCACAGGGAGATGGTCTTCGTAAAACTACCCGCAGTGCACAAGAGCATCAGACTCCTGCCCCATGGCACTGTTCTGGGCACAAGCTGGGCAGCTCCTAAGGATCTGGCACAGCACCCATCCCTGTTCTTCCCCACAGCTGCCTTCGAAGCTCTGTCTCCATTTAATGGGCTTAGGCACATAGTTCACTACTTTTTTATTTCATCCCCACTCAAGTTCCTAAGCCTCTGTCAAAAGCTCTTCCACCCCCCCTTTTTTTTCTTTTTCTTCCTCCCTCACCTCTCCTCCATTCACCTCCTGTTGATCTGAGTACCCTAGGATGACAACTCTCCTTTTGGAACAACCTGAGGGATGGAAGTGCCTACCTATGTCCTTCAATGTTAACAAAAGTTTAAATAATTAGTACATGCAAAACATTTATAGCAGTCCCTGTGCTGGGTAGTCAGGCCCTCGTATGAAGACATACTGGCTCCATACACTTGCTGTTTTGAGACAAGGTCTCACTTGGTAGCTCTGGCTGACTGACCTAGAACCCTCTATGTAGACCAGGCTTGCCTAGAATTTATGAGGTCCACCTGCCTTCAGGGTCCTGGAATTTAAGGTGTGGCCACCAAGCCTGGCCTTTATTTTTGTCCCTAAGACCTGACTGTTCTTTTGCTAGGTCAGCTAGGAAATAGAGACCTCTTGGAATTTTATTTGAGAAGACAAATTATCTTTGGGCTCAGATATATTGCCTCTAAGTTTGAAATCCCTCTAATCAATATCTGTATCTGAAAGAGAGGTGGGAGATACTATGACAATTATCTTGTTTGTTTGTTTGTTTCAAAGAAGTTTATCAGATTAGAGCTGGGAATGGTAAGTGCTTTCCTCCACAGCACCAAGAGGAAAAGACACCACATTAACCACAAGTAGAACATGAAGGACTAAACTGGACAGGAAGACTTCCAAGTGGGGCACGCAGAGATGGGGAGGCTTCCAGAGAGTGTGGAGAGAGGTAGGAAAGAAAAGATACAAGAAGAAAAGCCACAATTCACTTAACTTCAAGGGGTCATGTCCTGACCTAAGTAAACGGGGAAAGGATTTTAAATGTCCCAAGAGTAAGGTATCAAAATTCTTTAGCCTGAGGGAAACATAAAGGCTGAGACCTCAGGCATCCGGGTCTTTCTGATATCCGACAGCAATATTGTGTGCCCTACCCCACCCCACACTCACCCCAGCCCCACCCCACCCCCGGTACTATAAAGATAACCAGTAGAGTCTTCTTTTGCTTATCACAGTTCTTACCTTGGACATACAAGTAGTGACCAATCAGCATCGTGTGCTGTTTATGTTGACGAATATTGACAGGACCAGCAGTCTGCTAGAAATGCTTTGTTTTTTGTGTTTGCTTTATTCTGTTTTCATTTATTAAAAAAAAAACCCAAGTCCCCTGGAGACCAGTTCAGGGGCACTTGTGAGTTTGTGCTCTCCTGGGTGTTCGTTGTTTTGTGTCAAGCTGATCACATACTTGACAGGAATAACTTAAAGGATGAAGGTTTCCTTTGGGCTCATGTTTTCAGGCAAGTTTCCGGCCACCATGGAGGGAGGTCATGGAGGATCGTGTGCCAGCCAGAACCATGAGCTATCGCTCTTCACAATGCATCTGGACTAGGAAGCAAAGACTATGGCAGGAAGCAAGAATAGCTATACCCTCAGAAGCCCACCACCCACATTGGCCTACCTCCACCAGCTAGGTCCCACCTAAAGGTTCTATAGGCAGCTCTTTCTGAAGTCATCTTTTATGTTTTCAGAAACCAACACCATTGCATGCTCTGACTCTCAAAGTTCAGCCAAAGGGCTGGGACTATACCTCAAGCTCAGAGCAATTGCCTAGCATGTGCAATGCCCTGGGTTCAACTACCCCACGTTGGGGGTAGTTCAAGACTTAATCGGAAACCAGCTGTGAGACAGCTGGGTCCCAGCTGTTCTGTTGCTGTGACAAACACCGTAAAAATAAATAAATAAGTAAAAAATAAAAAAATAGAAACAACTTGGAGAGAAAAAGGGTTTAGCTCATTTTACACTTCCAAGTAACAATCTATCACTGAGGGCAGTCAGGACAGAGACTCAAGGCAGGAAGTGAAGCAAATGTCATGGAGGAATGCTGCTTACTAACTTGCTCCATTGAAATGCCCTCTTCCCAGATGACCCCGGCTTATATCAAGTTGACCAAAAAACTGACTGACCCCAGCTCTTCCAAATCTTCAGAACTTCAGTTGAGACTGAGACTTATTTGAACAATTTCCAGCCTCTTTTCCTTTTAAGTCTAAATAGTAGAATTCCACCTTTGTGAAATCTGTCTTACCGCGATCTGTCTTCCTTTGCAGAAAGCTTAGGGTCAGATGAAGACAGGGATGCGCGTAGTAAGGTCTCAAGGGTTTTTCTTTAGCCTGTATAGTATAAGCACTTGTGAATGAACTTACTTTTTTGTTTCCTGGTTTGGGCCTACCATTGACTGTCTTGGCTGTGGCCAATACTCTTTAGTCTGACTCCAACAAAAACAAAGGAGAGAACACCCCATTCTGAAGGAAAAAAATAAAAGAATATTGTTCCTTCTGGCCCCAGAAGGTATAACACTTTGGGAGGCAATTTGGCTCATTTAGAAGGTACATAGAACCCAGGTGGTCACTTAAAACCTCAGTCGCCCACTTTCTGTGAAATAATTTGTTCGGTGAGATGTGTGAAAGAGCACAGGCAAGTGAAAGCAAGCTTGAGGAGCACTTATCGCCTCAAAGGAGTAAGTCAACGATTACCTGATCTGACACTCAGCCCAGGCTTAGCCACATCCCCAAAGATTCATGGTTATGGGAAATTGCTCATCAAAGTTTGAGCTTTCTTTTAAAAAAATCCGCTAGATTTGTGTACAGCCCTCACCAGTTCCCAGAAAGGGGTCTCTTTGAAGACTGATCTTAAACTCAAATGGCCAAAATGGCAATTGTAAAGTTAGTATATTTGTGCACACAATTAAAAACCTCAACACAGCATATCAAGAAGTGATTGCAACCGTCCCCAAGCCAAACTTACTATTCTACCTGTTAGATCCCAGAACCTCTAACTGCCTTTTCTCACTCAGAAATTGGGCTACATGCCCTGCAGTCTGTCCCCTAAACCAGTGCTCTCAACCTTCCTAATGCTGTGACCCTTTAACACAGTTCCTCATGCTGTGGTGATCCCAACCATAAAATTATTTTTGTCGCTACTTCATAACTAATTGTGCTACTGTTATGAATCGTAAGTATCTGATATGCAGATGGTCTTAGGTGACCCTTGTGAAAGGGTTATTTGACCTCAGCCAAGGGGTTGTGACCCATAGGTTGAGAAACAATGCCTTAGGACAAAGAACTGAGGGCACCTGCTGTGACTCAAGCCTTGGTGGGAAAGGCAAGCCCAGACTCCATCTGCCCTGCAGATTTCTTTCTTGGACCCGCAGTTGATAACAAGGTGTGTTGTGGTCTTAAAGCCCACCCCTTCATACCCACTGCAGTTTCAAGGTTAAGTTTATGGTCCTACGTAGTGCCTGTCTCTGTGTCTTTTGGCACACAGGCCAGACCAGACTGGATTCCACGTGAGGAAAAGTGCCCACCCCTCTGGAAACCCGTAAGAGCCATCTTGGATTAGAAGGGAAGGCTGTCTCTCCCTTCTGGACTCCTATCAATCTATACATGGAAGTGTTCTTTCTGAGTGCAGTTCCCCTCCAGATCTGAAGGGAAGGTTTCCTCTCCCCTCAAGGCCCCATCCTGCCGCCCAGGGTTCAGTGTTCCATCTTCTCTAATGCGCCCTCATGTTAAGGTTCAGACATGGCCTGAAATGATCTTGAGGCTCTCTCCCAATAAACCTCATTCTGAATGACAATTTGAGTCTTTTATCTTCATGCATAGTAGTACATAGGTCCAAATTGCATGACTTTATTTAAAAATTAGCATATATATTCATTCTATCAAATAATGAGTTTCAATATGTCATTTTATGCATGTATAACTTCTGTTTCTTTAGCATGAAACTTTTATAGCGTGCTTCATCAAAAGAGTCATGATTGGGGTTGCCTGTCTAAAATTGTTCACAACAATAAAATGAATGTCATTAATCTAAGGGTTCAAAACGATCTAAAAACTTGCCAATGAATCTAAAGGAAACCTATAAATTCTTTGTATTTTTACATATGTGTACATGTGTTTATAGTATGTTATTTCTACCTGTATGTTTAGGATCATACAAGTGTTTGTGCATTAGCTACATGGTACCAGTTTGTCTTAGAAATAAACAGAAATTATCACTGTAATTGTGAATCAATTTTCAAAGTTCACATGACTTGGAAAAAATATTAAAGTCATGTTATGCCAACCAAGTAACATTTTTTTTCAGATTTTTATTTATTGTATGTGAATGAATGTTTTGCCCCCATGTATGTCTGTGCCACGTGTGTATAGTGCCGACAGAGGTCAGGAGAAGGCATCAGATCCCCCATAACTGAAGTTATAGATGCTGTGATCCACACCTTGTGCATGTTGGAAACCGAGTCCTAGTCCCCAGTAAATGTAGCAAGAACTCTTGACCTCTCAGCCATCTCTCCAGCTCACATTAAATGATTTCCATTAGATGTCTATGTTATTTCTAAATAACTTCAAGTACTAAAAGTCAGTTACTAAATGTAAGATTAAAATTTGTATACTTTAACATTTTGTGTCATGTGATCAGAAAGATAATATAAAGTCTGCCTCCACATTCAAGTACTACGTTAGTGGAAACAATGTATTTCTTTTACAAATTGTTACTGTCTACAGGATGATTCATAATTGCTGAGCATTAATATACATTAACTAAACATCAGAGGGAAGACAGCTTAGCTGAGGATATCTGTCGGGCTTGCCTATCATGCAGGATGCCCTGGATTTGATCTCCAACTCAGAAAAATGGGAAGGGGACAGCTCTATGTAACAGAAAAATGAGATATAGTTTATAAAGAAAGTTATTAGTATGTTTGGTGACAACTGGATCACACAATGGCAGGAGAGAGAGGCAGGCACAAAGCTCCCATTTCCTCTGTCTTTTTGGAAACTTTGTTCACTAGAATCAGCAATATAGATAGGCTAAGAGCCTTTACATTCAAGCCTATGGGTGATTGGGCCTTTACCAATCTTACCATCCCTTTCTGATTAGCAAGCTTTAGCTAGGCTGATTGAAGTGTTTAGTAAGCATAGACCAAAGCTATTGGATCTCTCCCTTGTGCAACGTCCTGCTTCCTCCGTTAAAGCCTGTTCCCCCAACAATAAACTGGATTTGCACCATGGAGGCGTTTCCCCAGAGCCTAAGCAATTGGGTCAGTAACTCTGCACACCACTCATCTCCTTGGGGACGCCCTTCACCCACAAAAAACCACAAGTATGAAACATGTCCTTTTGGTAAAGGAGGAAAGAGTAGCATTTTTATTTAAGAGAAAATAAAGAAATAATTTTTATCGAACTCCAAATGATAAGAAGAAAGTTATAGGACAAAATCGAACCATAGAAGATTGAGAAAGCTTAAAAAGGTTTATGGAGGTGAATCTCAGGGAGGCAATTTTATGCTTGATCAAGTTGGTTGAAATTAAAAGGGATTTTATAGATTAAACTTTTATATCAAAGTCACGCTAATGTAAAACCAAAAAATAAGGCTATCTGCGGTATTGACTTTTCTCTCAATGGGAAAGCATAAACAAATTTTTTATTTTGTTTTTGTTTTCTTCTCTTTCTTCATTTTTAGGTAAATAGCCTAGGAAATAAAGATTCAGTATCTTAGATAACTTTTTGTTCCTTAAGGTAATTTTTAATAGGTTATGATTATTCCTTGTGGAAAGTGAGACTTCTCAATCTTGAAAATGTTAAATTTTCATTAAAATGTCATAACCTTCATTTGTCTTCATAAACCTTTTATTTCATTGGCTCAATATTTTTGTGTTTTTAATAAAATTCCCAAAATCAAATTAAGAAATTTTTTTTTTATTTGGAAGTTATTTTGGGGTTTCCAGAGGGTCCCCTGAAGTCCAAAGGCATACATTAGACTTATATTTCTATAAAGGTATTACTATTATGTGTACAAAATTGAGATTTCTAGAAATATGCTTTGTCTTGATATCAGACACTCCATTCCGTGTTAACAGTCACACTTCTAATCACACACTTGCCGTCTGCTACAGGAGTAGCCAAATTCATCAGTTACCTGAGATCAGATCTTCAGCCATGACGTCGTTAAGTCTTGTCCACAATGGCATGCCTTATTCTGATTCCTTTCTTGAAGTTTCTTACAAGCAGTGAAAATCCCACAATTAAGTATTGTAACTTCAAGAAGTTTTCAAGGAGAAGATAGTTGATATTTTCAACTTGACAGAATCTGGAATCATGTAGGAGACAGGCCTCTGGGCATGCCTGTGAGGAATTATCTAGATCAGGGTAGTTATGGTAGTTATGGAGAGCCCATCCTAAACTGTGGCGGCACCATTCCCTGGGCTGGGGTCCTGGGCTGTATGAAAAGGAGAAAGCAAGCTGAATAGCAGTATTCATCTCTTTCTGCTTCCCAACTATAGATGCAATGTGACCAGCCACCTCAAGCTCCGCCAATATATGGACCACTGCCTCCAACTCAGAACCAGGATGAAACTTTTCTCCCTTAAGTTGCTTTTGTCAGGGTGTTTTATCACAGCAATCAGACAAGTAATGCATGTGGGTAGCACTCTGACAAAGGCAGGCTTCTAGTAACTTTGAGATCACAACACTGGACTCAAACAGAACCCCAGAACTCAGGTGAGAGGACTTGTGGGTAATAAAATTACTACCCGGAACCAGGTGGAACAAGAACATGAAACTCAATGAATTGACTGAGTTTGGAAATAAACAAAACAAAAATAAAGTTACAAGTCTCTGACTTTTCCCCAGACTCAAACAGGGAGGAGTTAAAACGCCTCCCGACTCTGCCTTACATCAGCCAGCTAATAAACACCTCCTATTGAGTAAGCTTCAACTCTCAGGCTCAAATATAATTGATTCTTCTGGGGGGTCCAAGCTGGGTCCTTGAACATATGAAGAAAGTATTCCACTGCTGAGCTGTGCTCCCTGTTCCTCAAATGTAGCATGTATTTGGTTGTCTTTGTATCATGAACATGCCATGTCAGAAACATAGATGGGCATGTTTCTGTCTTCCCGTGGTATCTAAACTTATTAAATAACAATAAATTCACAAGTTATGGGAGTTTTATTGGCTGCAATTTGCCAAGGAGTTCAGATGTTCCCTGATAGTTGGTTACTGGCAAACACAAGTCATTTTATCCCAATCCGAATTACTAATATTAGCTCTCAGATTGCACTTACAAATCACCCAGTAACTGTATGTCTAGATGCATATATCTGAGGCTGCAGCAGAGTTCAAGTTCAGAGAGGCCTTTCTGGAGGCAGGCAGAGAGATAACTGAGACGCGAAGAGAATTGGCAGGCGTCAGATAATGAATGAACCGCGTTGAAAACTAGCTGGAAAAGAAAAAAGAGAAAGTCTTCTGTGGGTGCTGCTGCGGGACCACAGGTTTGCAATGGGTCTTGCAGTTGAGTTTTGGAAGCAAGGGGAGTCCCACGGAGGGTGTAGAGGTAGGAGCACAGAACACAGTCTAGACAAAGGAACAGATGAACGGCTGGAAATTAAAAGTTGGCCAAGTCAGCGGTGGGGAAAGAGCTGAGATAGATAAGTCCGTTCTTGATCTGTCAGTCCCTTGACATACGTCCCAGGTGGTCAGATGACAGGTGGGCGGGGCCATCCCATCTCAGAGGTAGACGTCATCGTCCTTCTTTCCTTATTTTTCACTTGTTTGTTTATCTATCAATTTATTTATTGTCCTGAGACAGTCTCACTGCATAGCCCTGGCTGTTCCCTAACTGTTCCCTGGCTGTCCTGTAGACCAGGCTGGCTTCAAACTCACATCTGCCTGCCTGTGCCTCCCGAGTGTCAGAATTAGAGGCATGTACCACCACATTCACTGTGGTGGACATCTCCTTTATGGAGTCCAGGTGAGGGAGCTGCACCACTCCTTGGTCTGTTGTGTTTGATAAGCTCTTGGGCCTGGTTTATCAGTATGATTTGGTTTTCTTCCTTTCACACTGCACTCTCTCCTCCTAAGTCCTCCAAAGGAGGAAGGGAAGGAGCATGGGTAGTAAAAGGCTCATAAACTTCAGGTGAGCCGAGAAACTCCAGGATAGGAGAGAAGACATGCTGATAACATCTTCAGGATGGTACGAATCCAGAAAGATCAACACACATGTTTTTTTACCACTTGGAGACTGCAGAGGAACAGATCTGGTGTGGAATCTTCCACCACAACAGTTCCCTTTTCTGGCCTATAAGACCCTGGGCCCTTGTACCTGGGAACACGGGCTCCATTCTTTTGAGACTCTGATGCTCGTCACTCCATAACCATTTTTTTTTTTTTTAGTTTCACATCATCCTGATCAATCAGGAAGCAAAGCAACACCAAGAGCCAGCCCCATGTGCAAGAGAGAACATTATATCTCTCCTCTTGGTTTCAGCACTCCACACAATCAAAGAAGTGTCTCCTGTAACAAGCTATAGGCACGATCCCTGAAAGTATAGTCCTCCTGATACAATTACAATACAGCCCTGAGTTCCTAGAATCCCGATGTACTCTGATGAATTTATATGGGGTCACCCTTTTCATTTTAGGAATAAGTTATTAATTAGTCTGTGCCTGTGGGTACCAGATGGACAGTGGTGTTTATATGCACATGGTTCACACTCAGCACTACTTGTAAGATGGAGTCTCCAGGCAAGGCAAATCCTGAAAAACCACTATTTTACATAAAATGACACAACTTAGAGCTGGGCACAGCCTGATCTCAAGTCTTGGGAAACAGGCACTTCAAGATGTTCTTTGGCTAGTTGTCATCGCTTATTCTATTCTTACATTGTTTGAACTACTTCTGTTTTGTGCGTGCCTGTGCTGCAGAGCTCTAGGGAAAAGAAAGATTATGGTGGCCCAGCAGTTCGACGTGAGTCCGAAAGTCACCATACATAAGAAGCACTCCTTCAAAACAAACAAGTAACAAGCCTTAAAATTATCCATAAACCAGTTGTGATGGCGCATGCCTGTGATACTAGCACTTTGGAGGCTGAGGCAGTATAATTATGAGTTCATGACCTTGACTGAAAAAAAAAAAAACAACCCATAAAATACAGCTCACATGGTTCTGACATACAACTGTATATTGCTGCATGTTCATAAATATGTAATAACTAAAACAAGTGTGCAAAATAAATATGCAAAATACAAGTTTACAGGTTGATTACACAGATCATATGTTGATTTAGAAAAAAACAAAGGCAGCAAAAATCAATGTTCCATGGAAATTCAAACTTGTTTCCTGCACACAAATTCTGAAGGTCCAGAATAGAGTTCCAGGGTAAAGCACGTGCGTGCTCTTCAACCACTGGTTTTGTTGTTGTTGTTGTTTTGTTGGGTTTTTTTTAAGTGTAAATAAAAGCAATAACTTCTGGGAATTGTCCTTTTGAGCCGTTAGTCACTAGACTCCTAGAGGAGCCTGTTGATTTCACAGAATAATAGAAAGAATCCGTATTAGCCCTTACGTGTTTAGGTGAGTTATAGAACCATAAAATTTGAAGGCTGAAGGCTTAAAGTCCAATTTTGGTATTTGGTTTTTATTTCTTCAAATCCTACAAAGGGGGAAGTCCCTAATGGTTATTCTAATTGAGTACTGTAAATTAGCATTCTGGACAGGCAGTTATTTTTAATAAATTCTATGGCTATTGGTCAATAGAAAGTCTTCAAACAGGTCACATGGGGTTCCTTGCAATTTGTGATCCTTCATTAATTTCAGCTGGTTAGAAGCAGTTATGATGAAACACTACCTTTAGTTTTTCCATTTCCCAGGTAACTTCTGCCTTAAAGTAAAAACCAAATCATTCCATCCTTTACCCACTCAGCAATATTCAGTAAAAAGCAGGTGCTGGGTGCTAGACACCAGAGGCAGAAGGCAGCAGCAGTCCCTGGGACCACGAAGACTATGCCTAGCAATGTAATCTTGTCACAAAATCATTTATGTTGTTTGATCTGAAAACTCCAGCTAAGCAAATCATTAACCAAGTTGGCAAATAGTTACATATAAAGACATTTTAAGAGAATATTATTTAGCCAAAAAGTAGAAACAACCTAACGTTCAACAATAGCAGAACTATTGAAAGCATACCTATAAAGGTGAAGCAGAAGGTTTGTCAGTGTGGGTGCTATTAAGTGCCATACGTAGTATTCTCAATTATGTTAAATTAACTTATTAAATACCTGGAATGGAATATATCAGAAACAGTAGCATTATATTGTGTGTTAGTGTGGGGTTTAAGGATTCTTTTCTTCTTATTCTGGGTAGTTTCCTTTATTCTTTTATAAGAGTATGTATCAATCTTATCATCCAGGAAGTGTTTGGAAAAATTCTCCTTCCCCAAACAATAAAACAAACCAGAACAAAACCCAGCCTACATAAGCAAAACTAAAAGGGATTCTACAAATGGCTTAGTTCCAAGTTTGTGGTCAGGATCCTGTAGCCTAGAACTCTGCCCAGAGCAGAATTTCCACCGTGACTTCTTCATGTTTGTTCCTATTGGCCTCCTACAGACTGTGATCTCCATGGTTTCCCCAAAGATGAGCAAACAAGAGCAGCGCAGGCTTTTCTGAAGCAGGCAATGACTGGCATTTCCCCTATGCAGATATCCCAGACAAGGAAAAGAATGTCCTGTCTCATTCCCGTGGCCATGGTGGCTAAGGAAACACTATTGACACCTAGCACTTCACTGCAGCCCTAAGACAAGTCCTGTGTGCAGTGCGACACTCAGGTGCATAAACTGTCCTGTTGGAGTTACTGGCCATGGGTCACCCGCAGGTTCTGGAGCTGAAAGTCAGCCTCATCCACCACATCCAAAGACACCCCACCCCACCCCACCCCCGGACCCCTGCAAGCACTACCATGCCCGTTTCACTCTATCAGAAAGGGCAGCACTAAAGAAAAAGTGGGGTGATTTAACACCTATTCATTAGAAGCCTCATTCTCTCTTTTAGCAGAGCGGGAAGGGTCTTGACATAAGGTAGCCAGCCCATGCTGGCCTTGAACTAGCTATGTAGCTAAGAATGACTCTAAACTGTTCCTCCTGACTCAGGCATTTACACCCGGCTCCCCTCCCCTCTTTCTGTCACTTGATTTTCCAGTGAAACATGAGAATGGGTTATGTTAATGCCAAGAACTCCGTCCTGTGTTTAAAAGGTTCTCTTTGCTGTCATCTGATAAAACATTCAACAGCAGTCAGCCTTGAACTCCTGACCGTCAGTGGATGAAGGGCCCCCGTCCTCACATCACGGGGCTGCTTAGAGACCAAGAGATTCAAAAGGCAACAAAACCCTGCTGTAACTCTAAAGCAGTCTTCACTTAGATAAGAGGCTATAAAGGAAAGAAGCCAGGGGTAGCTCTTTGGCTTCTGTGGATTCCCCCAAGACCAAGAAGAGGCTAAAGGGAAGGGCACTGTACAGAACCCTGGACGGCTCTGCCTAGCTAGCTATCGCCTGGGACCAAAGATCAGGCTCCACTATAAAGTCATCCACAGGGCCAGCAGGGCGGAACGTGGGGCTGCAGCCAGGCCCGGGTGAAGTCCCTTCGGGGTGCGCCACGGGCTGGCAGCCAGGCACAAGGCAGGACTCAGTCCTGGGTCCCGCCTGGCACAGCCTGGCCCTGCCAGCCACCGCGGCTCACGTAGCAAGAGCGTGAGTCAGCGCCATCCTCACTGTGAAGCCGGGCCGCCTCCCAGATCCCGGGCCGGGGTGGGGGTGGGGGGTTAGAGAAGTTACGGGGCGTGAACCCCCGCCTGCGGGTTCCACTTGCTCAGGAGCCGAGGGTGGTCTTTCCTCAGCTCGACTTTGACCTTCTCCCTGCCCTTGGTGTTTTCCTTTGTACGGCAGGCAGGCTCGGATGGTTGGCTCCCAGACAGGGAGACCCGGAGAGGGAGGGGTGCTGCAGGGGCCACGACCCAGGCAGACTGGAAGTTGAGCCCTGTAACCTTTGAAAGAGCCAGGGAGCTCCTTATCAACCACATCTCTCTCGGTGTGGGGACTGGTTTGCGTTTCCTGAAACCTGCACCTGTTTAGTTCTAACCACCAACTTTATAAAAGGAAATTGCCTACGTGCCTGACGGCTGAAAGACGGATTAGATGTACTCTTTGCTGAAAGTGTGAACGCAGCAGGACCTCCTGTTAAGTTCTGGATTTACAGGGTTGCAAATCTGGGCCTCCAGAGGGCACAAAAGCATTCCGAACCTCCTTTACTTTTTAGGTGAACTGTTTTCTCCCAAGTTAGGGCACGTTATAAAGCCCCTTTCTTCATACATTGTGATGTGCAAATGTCACATTTTTTTCTTTTTTCTTTTGTTTTGTTTGGTTGGTTTTTGAGACAAGGACTCTCTACATAACCCCAGCTGTCTTGAAACTCACTACATAGAGCAGGCTGGCTTTGAGCTCACAGAAATCCACCTGCCTCTGCCTCTTGAGTGCTGGGATTAAAAGTGTGTGCCACCATACCTGGCCTGATGTCACTTTTTTCTTTTCTATGTATTTGTGTATATGTGCAGATGTTTGTGGGTTCTCACATGACACAGCTTTCTTGTGGACAACTTGTGGATGCTGTTATCTCGTTCCACTACTGTGTGGATCCCTGGCACTGAAGTCAGGTCATCAGTCTTGGCAGTAAGCACCCTTACCAGCTGAACCCTCTCTCTAGACCAAAATGCCAGCTTTCCGAAACTTGCGGCAGGGACTGAGCTATCAGAGACAGGATGCTTTTGAAGGTAAAGAAATAAATGGGGAAGGACAGGAGGAAAAGGGACACAGAATAAAAAGCAAAAGTGATTGACAAAGCAATGCGGACCTCAGAATGAAAGCCACGGTGTGGGCTCAGATAATAAAACAATTAAGTACTACCCAATAATAAATATATTAAATAAATTAAATAAATAAATAATAAAACAACTAATTAAGTGCTTCAGCGTTCATGGCTGAGTGAAGCCTCAAACCAAGTAGAACTGAACATAGGGAGGCTTAGTAGCATGGTTCAGAGCCCAGACAGTGGCTGGACTGTCCAGGTTCTGCGATGGTTCTGCAGCTTGCAAGGCTGTGTGACCTTAGCCAACCGAGGGCCACCATCTCTCTTCATCTCCTCCTTCAAAAGACAAGAATAGTGAAACCAGCATTTGTGTTTTAGGACTTTTCAGAGACCTAAATATATCAGTACAAGGAAAGCACCAGAAATAACGCCCTCTGTTCAGTAGACACTGGGTAAATACATGTGACAGGCATGACTGCAGGAGATGAAGGCAAAAGTCATCAGACACAGCAGAGCAGGCTGCTGTGTACTGCACAGCTCCAGAAGGCTCCATCACACCGATGTGAATATAGCCTTCGTGGGCTGTGTATAGTGGGAGTCCTGAGGACAAGTGTGGCTGGTTTGGTACTGCTCATAATAGCAAAATAGTGGACATTCAAGTGCATTCATTTACAAGTTCCACGTAGGACATTTGCCCAGTAGAACTTTTTAGAACTTTCACAAGAAGCAACCTGGATATATTTGGATCAGAGTGAATATGTCTCAAAAATATATTGAATAAAACAGCAAGATGCAAAATGACATATGTAACACCTAAGGAAAGAAGGTATACACAGAAAGAGTTCATATGTATTGCATATGCAGATATTTTAATACCAAAAGAATGCACACTTAATTTATAGCTATTTCTGAAAGAGAAAGGAGGATTGCATTCATCATGATGTCATAGCAATTTAACTTTTTACCATGATGCAATGATTATTTCAAAGAATATACTTGAATACTAGCTAGCTTATTTTGTTTTAAGGCACAGATGAACTCTATAAGCAAGTATGTCAACATTAGCCAACTATGGATTTCAGGAATTTGGGTGATAATTATTTTTTCATTTGGACTTTTCTGAAAATTCAAGTTAAAAATAATTACACTTTCCAGGTAAATGTTACAACAAATGCATAAAGGGGAGGGCCTGGAGCACATATCTTGGTGAAGCTCGACTTTCACACTCATGACTTAGTCACAGCAAGAGACAAAGACTGTTCCCCCATCCCTAAAAACTTCATCTTGGGGTGGAGATTGGTCAGGGGTTCTGACACTTGGAGTGTTGCTGATTGATTCCTACACTTTGCAGGCTTTCAGTCCTTAGCATCTCTAAAATATGACATTCATTTTGGTACCTACTGGGAAAATACCAAATGACAGTAGAGCCACTGAGATAGGAGACTGCCAGCTCTGCAGGCACAGCATGCACAGTACTGAAAATCAGGTGAGCTATTGGATATTGCACACTGGCAAAGCGGTGACAGGGGAAATGAAGAGCATCCGAGCACACAGCTGGGATGCCCATGGCTCTCGGCCTCTGCTGAGAACACTTCCGTTGGTGGTATCTCCTCTGAGAGTTAATGGAGTAAACAAAATTACAGCTGGGGGTCACTCAGAACTAGACGCAAAATGCCAATGGCTAAGATGTGGGACATGTTATGTAGAGTTTCTGTTCCCTTCTCTGAAATGGGAATAAAAGTGGTGATAGGGAGCAGAGTGGGAGATGGAGCAAAGCACCCAGAAGCGGCCACAGGAAGTCCAGAAGCAGCCACAGGAAGTCCTCCACAAAAGGCGCAAAAGGCAACTGAGTGTGGCTCAGGAAGGCGTGATCTTGGATCAAAGATGGAGCCTGTTTCAGGGAGATGTTTATCTTATCCTTGGGTTGCCCTTTACTCTAGGGTTAAACAGGTTTTTTAACAGTTTTAACAGTTTTTTAAGTGGACAAAATAATGGGTTTCACATACATCTTCGGGCTTTGCTCATATTTGCCCCCATAACTGCTCCTGTACACTGGTTCCCTTTCTTTCTGCTTTCACATGGTCTGTGTGTGTGTGTGTGTGTGTGTACACGCGCGCGCACGCGCGCAGTCTGTGTCTGTATGTATGTGTTTAAATTTAGAATCAGAATATGAAACAGGACAAGAAATGTTTTGTCTTCCCCAACTGCCCAACCCCCTTTCCCTTTAGAACTCCCCCCCCCCCCCCCCCCCCCCCCCGCCAACGCCCAAGACTACCCCCTCTTACTTTCACATCTCTTGCCATTTGTGTTTTTGTTTCTTAACGGCCAAGCTGTACCCTGAAAACCTTAGTCTCCACTCAAGACGCCCTTGCCTTAATGCCCCACCCCACCCCCCAGAGACAGGAGGGCCTTCAGAAAGAGGCTGGGGCATTTTTAATTAGCGAAAACACACTGAGGCTTCCTTCTTTCCCTTGCTGATTTTCTGACTTAGGCACCCATAAACAAACCCATCTGCTGGACTTTTAAACTCAGTTGTGCTGAAAATCCAAGATTTAAACCTGTCTCCCAGCTGCTCCAATGGAACGTGCTGCAGGATCTTGTTCCACCCAACCAGCTCGGGGAGGGGTAAGCTGGATGGCGGGACGTGCAGAACATCAGGGGAACAGAATGAGGCAGAGTTAGGCTCCTGCCGTGACTAATGGAAGCCAGCCTGGGGTGTGGCTGTCATGAAAGAAATCACTACCCCATGGCCCCCAGTATCTGACAGAGTCTGAGAAAACAGCCTGACTACCAGGGAGTGTTTAGGCGGGCTGTGATCTCATCTACACTTTCCAAGTTGCCCTGCCCCCAGCACGTTTGTTCAGGACAGGGTCCTGCTGAAGCATCTGAGCCATCCCAGTAGAAGTCCAATGGACAGGAAGTAAGCAGCTCATCCTGAAGCAGTCAGAGCATCCTTCCCTCTATTCTGACCTGGGAAGAAATGCCCAGACACTTCCCTAGGCACAACAGTGGCCAACACTCCTTCCTGTATTTCCACCATGATCTGCCAGGGCTTATAGGTGGCTTCCTAGCACGAGTGACCTTTGCAGCACTGACTGTTCACTAAGTGTAATTTGTCGTATTTTTCAAACTAGAATAAGCATTATTGGTTGGGAAGGGATTGCGATTTGTGTTTGCTTTTGCTAGTATAGAAGTACTATGTGTTGGTTGCAAAAAGAAACTTAAGTAAAATAGATACATACAAAGAAATATCTTCACTTTGTATGGGATTGAGTGGTAGCTGTTCCAAAATTCATGTCCACCTGGAACTTATGAATGGAAACTCAATGGAAGTAGAACCATTACAGAGGTAACCAACTTAAGATGAGGTCATACTAAGTGTGGTGTAATTAATAGCCTTATAAGGAAAGGGAAACATATACGCAGAACAGCAAGTGGTATCAGAGACAAAGACTGAATGGCTGAAGTGACAACCCAAGTAACACCAAGATTTGTTGCAAACTGCCAAGCTGGACAAGGCCAGGAAGAACCTGCCCCTCCACTATTCAAGAAGATATGGCTCTTCCAGTGCTGTGACAGCAAATTTCTCCAGTACCATGAGGCAATCAGTTTCTTTTCCTTTTTCGGAGACAGTGTTCCATGCTAGAATTACAGTGTGTTCTGCCACACCTGCTCCAAGACAGCAAATTTCTGCTGTTTTAAGCTATGTGGTGTGTGGCACTGAAGTGCCACACATCCTAGTCTCAGGAAACCAGGAGAACATTGACATTCGACACATCGTGAAGCCCTGTTAGCCACGCTCATTGCTATCCTTCTGCGGCCACATGTATCTCATGGGGTGGTGTCTTGTCTGCTTCCTCTGGGAAGATGTCAGCCACAGTTCTCTTGCTTGTCCTGAGGCATCCACTGCTTTTCCAAATGACCAAATAGCTGAGGAGATGCTGAAATGCCCACCTCCTCCCACTCCGTCTGCAAACTCAGGAGTTCCTGAAAGACCTTGCTGTCTTCCAGGTAAGTGCAGAAGCCATTCTGGGAGGAATCCTGCCGGGTGATCTGGGCAGCGGGTACAGCCAGCAGGGGGTTGCGTGCCAATCACACACCTCTCAGGCTCTGCATTCCAGGCCCCAGAGCCTCAGCTAGTACTACTGCAACCATGAACTCTCCTTCCCTAAACTCCAAAGAAAACACTGTCTCCAGATTCTTCACCTGGTCAGATCACTGGCACCCCCGCCATATAGTCGCACACTAGCCAAATGCCGGTCACCCATGTTAGAAATCTTGGCAAAGATTTGGGCTCTTCATCTTCTGTTTTGTTTTTGTGTTTTGTTTTGTTTTTTCTTCTTCCCCCAAAACCATTCTTCCAAACCAACTAATGCCTAGTTCTTAAAACTCTCCCTGTTAACACTTCCGCAAATCCATCCAGCATCCTGTCTTAGGGCAGAGGTCAAATCAGCAGAGACGCACCACTTGATCACGTGTGTCTTAGATACTGTGCGATGGAGAGAGTGACTTACCTTTGTGGTCTAACTTCCCAAACCACAATCCAGTTTAATCATAAGGAAAACACCGGGCAAGTCCAAGTTGAGAGATAGTCTAAAACTACCCATCCGGTATTCTTTAAAACTGCCAAAAACAAAGTCTGCTTTTGAATACCGCAGCCAAAAGAAGCCTAGAGCAGATATGATGATTTAATAAAATGCAGAATCTTTAAAGGATCCCAGGACCCCAAAAAAGAAAAAGAAGAACATTTGGTAGACACCGAGGACACCTGAAGACAGGTGAGACTTTAATAATTGTGCATAAATACTAGCTTATTAGTTATGACAATGTACCATACTAATGTAGGATTTAATAATAAAACCTGCATGCAGGGTACAGGGAAATTTCCATACCACCTGGGCAATTTTTACATAGATAAAAAACTACCTTAAAAATTAAGCTAACTCTTAGGATCTATGTGATTATAAATGAGTAAGAGGATGGGGTAATTAGGCATGGCCATGTCTCAGGATGACCTATTACCCCCTAAACAATGAAAATACCATTAACTCCACCCACACCAGCTTTCTAACCACCAGAATTCAAAGAACTAGCCACCCTTTTGATAACAGAGGAGGACGAACTCCATTTTCTTCTTTCCCCTGTGTTCTAGAGGTGTAAAAATAAACCTACAACACATAGAGCGATCATTACATTAATCTTGTGTGTGAGTGCCGGGGATGACCCTAGGGCCCCCCCACATCCTAAGCAAGTCCTCTACCACCCAAATACCTCCTGGCCCTAAGTTCTAACATTGACCTATCACAATAATGTGGTCCTGAGCTGTTTGGATTTTTAAAAGGATTTATTAATTATGCATGTGGTATGTACATGTGATTCAGGTGCCCGAGGTAGCCAGAGGCATTGGATCCCCTGCAGCTGGGGTTACAAGCAGTTGTGAGCAGCCTGACATGAGTGTTAGGAATTGAACACAGGTCCTCTGCAAGAGCAGTATGCACTCTTAACTACTGAACCATCTCTCCAGTCCCTCGAGTTTTCTTTTCCACTACATGCTTAGCATAAACCCCATCTGGCCTATACTGGTATCGGTCAAACTCCGCTGTGCATCAAAGCTACATGGTCAGGCTGCTTAAAAGCTGCTAGGCCTGAGCTCGACGCTTTCTGATTCTTGAGGCCAGGAGCAAGGCCTGAGAATTTGCATCTGTAACTAGTTCCCAGTTTCTGCTGTTGGTGGTGGTCCAGGGAACATAATTTGAAAACCAATGGTGTGGAATTCTCTTTAAGACTTATTTTTCCTTCTTCTTTGCGTGTCTCTTTACATTTAGAGTCCCATCTGAAATGCAGTCAGTACTTATTGGAGTCATAGCCACACAGCACCAGATTCGTAGGTTGCAGCAATGAGCATAAGAAATAGGGCTGCTGGTCCCATGGAGCTTACATTTCAGTCATCAGAAAATAATAAGCAACTGAATCACAGGCTGCAGCAAGTATTCGAAGAGGAATAAAGAAAAGTACAAATAAATGTCACTAAGGACAGGGATATGGAGACTCTTTAGGTGCCCGATCACTACATAGTCACCCCATTCTCCGTTTTCATATTACCACGAATTTCTTAGCAGTGTTGGCTAGTGAAGCTGAGCCTACATGGTAATTCAGGTAGTAAGTAAGCTTCATGCAGTAATGCTTTTAAAAAGTACCTTACACTCAATACTTGATAAGCAACACACACACACACACACACACACACACACACACACACACACTTGAGAGTTCTGTTGGCTGAGAAGTCTGTTATGAGCTCACTGGCTTGTCATGAGGGATTCGTAGGTGGTAGGTGCCTTCTTGCTGTGCCCTCCCAGTGCAGAAGTATGGAAGCTCCCTTGAGCCTCTTTCATAAGGCTTATAAGGATGGAACCCTCACAACTTAATCACTTTCAAGACGCCCTTCCCTTCGGTGTCATTACATTGTATTTTGGTGGGAGACTGAATTCAGACAATGTTACAACTAATTCTAAAGGTAGACTGTTAAAAATTATTTATTATGTCTGGTGATATATTAATGAAAAGCCGTAACAGCTCTCAGGGATGCAATACCCAGGTGGCTTAGGCAGAGGTCCATCTTACATCCTGTCTCCTGGCCTCCTCACATCGCTCTAGCTCATGGTTCTAATATCTCTGCTGGCTCTGTTCTCTTCCCCCACCACTACCACAGCCCCTGGGTATTTTATTCATTTAAAACTCCCCCCTTCCTCCACACAGGCCTGAATTATACAAATGAATGGAGCCTAGTACTTCTCAAGGTCTGCCAGCAGACTCCAAGCTGGGGGCAAGTCAGAGTCTTCTCTAATGACCCAGCTGTAGACCATTGATGGTGATAGGGATCCTTTATCTGCATTAAGGTAAACAAATGGCCTGTTCATGAGGAGATCTGGGGGGCTACTCCACTGTTTTTAGCACAGAGGTGTTCTCAGGAGTAAGAAGCAATTCCTTTACATGCTGCAAGGCATTGGGAAGCGCCCTTCCCCATACAGCACGTACACAAGAATATGATCCCATAATAACTATAAAATATCTAATTCAAACATCCCACAACAATAGACCCTATCTCACGTGAGCCAATTAGACAGCAATCTTTCTACTCCCTGCTGTAGGGTCAATGTTGTGTGCCTTTTAAATAGCTAAATGCAGGGAGTGGAGGCAAAGGATCACAGGTTCAATGCCAGCTTGGGCTAAATAGTGAGACTTTCTCTCAAACAACAAGCACAAAGCTCTGGTATCCTTTACTGAAGACTTCCCCAGCTGCTATGACTATTGGTAGTAAGGTCTCCTACCTGTTCCATCTCTCCAGTTCCTGATGACAGGAGCCACCTCGCCTAAGACAGTGCTGGGGATACAACCAATCTGTGGGTACAAAAGGCCAGATTGCCTCCAAGGGGACAGCTCTGCTTGGTGGCTTATGCTCCCTGCTGTATTTCAACACGAAATGTCCCCTACTGGGCCATGTTGCCTAGGCTTGCCTTAAATTTGTGGGTTCAGGAAAGGTGGCTCAGTAGTTACAAACATTGATCGCTTTTGCAACAGATCCCAATTTGGTTCCCAGGGCCCAACCACATCAGATGGCACAGTTGCCCGCAATTCTATCTCTAGGAGATCTGACATTCTCTTCTGGCCTCTTTGGCCAGTGCACTAGCATGCACACACACACAATTTAAAATAATTATAATTTAAAAAAAAAAACTTGCGGACTTGTGATCCTCTCCTCTGTCTCTGGAGTAGATGGGCTATATTCCACCGGGTCCAGCTAATCCTTTCTTGTATATTGTACATTAATTATCCCAAGCATTTTTGCTTTATGTTATCTCTAGCATGGATTAGTCCTAGAATCCTAAAGGCCATGAGGAAATGAAGAAAGAACACAGAGAGAGAGAGAGAGAGAGAAAGAGAGAGAGAGAAGGTAGTCTATCTACTGTGCAACAGTCCGGAACCTCAAGCACATTTGTTGTGTGCAGCACAGGGAAAAGAGTTAGCCAGTCTCAGTAGGAGTTCTCTGGAGCTACAACATCTTAGGCTGTAAACCTCCCAGAGGAGGATGCTGTGCTTGCTAGTTGCTGTGCATACTGCCAACATTTCCACTCAGACCAGAGGAAGGCCATCCCCCTGAGCCTCACCCATTTTCCTGTGCCAAGTGCTATGGGTCTGAGGCTTTGGGGGTCCTTCATGCAGGACTTCATCCACCCTTTACAATTTACTTGAGGCTTCCTGCGCTCCCCACAGCTGTAGTGACAGAACACTAACTCACACACTCCTTTGAATTAGAGCAAAGCCAAAGCTCTAAAGTTGTTGCTGTTGTATTGTTTGTTTGTTTTTTAACTGTTCAGTGTTTTAGTTCATTCAGGCTGTCACAAAGAAATACAATGATGTAGGTGGCTTATAAACAACAGAAATTCCTTATAGTTCTGAAGACTGAGTAAGATCATGACACCAGCATGTTCTGAAGAGGGCTCACTTCCTGTTTCATAGCAACCTCACATGCAGTAAGGTATCTCTGAAGTGACATTTGCAGAATGAGAAGATTCCAGCTGTGCATAGAGACAGAAAGGAAGGAGAGAAAACAGCCAGGCCACATGGTGATGGAGACGTTAGTAGGCAGAAGCAGCTGAAGTTACTGTACGCAATGTGGGAGAGAGAGACAAGGCAGAGAGAGGTAAGCAGAGACATCACGGATGGCTTACGCAAGAAATGAGAACTCGAGTCAGCAAACCTGTACTCAAAGAAGAGGATGTCGTAACATGGAAAGATTGATGAATCTCTACGTTCAGACAGCTTAGGACAAGTATTCTGCCTAATGTGTATTATGTTTTATGATTCCTCACTTAATAAAAATTTCTCCTAAGCAGCTACCACTGTAGTTCTCATAAGATCAGAAGACTTTAATTATGGCATCATTAGGGCTATATTACAATGTACTTAACGTTACTGAATGCTGCCAGTCTTACACAAGATCAATAACACTACAATAATTGACCTTGCAGATCTATCTTTGTACAGTTATTTGAGTAAACCTTTAGTTTGATAAATAGAATTTCTGAATCAAGGGGGCAGGATGGAGAACCTTGGTGGACTTTGACCACCCTCTCAGCCAGCCGTTGCCACCCACCTTGGCCTGAACTTGGAGCTCCTCACTCCAGTCAGCAGTGGTAGGAGTTTCTATCTAACCCTGAACATGCTCACCTGGGATGCAATCCTTGTTTCTGGGCACCTGAGAGCCAGGATTAAGGACCAACCAGCTAAAGTAGCTGAAGCCCAAGCAGCTAGTGCTGAATGCTAATGTGATGAGGCTGAGAACAGCTTTCAAGCATGATGTCTGCTTTGAAGTTGGGGAAACACAAATCGATCGGATAAGCTCTCAGGGTACATGAAGGACACTGAGAAACTGCCGGTCATTTTCTGAAAACTTCAGGTCATTTTCTCTCCATCAATTCCAGAGCCAAAAACCAAAGACAACCGTACAAAGCAGACAAGTGAGATTAAGAAAGGGCCAACATCACATTGAAGAGCACAGAGAGGCATGTTGAATATGAGGTCTAGGCATCTACAGACCTTCAGACTCCAGTGCTCTGTCCTTTCTCAAAAACACGTGGAGGTGATGATCAAATACAAAGAGGCTTATGTGTATTTCCTTGAATTCAGGAAAAGCAAGGTCTGTTGCTGTGATAAAACACTGTAATCCTGGCAACTTAAAGAAGGAAGGGTTTATTTGGGTTAAGGTTCCAGAGGGATAAGAGTCTGTCGTCACCATGGGGGAGGGGGGAGTAGGGGTGGTAGAGGTGGTGGGAGGGTACATGGGAAGAAAAGCAGACAGTCATGGTAGCTGAGACAGGAAGCTGAGCACTCACAGCTTGAACTACAAACCAGAAGGTGAGAGAGATTGAACTGGTCATACAGGAAGGCCTTAAGTCTCAAAGCCTGCCCCTGGTTATCACTGGGAACCAAATATTCAAATGCCCAAGGCTATGGGGGACATTTTTTTTATTCAAACCCCCACAGAGATCTTGAAGATACTGATGAAAGTCAACCATAGAGGAATAGGCCTGTGTGAAAGGTAGGAATGGTCATTATTCCAGGGGTCTATATGAAGGAATCACATTCAGAGACCTGTGTGGGCCACACGAAAAGTAGAAGAAATGTTAAAATGTTGGTACACAGCTTTAATCCCAGTAAAGCAAACCTCTTTAATCCCAGTATTTAGAAGGCAATGATGGTCCAGGCCTTTAACCCTTAAGACAGAAACAGAATGTAGAAACAGACATAGGAAGCAGAGGTCAGTCAGTGTCAAATTACAAGTAAAGTCTGGGATGAGTTAGAGTGAAGGACAGGCAAAGTGACTAATCAAAGGAAGGGTTAGCAGAGTGAGTCAGAGTGAAGACAAGCCCAACTCTCATGATAGAAAGGTGAGCTCTCAGCTCAGAGCAGTGAGTTACAGCAGTCAGTTACAAAAGAGTTAGTTACAGCAGGAAGTATGAGGAGCATTATGAAGCAGTCTGATTGAGGTGCAGAGAGGCTGACTGAGGCAGTATGGAACATTGAGAGACACAGAGACACAGAGGCAGCTCAGCAGAAGTCAGTATCAGATAGCAAGACTGCGTCAGTTTGAAGCCTAGCAGAACAGTTCAGTCTGAGTCAGTCAGAGAATCAGCCAGAATCAGCCAAAGTTAGTAGAGCGCTGTCAGAAACAGTCAGTCGGGTCAGAAGATTATTTTGAACCAATCAGCTTGAAGAAGAGTCAGTACAGCTCTAAGTTCAAAAGGAGTTAGTCAGAGTGGTTCAGTCAGCAATGAGTCTCAGAGGTTTATTAGATTGTACGGAAGTTTAAATGTTCTAGATTGTATGAAGACTGTTGCCTTCCAGTTCTAGGCTTAAGAGTAGATTGGAGGCTGAAATGTTCCAGGGCTCCAGGCTAGAACCAGTGATTTAATTAGTCAAAGAATAAAGTGCCTTTCCCCCCAATCAGTGTCCTTGTGCATGCCCTTGCTCTCACGGAGGACTTGTTTGGAAATCCTGGGAGTTGGTCTCAGAGTGAAGATGGCAGGGTTGCTGCTCCCCAAGATCTTCCTCTCATCTGTTGCCTGTAGCTGTAGATTCAACAGATGTAGACATCAAGGAGCTCTGAGACTTGTTAGTGGATAGTGTCATGCAATCAAGAGTCACAGAGAGTTGATGGATAACAGACCTGAATGTCATCCAAACAGTGGACTGTGCAGAGGAGGATGGGGTGAAACTAAGAGAGCCAGAGACATCAGGGTCATCAGGGAAGAGACTGATAATTAGCATTGTGATGGTCGTTGCATTCTTGGGTGTCTTAACTGTTGATTATTAGACTGCCCATTGAGCTGTAATAATGCAGGCTTAAAGGACCATACATTGGAATAGCCTGATTTCACTCCACCATGGCCTTGCCACCTTTATCTTCCCACATGAAGGAGGTTTGAATGGTCTTCTGCTGCTTGTAACCATCCGCAAGACCCTTCAGGTTGGGGGTAGAGTTGGCACGAAACCAGGACACGGGCTCTAGGAGTCAGGTGAATAGCAAAAGGCAGACTCAGTTTATTGGCGGAGGAGAAGCCCTTTATACCCGCCATCCGGCCCAACGTACCATTGGCTGCCAGACTGCAGCTGCTGCTCCCTGGTCTGTCTCTGGGCATGCCTGGGCAGGTCCGTCTCTGCGTACGTCCATGCGGGTCTCACATGGGACGGGGTTCTGTCCGGCGGCAGGGCCAGTTTTCTCCTACAGTCTTCCTCAGAGCAAAAGGAACCTGTTCCATTGGTTCATTGCAATCATCCTTGAACTTGACTCAGCAGTCTATCTTAACTCAGCAACCATGAGTTCTGCTCAAGAGTACCTTCTGCCCCAACAACTGGAGGAAGACCTCTCCTGAACAGTAGGAACCAAGCCAGCCTTTGCCTCTTTTGGGGGTATTGAGGCATGACTGGCACCTTTGGAAGTCCGTGTGAGACCAGCCCAAGGTGCTACCTTGTGAAATACTCTTCTTGCCGAAATTGCCATGTATTGTTTTCAGGGGAGGGAGTTTAAGAGAGCAGGAGGGGTCTTCCTAAGTCTGGCAACAGTAGAGCTTGGATAAGGGTACTCTACGTGGCAGGGTACCAGTTTTCAGTTTCTCGTGTGTCCTGAAACCATAAAGGACTGGAAGATGCCACCATCTTGATCTGAAAAGTTGGCCAGTTTGAAATTCAATCTTAAATTAAGCTCATAGTAAATTCAGCTTGGGGGCCAATTTGATATTCTCTCAGCTGCATTCCTTCCTGCTTACCCAAAAAGGGGCCGGGAGAATGGTCCTTCAAGGTAACCACTTGCAAAGGCTGTGGGGATGGGAGATGGGGGATATGATTCCATACTTGAAAACTGGCCTTTCACTGTTAGAGAGGAATTCTCTGTGAAGCCTTGTTTTGAGGCCACAAATAACCAGGAATTAAGAACTTGTCCAGGGATGGGGGTGTGGGGGGTGGCGGAGACCAGAGACTGCAGAGTAGCACTTCCTGCTACCTTCTCACTGAGCTTGGCAGGTTCCTCTTCCCTGTGGCAATGGGACTACAGCCCAGGCCTCAATATCAGAGAAGATCAAAGGCCTGTGCTGAGAACTGATCTCCCCTGCTGCTGAGGTCAGTTCCCTGTGCACTCACCTGTAATCCCAGCACCTGAAAGGCTGAAGCAGGAGAATCATGAGCACAAAGAAAGCTTGGGCTAAATAGTGAGTTCCAGGCCAGCCTGGACTGTATCACAAGATTCTGCTACACACACACACACACACACACACACACACACACATCATTCGGAGAGGCTTCTAAATTTTGTTTTATGCCCATAAAAACCAGCCTACTAGAGATTCCAAAGTCTCTTATGTTTTCTGTCATGTATTAATGATTTAATTTTTTTACATTTATTTATTTGCTGGAGGTATATACGCAGAGGCTCGAGGTTGGCATTGATGTCTTACTCAATAACTTCCTACCTTATTTTTCTAAGCCACAATCTCTCAGAAAACCTGGAATTACCAATTCTTCGAGGCTGGGGGAGCACCAAGCTCAGGGATCCTCCCTTCTCCACCTCCCAGTGCTGGCGCTGAGCCAGCTTTTGACTCCCCTCACCCGTATGCAGCAAACCCTCACTGACTGATCCATCTCTGCAGTCCCCTGAGCAAGGAATAAGATTAGGATTCTGCTTAACTTATTTTACAAAAGCCTAGCCAGTTGCCTCTAAATGATTTATTAAATAATCTGTATTTTCCCTATCAATTTAAAAGGAAGGTCTATTAAATATTAATTATGTTTATACAGTTACATCTATCTCTGTGTTTACTACTATATTTTATTGATTCTTTCCTCCCACCAGTACCAAATTGCTTTAGCTGCTGCAGTGAATATGCTTCCTTTAGACCTGCCTTTCCTTGGCTATTCTGATTGCCAAGTTTTAATGGTTATTTATTTGTTTTATCTCCCAAGTGGACCTAAGTTCCTCTAGAGCAGGAACTGTTGCCTAAGTATTTTTATAACCTCATCCACTTGGCTGTTTGTTTTTCTTAGTAGCTTTTTAATCCTGCTTCCTCACCCCATAATGCCTTGCATTAAATAACCACTCACTTATTACATCTTGAGTGCTAACAAAAAAAAAAAAAAAGTTCCAAATAAAGTTATATAAATCAAAATGGTGAACTCATGGAAGAGCCAAGCCGACAGCTTTATTGCTGTAATGAAAGGGAACGGAGACGATGGTGACCAGCATGCAGGCTATGCTAGTGCAACAGTGGCACAGACTGACCAGCCCGTCTCTGGTTGGGTATGAGATGGAACTCTACGAGATGGAGCCCATCCCCAACACTTCTTAGATGGCCAAGAACCTGAGACTGGATAGACCAGGAACCTAAGAGAAAACCAAATACTACTTGTTCTGCTAAACGAAAGCAGGGATAAAATGACTCCCAATGACATTCCGCTATACTCATAGGTCAGTGTCTTGCTCAGCCATTATTGAAGAAGCTTCCTCCTGCAGCAGATGGGAATAAATATAGAGACCCAGAACTGGACAGTGTGCAGGGAGTGAGAGACCTTGAAACACTCAGTCCTAAATGATGGATGGCTACAGCAGTTCCCTCTCCTCGGGGATCAGGGAACCCTGTGGAAAAGGAGATGAAAAGATTGGAAGAGCCAGAGGGGATGAACAACACTGAGGAAACGAGGCCTTGCAAATACAGCAGGACCAATACACATACGGACTTGGAGAGACTGCGGCAGCATGCCAGGGGCCTGCACAGATCTGGGCCCTGATGGGGTCCCAGAGCCGACAGGGGAAGTGGACACCACACCCCCATCCATAACCCAGAGGTTATCTCAAACTGTTAATTGCTCACAAATCAGAAAGTGGTTTTCTCCAGTAGAGTCTCACAGGGCATACAAACCACACTTAAGGGCAGGCCCTGTGTTCAGCAGTAGGTGGCCTACAGAAAACAAACTCAGTGGCATTTTTGGAGGTTCTTTATCTCATTTTTTTCCCCCTTACAGACCCTTTTTGTATATATTATGGTCTCCACCTTTGTATTTTTATGGGATTTCTGGATATGAAAATTGTGTGTCTCTACATCTATATACGTTTCTTGAGATTCTACTTTGGCTCTTTTTCTTCTGTTTGCTTTGTTCTATCTGGTCCGTTTGTCTTTATTTTATCTAATTTTATTTTAATACCATTTTTTTTTCCTAGACATCCGTTTGCATCCTAATGAGAGAGACAGAGAAAGAAAGGGTGAGGTGTGGATTTGGGTGGGTGGAGGACTTGGGAGGATGTGGGAATGTGGGAGGAGTTGGGGGAGGGGAGACCATAATCAGAATATATTGTGTAAAAATCTATTTTTAATTTAAAATTTAATACAAAAAAAGAAAAAGAGAAAAGAGAAAGAAAGAAAGGGAAGGGATCAGGATTATGAGCAGCCCCGGGGGAGATGTCGGTATCCAGACACACCTGTCTGTGCTGCCGGTGTCACTGTATCAGCTATGTGACTGTCAGGTGCTCTGGTTCCCAGATCTTGCTGTCCAAAGGAAGCCTTGATCACCTTTCTCCGTAATGGTAGGCTTGCACCCTGATCTACATTGCTTCATGGTGTCTTGAATGACCGCTGTCTTTCTAAAGGGCTGTGACTGATTTCTCACGCACACATCTACTCATTCTGAGGAGCCCTCTCCATTTCAAGGCAGCAGCAGACTGGGGAGAGGGGGGAGCTGCCTGAGTTAAGCGGTACCTTCTCCAGTGTTTCCACCATAGGTCAAAAGTTTTCTTGGCATTGCCCTCAGAGCTGGGGATAATCCACATGTAAGAGGATTTAGGGTGAAGCTGCCAGCTGAGAGTTAACTCCTCAAACTAATCCAAAATCATTTTTCTAAAATTTGCATCTGTGTTAAAATTCTGTGTTTCTGGTCTTGAAGAGCCTCCAATCTGGGAGGCCCGGGAGGGTGTGAATGTGTCCGTCTAACAAGCACCCCGGTGATCATTATCACTTTGGGAAATATGAACATGATAGGTTGGATTAATCGTGGTAGAAATGGGTTGTCTAGACTCAAGACTTAAGAAACACAGGAGTCCAATTAAGTTAATTTGAGACTACAGTGGAAAGTAAAATGTAACTAAAGAAAACAAACCTAATTATACTGCGATCTATTTTTTATGAAACTGACACAAGCAAAACAAACAAACCCTGTACTGGCAGAGGAGTATGCGTCTGACTGTCTGATAGATGTCCAATAAGAGAACAACCAAAAAAAAAAGAAAAATCACATATTCCTTAAATGAATGAGGCTGACCCCTTTGATAAGAGAATTTCAAAAACGTTCTGAGCACAGCACTTAACAGAAAATTAAACCTATAGCTGATGACCAAAATTACTTTAAAATATAAAATTTGTCTAAATGTAGTTTCTTAATATAGATTAGTGTTGGAAGAGCTTATTAGTTTTACATATTATCTACATATTAAGTATTAGTCTTCAGACTTAAAGACTTTTGGATAAAACTACATTTGTGACTCTAGGGGAGCTGCCCACCCCTTGAGACCTTGGTTTCCCACTTGGAACCTGGGTAAATGAGATGAAATCTGAATCCAGGAAATGCCAGTCTTCCCAGAAATCTCAAACGCCTTGATTATACTGCTTAATCATCTATTGCACATGCACAGGCCCTGGCTGCTACCGTTGGCCTGGAATGGCATGGCCTTACTTCTCTCGTTCCTAAGACAATTCTGTGAGTCAACAAAGAACACAAGCAGAGGAGGCACAGCGCTGCAGAACTCACAATGGTGCCCATTGTATGTTTTGCATTTAAATTACCTCTTCCTTTCTATTGGGCAGCGTCCCTTAGCTACTGGACAAGAATGCATCACTTTGTAACATCTCCATGGTTAACGGTGAATGTGATTCATCTACCATTTCTCACAGGTTTCTGCATATCAACAATTACCCAGGCAAGGATATTTGTCTCTAAAACAGCATGACTAAATGCACTGGTTACTTTTCTTACCATTGCTACCACACAAAAGCAACTTAAGGAAGTGTCTTAGTTAGAGGTCTCCATTGCTGCAACCAAACACCATGACCAAAAATAAAGTTGGGGAGGAAAGGGTTTATTCAGCTTATACTTCCAGAGCACTGTTTACCATCAAAGGAAGTCAGGACAGGAACTCATACAGGGCAGGAACCTGGAGGCAGGAGCTGATGCAGAGGCAATGGAGGAGTGCTGCTTCCTGGCTGGCTTCTCATGGCTTCCTCAGTCTGCTTCCTTATAGAACTCAGGACAACCGCCCAAGGATGACCTCATGCACAATGGGCTGGGCCCTCCCCCATCAATCACTAATTAAGAAAATTTCATACAGGCTTTCATACAGCCTGATCTTACAGATGTATTTTTTAAAGGTTTTTTTTTTTTTGTTGTTGTTGTTTTGGGTTTTTTTTTGAGGTTCCCCCCTTCTCTGATGACTTCACCTTGTGTCAAGTTGACATAAAACCACCCAGCATAGGAAGGAAGGTTTTTCTTTGGCTCACAGTTCCAGGATACAGGGCAGGGAAATCTCGGCAGGAGCTGGAGGCAGCTGGTCACGTTGGGTCTGCAGATAGGAGTCAGACAGCAATGAATGCTGGTGCTCAGATAGCTCTCTTCTTTGTATGCAGTCCAGGATGCCAGCATATGGAACAATGCCTCCCACATTTACTTGATGTATCTTCCCACATCAATTAACTCAATCCAGAAACTCCCTTACCAACAAGTGTGGGAGCTCTGTCTCCTAGGTGGTTCTAGATCCTGTCAAGTTGGCAATCTAATATTAACCACCACACTATAAAACTATGTCAAAAAAGTAAGACATAAAACAGTGTGTCCTTTATAAAAGCAGACAGGGTCAGGGACAATTTCCATAGAGACATCTTTAGTTATTCAGAATGTTTACCTAACCTCCCTAATACATGCAGAAGTTAAAAAAAAAAAAGGAATTATTAGTTGGAACCCATGCCCAACACTGCTAAAGTGGCCAAGAACCTTAGACTAGGTAAGTCATGGGGCTAGGGAAAACTCTACTGCTATTATTTTGCTAAAAGAGCACAGCAATAGAACGACTCGTACCAACATACTAATATGCTTATAAGTCAGTGTCTGGCTCCTCAGATAAGCTCCTTTTTGTAGTAGATGGGAATTAGCTCAGAAACCCACAACTGGTCAGTGTGCACAGAGAGACTAAGGAGTAACTGCCAAGTGCAAAGCTGACTCCATGGGTTTTTTTTTTTTTTTTTTTTTTTTTTGTGCACTTTCTGTTTTATTTTGTTATTTTTGACTTTTGTTTTGGAGGTTTTTGTTTTTGTTTTGAGAGAGAAAAAGAACATGGAGTTGGATAGGTAGGGGGTGGGAAGGATATAAACACAAATAGGAGGAGTTTGGGGAAAGGAAGGAATATGATCAAAATGTAATATATATAATTTTAAGTAAAAAAAATAAAGAGATTGGCATCAGGGAAAAAAAAGGAATTACTAAATATCTGATAGCAAATAATATAGATAGAAAATGTATAGAAAAGACAGAAACAACTTATAAACACTAAGAAATGTTTTCAACTCTAAAATAATAACAGATAAATTAAAACATTAATGATACAGTTTTTCTTTTTTCTTCTCAAGTTCGTAAGAATTAAAAACCTTGAAAGACATTCTGCTAGCATGGCTGTAGGGGAATGTAGTCATGTCCTGTGTTTCTCTTTGAAATGCAGGAACACTACACACTTACAGTGGGGAATTTAGTAGTATCTAATGACTGAAGAAATCTATTATTTTCTGGTTAGCAATGCCTCAAACATGATTTTATCCTCAAACTCTGCCTCCACAGGTATGGAAAGACATATAGACAATCATTCACAATAGTAGCTGTGGTTTGCAAAGATTTGATTGTTGCAATGTATTTGAACATATCTCCAGATATTATATTCACTGAAGATAATTATTGCACTGGCTGCATAAAGCCTGGCAGGATGTGATTTCTATAGCTGGAACAGCCTGCTTTCTAATATAAATAAAAGTTGCTCCTTCTTAGCTCAATGTAAATAGATTTGCTGATAAAGAGATCATTTGGATGCTCCACCAGGTCTGAGGCAGCAAAGGGGATGGCCTGGCCTCTTCTAATTGTCATACAGTTACCCCACTATAAATATGGACATGGCCTGGACAGGATGTGGCCTAGCCCCTTTTGTGTTAGATGGTACCCCATTATAAACGTGGATATGCCCTGCTGGCCAAAGGTTTGGGAGGTGTAAAACCATTGTATCTCTTTGATCATGCAAATAGATTTCTAAGAGAGAGCAAAGAGGGGCTTTTAAGAGAAGAATAAACTACCAAGACGAGGAGCAGTTGGAACTGGAAGATGATGTGCTATGCTCTCTTCTTAGGTCTGTCTGGCTTGTACCTTTAAAAATGTCTCATGTGTCTTTATTAATATATCACAGGATTTATTAAACGGCTACATTTGATGGCATCTTAAATTTTCGTGTGTAGGAGAGTGGTTGGATCAACTGCAGCTCACACAAGCAGGGATAACCAAAAGAGGACTAAGAGAACACATTGAGAAGGCCGTAGTGGGGAGGTTACAAAAACTGTAGTAGGGTTAAAAAGTGAATTAAAAAAATAGAGATATCATGCTATATTTTGGGTAAAGATAAATGATAAGAAATCTGCAGTGTGCTTGTCAAACTGAAGTATCAGCTAATGTTGAGTGAATGAATGCCCCAGTTTAAGTGAGCCCTCTAGTTAAAGGATTGCATCTTATTTACTACATCTTATCCATTACCACAGTTTCAGCTGAAGAACACATACGTCTGTCTTTCATTTTTGTTTGGTTTGGTTTGGTTTGGGTTTTTGGTTTTTCGAGACAGGGTTTCTCTGTTGTAGCTCTGGCTGTACTGGAACTCACTCTGTAGACCAGGCTGGCCTCGAACTCACAGAGATCTGCCTGCCTCTGCCTCCCGAGTGCTGGGATGAAAGATGTGTACCACCACGGCCTAGCTCCCTCTGTGATAGTTCTAATCTTAAAACAAAAAAGAAAGAAAAGAAAAGAAAGTAGTTTCATTAGGAAGCTGAGAAAATAGTTCAAACATAAGGATCTGAATTCAGATCCTTGCACCCACGTAAGTTGCTAGGCATGTGACACATCTGTAACCCCAGTGCAGGGGCAGAGTAGTGGAGGATCCCCAGAGCTCACTGGCCAGTTAGTCAGTCTAAATCAGTGAGTTCCAGGTTCAGTGAGAAACCCTGAATCAAAAAAGAAGGTGGATGGGGCTGGAGAGATGACTCGGCTGCTCTTTCAAAGGATCCAGGTTCGATTCCCAGCATCCACACACAGCTCACAACTGTGTAATTCCAGTTCCAGTGGATCTGACACCCTCACATGGAGCCAAACACCAATAAATGAATTAAAAAAAAAAAAGAAGGCAAAAAGAAGGTAGAGAACTGAAGAGAACACCCAATGTTGACCTCCGGCCTCCACAGGCACAAGCACACATGTGCAACACACACGCACACACACAAGCACAACATTGAGGTCGAAAGTATACTTTCTCTGTTTTCCTATAGGTTCATTATGTATTACACACATCGGCTTCCATGATGCAAGGAAACACTAAGCTTTTTTCTAAAGATCTCTATGCTTGCTTCTTAGGTTCACTAACTCCCATTTTAGGTCCTCTCCTGTGATGGCTAATCTTCGTTGTCAACTCGACTGGGCTTAGAATTACCCATAAAGCACACTTTTCTGCATACCTTTTAAAGATATTTCCAGAGAGGTTTCACTCAGGGGAGAAAAAATCCACCCTCCATGGGAGTGATATGCCATGGAGCAGGATTAGATTGAATAATGAGAAGAGAAAGCTGGCTGAGCGGGAGGGAGCATTCATGTTCCTCTGCCTCCTGATGTCAGACACAGTGTGCCACTGCCATGCCTTCCAGCATGGAGGACTGTGGTACCTCACATCATGAGGCAATGCAAACCATTCCTTCCGTAAGTTGTTCTTGCCAGCTGTTTTTGTCACAATGAGAAACATAATTAAAGCACGCGCTATGGAAAACAGTAGGTGAAATGGCCAAGCAGTTCAGGAGACTTATCAGGCTGTCGGCAGAATATTCCCTTTGTTCCCTTTTCTTCTCTCCCTCCCTTGGTCCCTCTTTTCCTCCGTCTCTCCGTCTTTCTACTGTGAGCATGGCAGACATTGTATTAGTTACTTTCCTGTTTTTATGATAGAATACCCTGACAAAAAGGATGAATGAGTTTATTTGGGCTTACATTTCCAGAGGGAGATGGAAATGTCAGGGAAGGCAAGACATGGAGGCAGGAGCAAGAATCTAACTGATCACATTTCATGCACACACAGGAAGCAGACAGAACAGGAAGTGGGCTGGGGCTACAAATCCTCAGAGCCTGCCTTCAGTGATGCATTTCCTCCAGCAAGACTGTCTCCTAAAGATTGCATAACCTCCCGCAAACAGCACCACCCACTGGGGACTAAGTGGGAGACAATTCTCATCCAAACCGCCACAGACCTCTTGGAATCTTCTGACCCCGCTACTAAGCTGTCCCCAACTTCATTATGCTCAGCCCTCATTTGCACATGCTCTTGACACCTGGTGTTCAGTGGCAGAAATGGCTGATAAAATTCCACGCTGATTAATTTCATGTTTAATCTGATACTTCTGTAGCCTTTGCAAATAACCTTTTTGAACAAAAACTGCAATGGCTCATTCCAAGCCCGATCAAAGAGGTATGCATGACTCACAGCCACTAAATAAACATTGATGCCTGATGGCAGTAATATGGCTATTTATATTCAGAGTCTGATTTAACCAGTGGCATTCCTGTAATAAGATAATAAGCATGAGCTGTTTACTAGAAAAAAAAGAAGAGACGGTGGTGCTGGTGTTCAATAAAATCTCTTAACAGGCAAATGAGTCTCTGAAATTGGTTGGCAAATACACCCAGAATGAGATGTGCTAATTAGCTGCTGTTAGTGGTTTTCTAAAATAAAGAGTTTAAACTTAGATTAGCCCTGAAATTTAGAACAATAAAAATCCTGACTATATGATATTGTGCTGGGAATCTTACAGTTGATGCTTACAGCTGTCCGGCACTACAATTTTTAAAAGGAACCCTGCCCCTAAACCATTAGATCTTGAAGAATCTGTCTAAGAAGAGGTTTGAAATATGTCGAATTATAAGCATAGACATCTGAATGCCAGATTTAATTTTTTTTTTCTATTCAGACAGCTCTTGTAGTTGATTCTCTTGGCTATACCTTTCAGATGTTTTATTACTGCCAGCATTTTCCTTTTTAAATAGAAAGAACAAAGGGATGCGAGGATTAGCTCAGTAGCATTTGGATAGCCTTTAAAACCAGATTAACCCCTTCAGAGCCAAGATCATTGAGGTTAAGTGTGCAGGTGACAGTTGTGCAGCATCTGAAATAATGATAAAGCATCCAGACTGGAAGGCTTCGCCTAGTACCTCCTAGCACCTCTGCTGTGTTCCGTTTTGTTGTGTTGTTTTCTCTTCCTGAACCAAAAATGGTGTGGGAGTACTGTGCTGGCTTCCCCACCCCCTTTCTGTAGGCACCCCAGGCTACAACTTGCCACTGAGCAGAGTTCAGTGGACCTCCTATTAGCTTCCTCTTTCACCAAGTCTTTAGTGACAGAATTCATCATGTTCTTCTGTATCTCCATTTTATACTGGGACTTCCCCCTAGCAGAGCCAGCAACCTTTCCGGATTTTATCAGGACAGGGAATTGCGAGAAATGTTCTCCATGCCTACCATATAGTTGAGATTATATACAGAATCCAGAGTCATGGACATATGGTTTTTTCCTACATTTTTTTAAATGACTAATGTTCTTTTGAAATCAACTCTAGCCAGTTTATAACAAGAGGAATTTACTTAAACAGATATTGGTAATCTCACAAAAGGTAGAGCTGAATAGCCACACCTCAGAAGGGACTACAGTAATTCTAGAGACATGGAAACAAGGGTTTGGGTTGATAGACCCAATCCCCAACACACAGCATACAGTGCGTGAGGTGGAGCCCAGGGTCTTACACGTTACAAGCAAGGGCTCTATCACTGAGCCACATCTTTAGCTTGAGCTGGAGGCTGTTGCTGCTCAACTATTAACATCTCCTAGATCTTTCATCTTTCTCTTCTCAATTCCATTTTTTAAAAGACATTGGCTTGGCTCAAACAAGTGACCTGAAGCATTTAGCTATGACAAGCAGAAGAAGGGGCCAAGATTGCATGGTGTGGATATATATACACATAGCTTACATTGATGTCTGCCAAAATGGGGAGAGTTGTCAACTGGGCAGCAAGCCCAAGGACCTTCCATAGTAGAACTCCGCCATGTGCCAATCTATAAAACTAATGCCAGTTCAAGAGGAGGCAAGCATCTTAGGTCTAAACCAACTCATTGCTTTCTTCATCAAGAGAGTGTTGCCTTTTTTTTTTTTTAAAAAAGTCAGCTTGCCTAAGTCTGTGGGACTGGTCCTGGGGTTATTGACAACAGGGGTCCGAAGTCACCAGACTTGAGCTCCTGCTACTCGTACTTGGACAATCCTAAACTGTCCTCCTGCCTCATTTCCCATATCTGAGCGGAAGATGACGACACTGCCGTATCAGTCAGGCCTCTTTCAATGAATTATAGGCAGCAGAATGTCATGCTTGGAACATATAAAATTTTGATATTCAACCTACAAAAATAGCAGTTTTATATGATGTAGACTAATAGTTTAAGCAACAACAAAAGATAGAGACGTATTGTTTCATGAAACCACAGTGTAATTACAGGTTAGGCAACATATACATCCGGGGCTCAAACGAACAGACATCCCCATTTTTTTCCAGCAAATGGAATTTGATCACATGACACATAAGGGTTGGTCCTACTTTTATTTTGCGCCTAACCCCAGGCTCTACCACTGTCAAAAAGTATGTGAAGTTTCATGATTGGCCAGATTGAATCCTGTGGTAGAGAACAAGTAGAATATTAAGATCAACAGATTGACAATCACATCAGATAAACCTTGACTGCCTTGTTTATTTATATCCTGTTAACGGCAGTTCCGGGGGAAAAGACCCATCTACATTAAACACACTATGAGGCTGAATCTTATTATAGCTTCAGTGATAGTGTAGTGTTGGAATGTTTAAGGTTCAGACCAAATGATCTTAGACTATCTTGACCCCATAAATACCATTTATTGCCCACCTCTGTGGCCTAACATCCTTGTGACTATTAGGTAAATCCTTTTGGAATGCGCAAACAGACCCTTAGCCTCACCAACTCAAAGGCTATGAATGTCATCAGAGTGCACGTAAGGCCTTTAACAGAGACTTTTCTGCTTTGCTGTAACCTGCCTGCCTGATGGATCCACCAATGTGAAGGAAAAAAAAAAAAGTGCCTTGATTTATGACTTTCTTTGTTCTGTTACTACAAAAACTTCATTAAATTCTTAATATATTGGAACATGGTATTTGGAATAATCTGACTCTGCTTCCAGGTTATGATGATACACATTTAGTTCCAGAATAAACTCTTTTTCCCTTTGAGGTTTTTGTGTCAATAAGGCTTAACACTAGCATATACTGTATGTCACTAAAATATCAGCTGAACAAATGATTAAGGAAGGGAATATTGTACAACCTCCCTAATAATTTATTAAGTTAATATTTTATATTAACTATAAGAACAAAAAACAAAGGTAATAGCATTTCATGAAAAAAAACGTTATATGCTTTTTTTTTGTGAAGATTAAACAAAAAATGTAACCTGCGTAGGACAGAGAATGATGTCACACTGAGCTGCAGTGTAGATCAGGTCAGCGTGGAAATCCAAGTTTTTCCCATGTAGTGGCTTGGGCACAGCAGGCACCTAGTGTTCTTGATTGACAGAATCAGTTAAAAGATGAAGCCATAAGAAGACGATGAGCAACCCAGGTGCCATCTCTTCCTTTCAGGAAATGTTCTTCATCCTATTGTGTTTTGACTTTGTCTTAGCATTTTCTGTGAGCAACCATACAATCAGCAGGGCAAGAACAAACTGGCCTTCTGTCACAACTGTAGGCATTTATCTTAAAGACCTACATTAGGAAAACCTTATTGACTCTGGAAAACAAATCTCAAGTCTTGATCAGTGAAGCTTAGGAAGCGTGGTGGCAGCATTTGTGACTCACGTTCTAAGTGTGGACAAAGGGAGGAGACTGGAGCAGGAAACACAGTCTCAGAATATCTGAATGCCAAGTGTCTGCAGAGCACAACTATTCCAAGCCTATCTAACTGAAAATCAAACAAGGCCTGGAAGACTGAAGGCACTGCTGCAAGGTTTAGAAAAAGCTTGGAAAGAGTAGAGCTGCTTCCAGATCACTTTCATCCACATCCAGTTTCCATCTTCCATGGACCCCAGACAGTGGTAGCTCACAATTTACCAACAGTGCCATCACAATTGTCGATTAGATAAGAAGGACGTAATGGGTGGGGATGTCTCCTGGAGAAACAGGTAAGGACCCAGGAGCGACACAGGTCAAGTGTGGGATCAACATGCCCCGAGGCATAACCCAACTCTCCACTTCGGTCACAGACTCACATATTGCTGACCATACCTTGTCACCTGCCACCTCCCTCACACAGTAGGTCTATGACCTGAAGAGATTCCTAACTACGCCTTATGAAAGCATTACCCTTCTCGAGCAACTTCAACGAATACCATGCTAGGTTTCTTATCTGCTAAAATAAAATTGAAGACAAGAGTCTAATACAGGACTTTTGAGTCTCTCTGACAAGGAAAAACAATTGAGGAAAACATACATTTAGGCACCAGACAATTGGCTTGTGGGTAGGAGAATAGGCAGATCGCTTACAGTTAGGATCAACTCCAGGCATGTGTTCACTAAGAGGCTGTCACATCATGGTTTGGCAGGCTCTCAGCTCCCTGCCATTATCGACTCTCTTCACTGGCAGGGCTGCTGTAGTGGGGAAGGAACAGTCCTACTTACATCCCATATAAAGACCGCTCATTTCAGAAAGCTGTTGTTCAGACGATGACTCATCTGGCAGGCCCCTCTGTCTACTCTCTCTACGGCTTTCAAGTACTGGTCTTGGCACTAGTACTCGCTCCAGAGATCACAGATACTCGGCAAAACGAAACAGTCATTCGTGATTTTTAAAAAAGACTCAGAAACTGAATGGGAACAAGTTCCTGAGAGAGATAAAGACCATCTACAGTTGGGGATGGAGGGATTGGCAGCCAAGAACACTTGCTGCTCTTACAGAGGACCTCGTTTGGCTCCCAGCTCATAACCACCTGTAACTCCAGTTTGAGGGGATCCAACACCCTCTTCTGGTTTCCACAGACTCCTGCATGCATGGGGTGCACATAAACTCCCACAAACACATAGAAACATATAAATAAATTTAAAGAAATTTAAATGAAAAAAAATTATTTCAAAAAGGAAAGCAAAACCTGAAAGCAAAGCAAACAAAAGTCCTTATAAGTGACATTCTTACGTTCTATTTGATTGGAGAATACTGAACGCATTTCTCCTATGACTAGAAGATCTTAGGGAGAAAAATGTCTGCAAGAATGGTCAGCTGTGAGATAG